>JAKSZT010054527.1:1337964-1354731 GCA_026826555.1 Tolypeutes matacus
AAATGTTTGTATGTATTGTGAGAATTTTGATTTTTACCCATAATAAAAAAAAAAGAAAAAGAAAAATAAATAAATAAATAAATAAAAATATTACTGTGATAGTGGAAAAAAAAATAAAAATAAAAATAAGGAAAATTGAGTGTGTGCGGGTGTATATGGGAATTCTGTACCTTCTGCATGATTTTTCTGTAATCCTACAACTACTTTAATAAAAAAATTAAAAATAAAAAGCACCAGGAAAACTATCCAGAATGAAGCAAGAAGAGATAAAAAGATGGAAAAGTAAGAAAGAGAGGTAAAATAAAATGGAATATAGAATGACAAGGTCCAACATATGACCAATTGAAATTTCAGGAAGAACTAATAAAGAGAATGAAGGAGAGGTAATATTTAAAAAGGCAAGTTTTCCAGAATTGATAAATGAAATGACTTTTCAGATTTGGAAGTGCAGTAAATCTAGAGCAGGATAAATAAAAATATATCCAAAATTAGTCATATCATAGTGAAACTGCTGAATACCAAAGACAAAGAGATATTATAAACAACCAGAGAGGAAAAACAGATTATCTATCAGGAAATGAAAATTAAAGTGGTAGCTGGTAAAAAAATAATTCCTGTCTCTGACTCTTTTGGGGTGGGACAGAGAATACCTGCACTAATATAATGGTATCCCTGGGGATCAAAGTGATTATAATTCCTTCCTTTACCCAAAGCAAATAGAAGATCTAGGGGAAGGAAATCTCCAAAAAAGGGGGCAGATGGCTTGGAATTTCCCTAGTAGGCATATGATTAATTACTTGGGAGGGATCATGGTTTTTAGGGGTGGGAGACCAAGAATGCAGCTACTTCCTCCCTAGGGACAAAAGAAGCATCTTAGTCTCTATTACATCATTTGAATTTTGCTGAGCTTACAGAGAAAAAGTGAGTTGATGATGTGTCTGTTAATCATTCAGTGAATATTATGATGAACTGGAGACATGATCTTTCTTTATGCTTTCAAGTAGTTTTGATCTAATTACAAATTTGAAAGCAGATTAAAAATAAAGATATTATCTACTACTGAGAATAATTTCTTCAGCAAAACACTGGAAAATGTACTATAAACCCATTGGCATATTTTGGATTTCAATGATGGATACAGGCAGTGTAGCACATGAACCATACATGGCTAACTTTTTTTAAAAAAGATACTTAGATTACATAAATGTTACACAAAAAAATAGGGATTCCCATACGCCCCACCTCCCACACCTCCCACAACCTCCCACATAAACATCCTTCATTAGTGTGGCATATTCATTGCAATTGATAAACACATCCTGGGGCTTTGCCATTAAGCATGGACCGTAGTTCACATTGTAGACCACACTCTGTCCTACACAGTTCTGCATGTTATATGATGATATAAAATGGCCTATATCTATCGTTGCAATGTCACTCTGGACAATTCCCAAGTCCCGAAAAAGCCCCTGTCTTACAACTGCTTTTCCCTCTCCCTGTCCCCAGAGCATCCAGTGGCCACTAGCTCCACATCAATGTTGTAATTTCTTCCATTGCTTGAATCACAATATGTCTATAGTAGAATACCAGTAAGTGCACTCTAGTCCATAGCTCTTTTCCCCATCCTGAGAAGTTTGGGATGGTGATGTTCACTCCACCTCCAATTGAGAGGGGGCTTATATCCCATGGGGAAGATGGATGGGGTTATCCTGCCTGCAGCTGCAGACTCTCTCCATTACCTGAGATGGCCGTTGTCCCTCATCATCCCCCTGCCATTTGTCCTGGGTGAGTCCAATGAGCTGTAGAGTAGGAGTTGCTGCTCCACTGAGGTTCCGGGCCCAGCTGGCACATGGACAAAGACTCCAGTCTCTGGATTTACACATACAAACTCCATCACCACTTATAAGTTTGAATAGAAGGGACAGATGAGCCTTGATGCATGGTTAACTTTTAGGAATAAATATAAATGGACAATTTTGGTGTGGATAGTCCTCTCCCTTATCTAAAAGATACTTTATCAAACCCTTCATTTTAGAAGAGAGTGATGGAACCAGTTTGGCCCAATTCCCTGATCCAAGGAAGAGTTTCTCCTTATTGATCATTCTTGGTTTTCTACTGTATATGAGTAATATCTGGAGAATACACCTATAAATAACTTTATTTCCATACATCCCAGAAAAGAAAACCATCTTCATAATCTACCTCCCTCTACCCCTTTAAGTCAGAGCTGGGATACAGGGCATAGAAACAAACATACTTTGGCCTCCAGCCAGCCATCTCTCCCTGGACTACCAAAGACAATCTGTACCCTTCTAGAGTTCAACACAGACACAGGGTATGCTGCCTCTGAACTATTCATACTTCACTCTGGCTGAAAATGGCCATGACTTCACCACCTCCAAATCCGCTCCATCCCTTCTTCCTTTTTCCTCTATTATCAGCATTTTTATATTCTCTCTATACTGGCACACAATTATCTATCCACATTCCATTTCCTTCATTGTTAATCCCTTTTCATCTTTCTGTGCCCTTGAACCAAGAACAAGCATTCCTGAGTTGGCAGGGTCCCATCTCTTAGTTTCCCCCATATCCCTGATATAGTCCTTTCTCAGTGGGGAAATGCAAAGTTACTAACAATCTCTAAAACAAAAGGCATTCTAATTTGAGGATTGCAGACATTGCTTTAGGACATTTCACCTTTTTGAATATTTACCGTCTTAGTTTTATTTGGTTTAAACTAAAATTCCAAAGAGTTTTGTGTCTCATCAATGCATTATGGAGTTTGATGGCTTAAGCTGCAGAAATGAATTTCAGAGCACATCGGGTTAGTTAGGCCAGTAATTTATTAAGGTGGGGAAAGAAGGGAAATGGTAGAAAATAACAGATCACGGGTCCCTGGTAGAGAGTAAGGGGTTGGAGAATTATAAAGAGGGCTGATTTATAGACTATAATTTCCCATTATAGATTATAAATGCCCAGGTTTTACTTGCATGTTGATCTATGCAGGGGGGACACGGTGAGACCAGGGCACAGAAGCCAAGAAAGCCGAGAGAGAGTGGGAGCAGGAGAGATTTGACCTTTGTGCTTGCTTTTTAAACCATTAATTTTTCCACCCCTTTGCTAATGGTATGGGAGGAGTTCCAGTTGTTTGCTGGTTTCATTGATTACCGCACCCATCAATCCCCTGGGTGGGCCCAATAATAATGCCCCTGGAGAATATCCAGGGCTTCTGGCTTCTGACGGGAATCTCATTCTGAGTAGCAGAAATCTCGTGAGGGTCTTCCAGCAGCAATCTTGGGGATATTGATGTCCACATGGACTTCTTGCCAGGTTCCAGATCCATCTATTGATTCCCTATATGAAGCCTTCTTCATTTCCCTCTCAGAGAGTTTGCACCTTTATTCTTAAAGGGGTGCTGAAGGGAGATGTTCATTCTTCTGTAACTACTTTCTGCTGGTTAGGGGCAGTAGGCCCTACCTGAAAAGGTGTGAAACCCTCTGGCTTTTCTACTTCAGTTGGAGGAAGAAGGATCTGGCATCCTGAGCGAAGCTGTATGAAATCCCCATACAGCTAATGAGATGCTGATTCTGGAAAAAATAAGCTTGATTAGAATCTTGAGGATATATGGTCCTACTAAGAAGATATTGGACCACAAAAGTAGAGAAGGCCTAGTGCCTGTAAAGGCTGTATTTTCCCAAAGTTGGTGGAAAACTGAATTATTTTTTTAGTTGCATTATGCTGCTGGTTAACTCTAGAAAGAAGAGATTGCAATAGACAATGGTGTTAGGTATAAATTGCCAATCCCAGTTCTGATGGTAGAGGAGAGGAATGAGAAGAGGCATTGTTCTTTTAAGTTCAGCTACAGGAAATGAAAACAGACGAAGTTTCTCAAGGGCTGTCTGGCTTGCCCTCCCCCTAACAATAGGCATCTGTGCTAGAGTTAGAAGGAACAGTTGGCTTTGACATAAACACTACTTAGCTTTGTCTCTTAAAGAGGTATTTATGCCGTCCAATAACTGGCACTCGTGCATCTCGTCAGATGATTCTGGTGAGCTGGCACTTTCCTGGGTAGCTGGCTTCACTCGGGATAAGTGCAACAAGCTGGAAATTCCTTTAGTAGCTATGGGAGTGATCAGATCTACAGAGTAAATTTCCTTCTGCTTTGGCTCTAATTGAGAGAGTAGCTTGTTTTCTCGCCAAGTTTTGATTAGAACCTGGTTTCTAGGTCCTGGGTGAGGAAAGGTTGCCCATGGACCATCTCAAATGGGCTAAGCTGAAGTGGGTTTTTGCTACCTTGCTTGCCATTTCCCTTCTGGTGGGAAATGCTTAGCCCTGGCAGGATGGCATGTGGGTTTGCCAGTCCTACCCAGGGTATGAGTGGCACAGGTTCTAGAACAAGGGCTAAGAAGGATACCTGGGTGAAGCACGTTCATTAACTACTTAGAAAATGAAGTTTACCAGGACTTTTAACATGTTTAGTGTTTTTCTGCATATGATCTAGAATAGAAAAAATATCACCATAATCATCAGGCATAAATCTAGAATAGGAGAGATATAGGTACAGTAGTTAATATTAATATATTACTCAATGTATAAGGTTTTCTTTGAGCTGTAATTAATAGACTTAAGTTCCAGGTTTGCAACACCTTACATGTTATCTCTCCATGGGAGCAGGTCATGATGCCAGGTGTATTTAAGTTCTACTCACAGTACTCTGGTGATCGTTTCTCCACTCGGTATGCCTTTCACACAACCAGCATGCTGCAGCACTGTTGATCCTAGAGAGAAGCTAGGAAAGTAGGTTCCAGTATTCCACTGACCTGTTGCATAGCACCCTTCAGCACTATGAAATATTGCCAGTCTGGAGGCAATATCCATTGTACATTTGGCTATATAGAGCCATTGTTGGCTGCTGCAGGAGTTTGAAACTGCAACATAGTCTCCATCTACTTCAGGAGCACAACCAGAGATGTAGTAGATACCTTTATTGTTTTAAGGGTCAGTGACCAACCTAGCCAATAATTCAAATGGAGAGGCAACCTGCAGTGTATGGAAGGCCTGGTTTGAATGCACAAGAGACTTTGACAATGCTGAAGTCTATCTCTTGGTTTTTATACACTTTTAAAATTCTTCCAATGCAATGTAGAAGATAGTTTCAATCTGTCACACCTCATCTTTCCCCCATAGCTCTTGCAAAGGGAAGGTCTTGGGGATAAGGCAGGTTAAAGAGCTTAGGAAAACCTTTTTCTTTTCTCAAGTTTTTATGTTTAGATTTTTATGGTACCTTTCCAACCTGCTCAGCCTAATTTGGGCTCCAGGAATAGTTATTCACATGTCTAACCACATATTTGATTTTTTAATTTGAATAGCGCTCACCTAAGAATTTTCACTTGTTAATTTGATATCATCCTAATGTATGAAGCTATATATTGAACAAATTGGCAGACACGAAAAGAGTTTGACACAGAAACACAGGACTAACCTTTATAATTTTCATTCTTACAAAATAAGTTTAATTGTAAGATAATATTTAAAATATTTCTTTGAAAATTCCTTTTAGTTACTCTAATTTTCACTGTGACCATGCAGTTTTGCACAAGAATTTCATTCCTTAATTATTGGCTTATAACCAAAATGTCCCCAATGCTTTAATATAATTTCCCTTTGCTTTAGAATTTTATTTTTCACTTTGACTTTAGCAGACTTTGGATGAGCAAGACTAATTTTCTATATACTCACTGAGGCTATTGAAGCCTCAGGGAAACTGGTTTCTCTCATGAATTGCTGCTTTTAGGAACCCCAACAGTCAGGGCAGGAGGTCTCCTTCACTTTCCAGTCCTGGGAGATAACAGGACTCCTGCGGCAGCTGGACTGGAAGAGTGGATGTTCAGCCCTGAGGGTTGAGAACTCCACTAGGCAGCAATTTAGTCCACACTTGGGGCCACGAGAGAAAGCAGAGTCACTAAGACCAGTAGGACAGGAGACAGGGATGTCTCAAGTTCGCTTTCCCTTGAGCTACAGGGGCAGAAGCTGTTATGAAATAATCATAAGCAAAGGCATGGGGTGAGGTTAGGCTTGAAGTGACCATAAACACCAGTAAGTTTTCACTTTAAGGCAAATTGGGTACCTTTATTAACAAAGCCACAAGAATTTTATTAGTAACTTTGCTAAGTTTTCTGCTTTTCTAGCAGTTGAACCAATTCCACTTGTGATTTACATTAAATCCATTGGCAAGGCAGTATTGACACTCATTTTTAGGTAACCTTTCACTGTTATCCAAATTGTAACAGGTGAACCCCAAATCAGATTTCCTAGGCACAAGCAAACTGACAAAGTTAAACACAGATTTCAAAGTTGAACATATAGTTAAGCACATATTAAAACAGAAGAGAGAATTTTATGCCCTTAGCATTTCCAGGAACTCTTTGATCTTAATTGATGTCACATGAGGTTTCTTATTTTCCAGGAGAGGTTTAGTAACCAGTTTGGATCTTGATCTCTATTCACACTTTTTATAGACACAAATGAGTTTAAACTAATGAAAGTTTGAGGTGTATTTCTTCATTTCTTTAAGGAGACATGACATGAAGTTTCTGGCCCTCAGATCTATCTTTCCTCCTCTTTTACGCTGGTCTAACTGGAATTTAGGATCTTATACAGAGGCTGCTCTCAGCTACACTGTGGCCATATAGACCAGCAATAAGCAGAATTTCCTGATTCTTGAGAAGACACTCCTATGGAAGTGTCTAGGAAGAATGCCCATTATTCTAGGAAGAATGAAGAATGAAGAAGCACTTTTTAGTCAACTGATCTGGTGTACCAGAGTCCAAGCCTGACTAAAATGTTCACCACTCCAAATAATTTGGAACTGATGCTCTGGTTCCAGCATCCTGAAATCCAGAGCCTGGGGCTCACAGACATCCCTGTGGCTGACCTAGGTCTTGGGAGATGCCTGAAACCCCAAAAGTTCAGATCAAAGAACCCAAGCTGAATTGGTGGGAGGCAGAGCAGTTGCCCAAACCGAAGCATCTGAGAAGTCTCAGAGGATGCTTGGCTGCTCTCTGAATGGATAGGCCCAAGGAATTTCTTGGGGGCCATTCAAAATTATGTCTCTGGTTCTCACCACCCCGGGGAATCAGGGACCCTGCTGCCAGGCATTTCTGGGGCTGTTGTGGACTTGGAGACAGACAGATCTCGGGGTCGGTTTCGGACTAAAGCTGCCAAGCCAAACAGTGCTCCATCTTCCTACTCTTATAGAGGCCTTAAAAAGCATTCTAGTCTTATGAAGTTACTGTTTGGTAGTTTCACAGTTAGAAGAGCTATCAAAAGGCCATTAAGTGATTAGAGATCAATTGTTCTAGCTAACAGGACTTGTGGCCCTGAGGCAATAACTTCCTTGCTAGCAAATGTATTTTCAGTTTTATACTTTTCAAGACATTCTAAAGCATTTTAACACAAAACTATAATGAGAAATTCCTTAGTAGGAAGGTAAAACAAGGATGGGTAAAGGTTAAGAATGAGAGGAACCCTGGCCTGTGGCCCCCTTGGGGAAGGGAACTCCCACAGCATCCATCTTGGCCCTGCTTATTGTTACCTTCCCACCCCATCCCAGACCAGGTAGCTGGGTGTGGTCAAATAGGAAGGCGGGTCTGCAAAGGCATGGACCCATGGAGAAGGCAAGCCCCTGGCAGTGCTTGTATGCCTACTAAATAAGTTATAATGTGTAGATAGGTACATCTCCCTTTTAGTCATAGAGGATCCACTCAGCTATCTAAAATTCACCCCCCCTTTGTTTTGAATATTTATAAATAATTTTTAAGTTAGTGTCGGCAAATTAATTGAAGTTATGTTTAAATAGTGCGACACATTTAAAATTACTGTGCATAGTACTACTTCCTTTTATTTTTTATTTTGGGGTTTTAAAGTAATAATTATGAAGTTATTTGTGGGTTTTAAAGTAATATTTTGGGGTTTTAAAGTAATAATTATGAAGTTATTTGTGGAGAAACTAAAAATGTTGCATAACTGACTGAAATAATATTCTTGGGGTAAGTTCAGAAGAGGGATTGGAATCTCCAAAAGACTTAAAATTTTATTCCCTAACAATTGAAATGCCCCATTTTAGTCCATAAATGGTTTCATCGCAAAGTATGTCAGAGTATTAAATACTTATGTTTAAAATTAAATCTATATATTGACTTTCTTATCAAACATCTTGTTGTGCAATAAAAAAACAGAATTCTTTGGTTTGAAAACAACACTTAGAACCTCCAGTTAACTTTTAAAACTTAATTTACTTCATGGTATTTTCATGCAAACCCTTAGGGGTGGGTTTTATATTTTGTAGAGGTTTTCGGTCCTATTTTAATGCTCTTTGTATGGCAGTATATATATAGTGTGTTAAGTTCCTGAAGGATTTTTCCTTACAAACTTTGAAGTTAATAATTTTGTGCAACTGTGTTTTGAATGAAGCAATGACAGTGTTAAAAGTAAAACAATGCAGTAGTCAGTCCTGATCATTCTTTTATTGTTTCTGACCCCTGTTTTTTTTTTTTCTGTGACTGCTGTAAGTAAAATGTTTTGAAACTGAATTGTTTAGGTTAAAGTGAATGTTGTTTCAGTGCATGATGTTTACTTTTTCAACAACTCCATTGGACATTACTTTGAAGGTCGTTAAAAACAGAAACAGCTTGAAAGTGAACTTATTCAAACACTCTGATATGATATGAGGCATTATACTTTAATAGTTTAACTTGTCATCTGCCATTTTACTTTTTCCAAGAAGCAGAAAAAGTTTTGGATTCCCTTAATTTTTCTGTTAGAGTTACAAATTAAACCAGTACTTTTTGTGTTTTGATTTGAATTAAAAACTTTTTACCTTTAGTTAACTAAAGTGATTTAAAAACTATCATACACAAATAGTTTTCTAAAATGAGTTAAAGGTCTCCATTTTTACTGTATTATGTTTAAGATTCCCTTTAATGATATAAATACAAATATATGTAATTCTTGTATGCTTACCTTGAGCAAAGCATATTTGATGCAAAGCATATTTGATGCAAACAAAAAAACAAAAAGAAAATATAGGGAATTCCCATATATATATATATATATATATATATTCCCTCTCCCAGTCATACTTTTCCCTAATAATAACATCATATATTAGTGTGGTACATTTGTTACAATTGATGGACAACTTTTGAAGCATTGTTACTAACCATAGTCTATAGTTTACCTGATGGTTTACACTTTGCACTGTACAATTTTATAGGTTTTGACAAAACGTATAATGGAATGTATCTGTCATTGTAATATCATGCAGAACAATCCCAATGCCACAAAATTTCTTATGTTGCACCTATTTTTCCACTATCTTTATATCAATGTTACAAGTTCTTCCTTTACTACAATAATAATTAGTGTTCTTTTGTTCATGGTTGCTTCCTGCCTTATGTTTGTTCATTCCTCAGTCTTGAGGATTTGGTGATGCCCACTCTGCTTCAGACTGAGAGGGAGCTTAAATCTTATATGGCAGATGGAAGGAACTGTTTTGCTTGAGGTTATAGATACTCTACTTCTTGGGATGGGGGTTGCCCATCATCTTCATTTTGTTAATTTTCCTGGGTGAGTTCGATAAACTGGAGAGTAAGTGTTGGCTGCAGCTCTGCTGAGATTCAGGGTTCAATTGGCATATGAACAGATTTATGTCTCTGGGCCATATATTTAACATATATAGTGCTAATTATTAGTTCAAAGAAAAGGGGTTGAAGAATCATATGCAGAATCATATCATCATAAATTAGTCTTAACTACTACATTAGGGAAATAGGTTATCATATATTCCAAGGTAAGGCATACCGACAGAGTGCTGAGTTCATGGAGTTGTGTGCCCTGCCTATAGTGTCCAGATGTCTCTAGGGACCTCAGGAGCACCCCTATTTGAGGCTTTGTTTACTGTGGAAGTTAGTGAGATCCTCCTGAGATGTACATAAATGTAACCTCTGAAATGACCTCCCAACTCACTTTGAAATCTCTCATCCATAAAAACTTTTGTATTTAATGTTTCCCCCTTTGGTCATGGTCTTTTTCCAAACGCATCACTGGTTGGTGCCTGGTATTAATCTAAAAGGCTCATCACTGGGAGTCATGTCACACGCCAGGCAGAAGGTAATGAGTTTTTGCTGAATTTGGCTTAGAAAGAAGTCACATTTGTGTAATAAGGAGATTTTCAGGAGGCAACTCTTAGGCGATAGATATTATGAGCCTAAGTTTCAATTTTAAAAGAATTAGGTTCATAATTACAAGAATTAATATCAAGGGCTTGGTGTATTTTTCTGTTTTCTTCTAATTATACACTGACTATGTACTTGAGAGATTCTTGCCCCTCTATTCGAGAATGTAGCAGGACTCCCTAGAATAGGGTTTTAATATTTTGTTGTTTATTGTGTGGGTCTCCACCCATTGAGATAACACACTATGACCACATGAACACATTCATATTCCATAGGGGGATGCCTCAGGTGCATCCTTCCCCACACATTCCCCCAACACAGACACCCTGCACCAGTGACCCTCCCCTGCCATAGCTGCCAAAAGGATACCCCCACAATTGTATGCTCAATCACAGTTTTCACCTCTGCAGAGTTCACCTGTTCTTCCAGTCTTCCCTCCACCTCTATAAGATAGCCCATCCCAACCCCCCCCCCAAACCCACTCACACTCATGAACTTTTGGATTATAGACTCTTTTAAGAAGCTAGAGGTAGCTATGGAAACTCTTCCTAATTAAATACACATATAGATTCATATATGCACACAGTATGCACATATATATACACTCAAAATTTTTGTACAATTTCAGGGATTCTCTTCACTAAAGGACACTTGCTGCAAACTTACATAAAATGTTATGACTACAGCCTTAGTAGTCAATATTTTTACCACTTCTCTTCTCCTGCATGATTAATATCTGAAAATACCAGCATAAGCTGTAATCCAACATATTCAGCCCTCTCTTTAACACTCACATTGATCCAAGGAAGCAAATATCAAGGAAAATAGAAAGAAAAGGGTAAGAGGGGCCCTGACTCGTTAGACCAACAATAATTTCCATTGAGCTTACCCTGATTAACTATGTAATATTGGGTAAGACTTTTAACACTCTTGGCTTCAATTTCTTCATGTCTAAAAACGAGGAAGTTGGACAAATCAGTGGTTTGTAACCATTTGGGGGATTACTATCTGAAAACATTCATTGCTGGGTCCTTCCTGCCAGATTGCACTTCCTGAGAGCTGACAGTCCATGGTGATAAATCTTGTCAGTCCAATGACTCTTAACAATTTTTGTTTGGTCCCAGACCCCTTCAAGAATCTGATTAGATCTATGGAATTCCTCCCAAGAAAAATGCACATATGAGTTCACTCAGGAAATTTCATAAATACTTTTAGTGATTCAAGAATTTTCTGAAGTCCATGCATGGTCCACCAGTAAAAACACATGCTCAGGAATATGTATATGAATTCTTTTACCTCCAACACTCCATGAGCATCTGCTGTCAGCAAGTTTGGCCCAAGGTAAAATTGTTTAGTGGATACATTCCAACACTCTTCCCTTGCTTCTTCAACATTCCTTACCTTTTATTGTCCAGAAATTGCCGGGTCTTTACTGAGAGTAGATTTACCTGATCAACTTAAAATAGATAAGGAATTTGGGACTTCCCAACAGAATTTGCTTCTCCAAGAAAGGACACAGAGGAAGAAAGACCCAGAGGAACACACTTAAAGTAATGACTTTTTAGACAAGATGACAAGTATATGAGTAGGATTTCGAGGGGCAAAACACTCACTTGCTTTGAATATTGTATTGTGTGTTATAGGTGAACATCCAATATATGTGTGGATAAGGCTTGTTCTTTCTCTTTAGGGCCTTGTCCACATATGTACACTTGAATACAGGTTATATAACGTGACTTTGTGGTCTCTACCTGAATTACCTATTACGAAGTGTATAGTACATTAAATATTCTTACTCTTTATTGCTAATTATAAAGATGCAAAATCAATAACAGTTAAATCATGTCTGACTTAGATTCTGGTCTGGGAACATAGTTCCAAACTGTACCCATTAACTCTCCTCCCTTGAGTACTGTTTTTTGATTGGGAAATCCAGGGTTCATTTGCATTTTATACCATGACTTTTAATTTAATGCTGTCGAACACTTTTCAAATAGCAAACGATGTCCCCTCCAGGCCCCAAATTTGCCCCAATACGTGATGACAGCTTTATTTCCTGTTTTTGGCACTGTGTTTTAGACCATTTGTCTTTCCTTTATTTTCAAAAAAGAAAATGAAAATTCAATTAACAAATTAAACTTCATTGCATTTGCTTTGCAAATGAACATTGTCTTGAGTAAATTGGCCCTCTGAACTTGGCCACTCAGCCATTTGGCTGGGAGAGAAAACAACTCTGCACCCATCTTCTTTCACTTTCTTCCAAGATTTGGTGAATTTCTCTAAAGTGAATTCTATTGTCCCACTGTCTTCCATGAACAAATCAGAGATTGTCTGCCAAGGCAAAACAAAACATACAGCCATCAGATACAGAAAGGAAGGACTTCCATATCTTTGACTGCTTGAAATTATAGTATTTAGAGATATTATGCAGTCCATTAAGACTTTGTGGGAGTTCCACAAATATGTGCTCTCCCTTATGCCATTACACTGTTAGCCAGACTATGGGGATTTTTTCTCAGCCTTGTGCATCTTCTCTCCTGAATCTACATGTATTAGTTCTTTTTGTCTGTATATTTTTAATGATTAATAGAACTAGGTTGCAATATTACACTTTATCAATAGGTACCACTATAGGTTGAGAGTTCGCAAAGATATTCTCTGGCTTGAAATCTCTTTAATTTCAAAATTCCAAATCAATACTGAACATTTTTTGACCATGGAAACTTTGTAACTTGGAGAAATTTACTTAATATCTCTGAACTTTTTTTCTCAATTGTAAAATGGGCACCAAACAGTACCTAACACATAGGTCTGTTTTGATGAATAAATAAGATAATGCATGTAAAACACCTAGCATAGTGCCTGCTACATTGCCCACTCTGAGGTCATAAAATACTCTCCCCTTACATAAACAAGAATTTTGCTCAAAACAAGGAATGGTTATAATTCCTTTGAGCAAATGGATATTTTTTGGCAAATATCCAAAAAAAGGTAATTTCTATAACCAATTTTTAAACATAAACTTTATTAATTGTAGCTTTTTGATATTGTATTGATGATGATTTATTAATTTGTGCAATTGCACAGTGAAGTATAAAGCACTTTGCTGATTTCAGAGCATGAAATAAATGCTACACATGATTAAATCACAACCAATAAAGGCTGAAAATATAGAAAATTCTTGGCACAGGAAAATCTCTCACACCCGATGGTATGAATATGTTTAGAAAAATTAATTAATGATCAACTATATTGTACCATGTAATATTTTATGAGCAGAACAAAAAAGAAATTAAGATTAAATTTAGTAATTTTAGAATGATGAGGTAAGCCTTATCTAGTGAAGCATTTATTAAAAAGAAAATCCCCTTCTCAAAACAATATAGCATTAATCTTTTCCTTTATTTCCTATTTTAATATATTTCCAATTTCAGAATTATACTATAAAGGATAAAGGAATTAATTATTTGGGCCACCATCCTTAATTTGGAGGAACTTGATCTTTTTTTTTTTTTTTTTTTTTTTTTTTAATAGATCTGAGTAGAAAAGTCTCCCCCTTTTATGAATAAAAGAAGAACCATAGAGCTTAGCTTTTAAGTCCATTTGATATTTTACCTCTCCTCTATAATTAAACAATATAAAGCCCTGCCACACATGATATAATTGCAAATAACACCCTCCTCCATTTCATAGATATAATAGGACAATGGCCAGATGGAAATGATTTTGGCAAGGACATTGTCTTAAAGGTCAAGAAACCCAGTTTCAGGTCCCAGCTGAATCAATAATTCACTGTGAAACTTGAAGCTGGTTCCTTCTTTCTCATTTTCTTCATATTTAAAATAAGAGCTTAGACAAAATCATCACTCATACCCTCTTTAACTCTGATATGCTATTATTTGACCTATTTGGAGTGAAATGTAACCAGGATCCTATAGGAGCTATTACTTTGGTTATAATCAGGTTAAAATTCCTTGACCTAAATAGGAAAAAAACGTAGTCTATCTGGAGAATTTCACCATCAGGTATTTTATTTCGAAGTACATGAATATTAGATCCTATGATTTCCATCTGAGGTAGCAGGCTGAAAATTTGATGGATCTGTCTTCTATACAACTAGGTTGATATTCCTGGACCCAAATCTATTTGATGGAAGGAAGCAGGAGGAGTATGAGGATACCAAAAGTGAGCCTGCCCAAAGACTGAGTTGTAGGTTTGTAGGAAACCAAATAATATTTATCGTTCTATTCTCTACTTATTGAAATCCTGTGATTTTTAATGGGACTATCAAAAATCCATTCACCTACGGAAAGACTTGCTTGATCTCCATCCCTACATCCTACCCCTTGTTCCAACACTCCAGTCTCTCTGACTTCCTCTCCGAAACTTACATCATTCGATATGACATTCTTAGGCCCTTTTAACATATATCCTTCTCTGTTTTGAGGCAATTACACAGTAACTTATCTGCTCAACTTGATTTCAAATGTTGCTAGGAGATGGCACAGTTTATTTTACCATCACCTCCCATCCTTCTTTCACTCATTCTCTGCTTGCCAGCAATGTTTGATCCACTTCTCTGTGTTTAACAGTTAATCAATGGAAGTAGGGAGATGTGAGAAGAGAGAGCACCACAGTAAATCAGTAAACTCTAGACACACCTAAAGCAAGTAAAAAAACATTCTTTAAAAAACAAACAAACAAACAAACAAACAAGGCATTAGCCATATCTTCTGCCAGACCCTGGAGCACAGAATGAAAAGACAAATCAAGAGCAGTATATTTTGGTCTGTTCTCAATATACATGTCCTAATGTAAATTTAGATTAATATATCCTTTTCCCCTTATATTTTTCTTCAATTGTTCATAACTATTCTCACCATAAGTTAAAATCATTAAAGTTTACTTTCGGCAGTTCAAGTTTCTTATCCTAGGATTTCTTCAGTTTTCCTTTACATCCTATTTCCACCACCTACTCTCATCTTTCCAGTTCTGATAAACTCACTCTCACCTGGGTTTTCAAGTAAGTATATTTCTAGGAGTGTCACAATTTACAGATCAAGACTTCAGGGAGAAGGGAATACTTACCTCCTAAAGACTAGTGTTTCAATCATTTGTGGGAGAGGTATTTTGAGGCAAAGAACCCCTTTCCATCTCTTCCCATTATATACCACATAGGTATGTCCTGGTGTGAGACTGGACCTGTTTTAACTTAACTCTTGCTCCCACAGCCTATGAGAATGGTTCCATTGCTTTAATCTACAGATACTACTAAAAACTTGGAGATCGCCCACAGCTACCACCTGTTTATCTTCCTGTGCTAGAAGTGGTATTGGGATGTTAAGTACCTAAGACAGTGTAGCTTTAGGCTCTGGGACTCCTTGGAACACCATCGTCATGAGTCTATGGTTAGGGAGCGGATGTAGTTCAAGTGATTGTGCATTTGCTTCCCATGTACTAGGTCCCAGGTTCAATCCCAAGTACCTCCTAAAAACAAACAAATGAAAAGGCCAGCTTTCATTGGGGATCAGATGCAGCTCAGTGGTTGAGTGTCTGCTTCCCATATATGAGCTTCTGCTTTCAATCCCTGGTACCTCTTTTAAAAAATTAAAAGTCTATGGTTATATGTTTGGGCCACAGGAAACCAGCCTGCTTTTACCCAATTCCCCCTAACCACTGGGAGGAAATGGGGCTTTAACTGCGTTTCCTTGTTCACAGGGACCCTAAGGGGAAGGGGAAGTGGGTGTACAGGAAGTGGAATATGGGTTAAGTAGCTCCAAATTCATCTTAAGAAGAAGAGTATTTATTTCAATGTCAGAAGTGGAAAGGATTTTACATCCAAGAATGCCCTATACAGAGTCCATCCTCTCCCTAATCTTTCTTTTAGGGTGCTATCTAGTGGACACCCTTAGATAGAGGATAGAGAAGGGTTCACTTTCGTATCTTCACACAACAATTGAGGGGCTCTGGAAAAAAAAGATCACAGTGAAGATAGCAATGCTGCACAATTTGTGGAATGGGCCAGAGGGCACCTGCTTTACCACAGGACTCCATAAACAAGGGCTGTGTTATCGTAAGCTCAAAGCTGAATGCAACCACAGGATTAGAAGACAATGCATTGTGGCCCTATAAATAGAAAGGAGAATTTTTCTTACTATGTGTGAGGCTTTACAGTCTCCATGTACAACCCTTAGTGTAGCCCTGCATCATTAATCAAAGGAAGAGAGAGTGAGGGCTGTCCCCTGGAAAACGGAAATGTTCAGTGTGCACAGAGTGGCTTGCAAATTTCACTCTGACATCTCACTATCTTCATGGTAGCGGTTAGATAATACTGAGAATTGTCTTTTTTTTTCTTTTGCTCTCTTCAGTTTTCTTTGGGCTTTCATATATTTTGTTTTCTTTTTACTCTTTCTTTCTTTCCCCTTCTTCTTTCCTTTCCTCTGTCTTTCCTTGTTTTCCTTCCTTCCTTCCTTCCTTCCTTCCTTCCTTCCTTCCTTCCTTCCTTCCTTCCTTCCTTCCTTCCTTCCTTCCT
>JAKSZT010054527.1:1354741-1446857 GCA_026826555.1 Tolypeutes matacus
CCTTCCTTCCTTCCTTCCTTCCTTCCTTCCTTCCTTCCTTCCTTCCTCCCTTCCTCCCTTCCTCCCTCCCTCCCTTCCTTTCTTTCTTCCTTTCTTTCTTTCTTTCTTTCTTTTTCTTGTTTTCTTGCTTGCTTGCTTCCTTGCTTGCTTGCTTTGTGTGAAAGAAGGATTAGGTTGGTTGTTCTCAGAACGGGGAGCTGAAATTGATGCACTGATAGGTAGCATCCTTATTGGAGTCGCTGTCGTATGAATTCTTTGGAGATCTCAAGGGAAAACAGAAAGCCTGAAAGGTAGGCTCCAAAATTTTAATGCATAATTAGCTCTTATCTGTGCCTTTCACCCTTGATTTTTAGAACTGGGCTTTCTATGCCAGACTTCGGGTAGCTGATCACATCTAAGGGTGGTTATGGATATAACGAAGGTGGACCATTCTTACATGCCATTTCCTTGGTATTTGAACAAACAAATATAATTATGTGGTTGGTTGCCTGAGGTGGGAGGAGGGAAGAAATGTTTAACTTGGGGAAATATAAGTTTGAGATTGAGAGCTTTTTCATAACTGTTATCAAAATGTGTTTTGCTAAACTATATATTAAGTAGAGTTACTTGCATGAATGTGTAAGATTATTTCTAACTACTCTTCTTTCTATAAGTCTTTGAGGTTATTGCTTTTATCTGAAGAAGGATTAAACTGGTTAAATGTGTGCATCTTATTTTTTTCAAAATGAGCTATGATTGAGAAAACAAGACAGCTATAATGTCTTATTAATGTTTTTTTTTTTTTTTTGCCAATATGAATGAGTGTATATATCAGGTAATATCAACGGCATATTTTCACTCTGAAAGTAAACTGCTGTATCAATGGTAGCTATATATATTCTTCTGACAAACAAAGCAGTGTGGGGGAAAACATGTTTATAATGGGAGATGGGAAGTAAGAAAGACAACAAACACAGTTGCTCTACTTCTTATAGATTAGCTATATGTATCAGAAGAAATTATCATCACATTAAAAATCGACAATGTGTCAAAGATTTCGGATTAAATTTACGTTTTTAGACACTGATAATTTACTTACATGTTTCAACCAAATGTAAGTAAAATTGTTTCCTGGATTGCATGTTGTTTCTCTTCTGTGCTCAAAGAGAAAATAGAAAGTGCTTTCTAACTTTAAATCAAACAATCAGGCTATAATTGGCATGTAACTGCCAGGAGCTGCATTCAGAAACTAAAAGAGGAAAGGAGGAATTTCCTTCTGCCATGGTGGTGGGAATGAGGAGGGATGTGGTACAACATGACCCAGAATTATTTCTCAAATTATTTTCTTGCTTTTTTCTCTGCCCTCAATAATGGTGAACCTGAATTTAATTTTTACTACTATAATCTTCCCACCTTCCTGGTATCATTTTATTTAATTAGCAGAGCTACATTTATTAGAGAGATTTTGGATAATTCAGCACAGAGCTTTTTCTTTTCTTCCAGCTGTTATAAATCTCAGGTATGGACGCAAAGGCATGGCTCTTATAGATGGCATTCAATTCCTCAATCCAGGTAAAGATTCTATCAACCATACATGTGGATATTTAATTCACCTAAAAGCCATCCTCCCAGAGGCTTCTGTCTGAGGGGGAATTTTTTTTCAAATTCCAGTAAAGTCTGTGTGCTTTGTACTTGTACACATGTACATGTCGCTTTATGTTTGGTGTGATATTACTACGAGACAGGAACCAATATTGAATTTATTCTGTTGGGACCAGTGTAACATGGTGTTAAATGTTGTAAAGGTGAATAAACACAAAGCAAGACATTGACTGCTCCAAAGATTTCACAGGATTTCTACCTAGTGTCCCTTAGTAATAAATGAACTTGATTCTCTCCCTTTGCACCAGATAATGGAAATGGGGTAGAGAAAGACGTACACTTTCTGCCAATCTCTCACAGATATTATGGCACCAATCAGATTTCCAGAACCAGAAAGGGAATTCTAACTCTTTCTCTTGACTCTTACTCAATCTTTAGAGGATAATACATAGATAGAGCTATTTCTCTTGCCCATTACAATGACCTCCTACAGGCCTTATTCCTGTGCCATAGATTTCAAGAATCAGACTCCAGACCCCTAATCACAGAATGAAAAATTATCAGAAACAGATTCATACCCTGTCACTCACAGTAACAATGGTAAACATCTAATATTCTTTTATACTTTAGGAAGTGACATATATTGGCAGTTGGTAATTTACACTTGGGAAAATTGAGACCCCGAATGCTGAAGTGACTAGGCCAAATCTCTGTGTGAGCCTGTTACAGAAACAAGCCTAGACCTCGGGTTTCTTGACACCTTGTCCAATGTTTGATTCACTTCTCCTTGCTGCCTCACAAGATTGAGGGTTAAAAGACATGCATTATTCATTGGGAAATGTTAAAAGATGTCATTTTGAAATCACTCAAGTACTGTTCAATACCACAGGCAAAATTCGGACTTCTCCCAAGGGCCCTGATGTTCTAACAAACCTTGATTTATTGGGCTTTCCTATTGTTTCCTTGAAAGAATACAAGAGAGGTACTCCCACTGTGCCCAGAGGGAAAAAAATCCCAGAATACAGATTGATACACATTAAATGTTGTAATACAACACTAACACAGACTGGATGCTTATATGTTACATGAAGTGCCAGGACAACAGTGTGGCCAAGAAATAAGACAAGAGAGTATTTAGAAAGTCCTGAGGCCTGCGAGATTCCAGATTTGAGAAAGGAATCAAGATTTCAGCGTATCTGTGTGACCAAAACAATTATGTGGGGCTGAGCAGTTAAGGATAGAGTGTGAGGAAGATAAAGAATTACAGTAACTGGTGGTATGTGAAAACTGGAAAGAATGCAATAGTTAGTGGTTTGATTACTGCTAAAAGTTTATCATGCAATCATGTTCGATCTGGGATTTGAAAGTTAAACTGGCATATCTTTTTTTATAAAATTTTATTGAAGTATATCATACATACATGCAAATACACAAACACTAAATGTATAATAAAAGTTGTTTTGAACTTACAAAACGAACATCTATATCATCATACAGGGCTTCCATCCATCATCCCACCACTAACACCTTGCATTGTTGTGAAAGATTTGTTATAAATTACTAACTTACTATAGCCCATTTCTTACATTTGGTGCATTTTCCCCCAACCCACCTCATTATTAACACCCTGTATTAGTTTTATATATTTGTTATAGTTCATGAGAGAACATTCTCATATTTGTTCTGTTAACCACAGTCCATCTTCCACCACTGGATTCCCTGTGTTACAGAGTCTCATGCTATGTACAATCCATGGAAAGTGCATACTCAGTGACTCTCATTTTCATCACAAAACTGTGCTGTCATCACCTTAGTCAATTTTAGAATGTTTTCATTACTCCCAAAGGAAAAATCCCATAACCGCTTATACCCCCTATTGTCCCTTAAAATTGATGTACTATCTTCTTTGTCATTGCTGTAAAAATATTACAATATTACTTTTAACTATCATCCAAAAATTACATTAGTTTTAATTTTCACCATATTTTTAACACTTTGTAAAAGAACATTCTTATATTTATACTATTAACCACAATCTTCATCCACCACCGAAATCACTGTTACACATTCCCTAGATTATTCTCTAGTTTCCTTTCAATTTTACATTTATATCCACAAAATACCCCTTTCAGACACAATTAGATTTATGAATCAGCAGTTAGTTATACTCACTATAATGTGGTGCCATCAATTCTATTCATTTTCACACTTTTAAATAAACCTTGTTAAAAATTCTACATACATTAAGCATCAGCTCCCTTTCTCACCCTACATTCTATCTCCTATAACCTATACTCTAGAGTTTACCTCTGTGAGTTTACTCATCGTATTTAGTTCATGTTAGTGATACCCTATAATTTTGTCCTTTTGTGTCTGGTTTACTTTACTCAACATAATGTTCTCAAGGTTCATTCCTGTTTTCACTTGCATCCCAATTTTATATCTTTTTACAGCTGAATAGTATTCCATTGTATGTATATACCATATTTTGTTTATCCATTCATCAGTTTATAGACACTTGGGTTAGTTCCATATTTTAGCAATTGTGAATAATGCCGCTATGAACATCGGTATGGAAATCTCCGTATGCGTCCTTGCTTTCAGTTCTGAATATATTCCTAGTAACAGAATGGCTGGATGATATGGCAGCTCTATATTTAGTTTCTTGAGGTACTGTCAAACTGTTTTCCACAGAGGCTCCACCATTCTACATTCAAAGTGGCATTTCTTGATACAGCCATTGGAGGATAAGTTGTAGAAGAGGTGTACTTCAGAGGCATCACTTTCATTTGTAGCAACAGCTACATTAGCTTCAGCCAGGAATCATTATGTTGACAGAGGTCCTGAGTAATAATCCTGTATGATATATTAACAAAAATCAAGTCTGTGTAGTCTCTGGAAACTTGGATATGGGTCGAGAACTTCATTGACTCCAATTATCTTGTGAAGAAACCAATGTTTAAACCACTTACCCGGATCAGAATGTGGGTCATGTAGAAACATGGCTTGTGCCCAGAGTGTTAGTCAGGTCTGCCAATTCAGGCTCAGTTATCTCTTAGTGTAACCACCACCTAACTGGATACCTAAAATATATGCAAATTTCTGCCACCAAATCTAAAGCTCCTCAACTCCTTACTCAATTTCTGACAAGATATTTGTTTCTTCCCAAACTTGCTTGATGTCACAAAATTTATAACAGACAAAAGGAGAGTTTTCTCCACATTCTCAGCAACAGGGAAAATGTTTTAATATTGTTATAATTTTATTCATTTAGCTAAAATCCTTTCCAGCTTTAGTTGGCAGATCACATTCAGGTATTTCTGATAAGCTAATAATATATTACCGGATATTTCTAGTAAGCTAATGACACATTTTTATATGATAAAATATAGTTAAATATAAGATTGATAATTATTGGTAATTATTTACTGTTTGGAGTATTTATTCTTATTTTAGGTGATGCAGGTGACCCATAAGTTGGTAATTTAAAACTAAAATTTTGTTATAGTGGGTTTCTACTTTATACTGAGTTGTCAGAGAAAATACCCTGGAAAATGAATGACATATAGAAGACAATTTATTATGTATCAAATATGTTTTTTGCATTTAAATATTGTCACCAAATTAGATTATGAGAAGAAAAGTCAATCAATTGCAAAACTGCTAGAAGAAATGTTTTCTTAATATTTGCAAATAATTTCGTATCAGTGGATTTAAAGAAGCAAAATTGATTATACAGATGACAAAATAATGAGACACTGATTCCAAACTAGAGAATTATCATTTTATATACTCAATTAACCACAAAAAGTGCAAAATATTCTTCTTCCAGGAACTCTGAAGTTGTTGAGACTAATGCAAATTTGTTAACTTCACTTACATTATGCATATTATAGCATAAAGAACATGTCTTGTAATACTTGTAAACAGTCCAAAACAAAGGACTGGTGTTAAATTTATTCTTTATATATTTTTATTTTTTAAAGATACTTAGATTACATAAATGTTACACAAAATATATAGGGATTTCCATACACCCCACCTCCCACACCTCCCACAATTCCCACATAAACATCCTTCATTAGTGTGGCATATTCGTTGCAATTGATAAACACATCCTGGGGTATTGCCACTGAGCATAGACCATAGTTCACATTGTAGACCACACTCTCTCCCACACAGTTCTGCATGTTATGTGATTATATAAAATGGCCTATATCTGTCATTGCAATGTCACTCAAAACAATTCCCAAGTCCTGAAAAAGCCCCTGTATTACAACTGCTTTTCTCCCTTCCTTTCCCCAGAGCCTCCAGTGGTCACTGGCTCCACATCAGTGTTGTAATTTCTTCCAATGCTTGAATCACAATATGTCTATAGTAGAATACTAGTAAGTCCACTCTAGTCCATAGCTCTTCCCCCAATCCTGAGAAGTCTGGGATGGTGATGTCCACTCCACCTCCAACTGAGAGGAGGCTTATATTCCTTGGGGAAGATGGATGGGACTATCCTGCCTGCAGCTGCAGAGATTCTCCATTCCCTGGGATGGCCACTGTCCATCACCATCTCACAGCCAGTTGTCCTGGGTGAGTCCAATGAGCTGTAGAGTAAGAGTTGCAGCTCTACCAAGGTTCCAGGCCCAGCTGGCACATGGACAGCCCAAAGACTCGAGTCTCTGGACACACACCTACAAACTCCAACACCAAGTATAGAAGGGACAGATGAGCCACGTGCAGGGAAGACATAATTGAGTCCAACACTGTCACTCTCAGGAGCACAAACTCCAAAGTAGGGCCCACTGGCAAGGCACCAAATTCCAGAGTTATCTGCCCTGACCATAGGACCTGGGTTTCTCCAGAGCCCTCAGGAGTCCCACTATTTGGGGTGATATCCACTTTGGAAGTCTATGAGATCCTACTGAGATGTGCGTAAGTGCTACCTCTAAGATGACCTTCCGACTCACTTTGAATTCTCTTAGCCATAAAAATTCATTTGTCTTTACCTTTTCCCCCTTTTATTCGAGGTCTTTTTCCAGTTGCATTGCCAGTTGCTGCTTGGTAGAAATCCCTAGGTGCCTGGGAGGCTCATTCCTGGGAGTCATGTCCCATGACAGGAGGAAGGTAATGCATTCATATGCTGAGTTTGGCCACATTTAGAGAAAGGCCACATTTGAGCAACAAGGAGGCTCTCAGGAGGCAATCCTTAGGCACACCATAACCATAAGCCAAGTTTCAATTTCAATCTCATAAGCTTAGCTATCAATATCAAGGGCCCATCAGTGAATCATCCTCCTTCGCCTTTCACTGCCCCTGCACTTGGGAGACTGTTGCTGCTCCCTTAGAGAATGTGGCAGAGCTCTCCAGGATGGGTATTCAGTATTCTCTCATTTATTGAGTGATTCTCCACCCACTTTGACAATGCCTCGTGACCATTAGAACATTTTTATAAACCTTGTATGTATGCTCAGGTGAACTTCCTCCCATGCATCCTTGTGAGCCCCGACCCGCAGGACAGCAACGGGGACCCGAAATCTGCCGAGAAAGAATGGTGGGACAAGAGACGCGAAGAATGACAGCAAGACAGTATTCTGATCAAGCTGCAAAACTTTATTGAAGAAGCAGGGTATATATACTCTAAGGGAAGAGGGAGTGGCTAATAAGGACGGGTGGCAGTTTAGGATTGGTAGGTACTGTTGCTGGGGGTGTGGGATTGGTAGGTGCTGTTGCTGGGGTAGGGGGCAGATCTTACTTTCGCGCCTTGCGCCTGCGTACTGTTGCATTCACCTGGGCAGTGGCGGGAACCGGAGAACAAAGGAGTAAGGAGGAAGAAGAACAAGGAAATGACAAAGCAGATTTTGTGTCTGCGCCATGTTGTGGCGTCCGTCATGTTGCGCCATGTAACTACTGGTTGGCACCTCTCTTGGCAGACTCCAGTGACGGCTCCCAACATCTCCTCCCTTTTTCTTTATTTAGCACGGTGCTCTCCATAGGCTAGCTGAGGGAAGTAGAGGCCTCATTTCCCTAATGTAGACGGCTCTGATTTTTTCGGGAAGGGGTTGCACAGGCCACGCAGTGTAAGGGAGGGGGGCTGTCCCTGTCTTAGGTCGGAACTGTGCTCTGTAAGGAACTGCACCTGAGAAACAGTGAACCTTACCCATAATGTGGTCAGTCTTACCCATCATTGGGAAGCATGGCAGCAAGAGGCCATGTCCCTGTCTTAGGTTGATTGATGGGTCAGTCCAGTTGCCCGTCATTGGCTAACCAGTCCAACACCTCTGTGAGCATCTTTAGCCTGGCAAGTTTTAAACAGAGCAAACCCCTGTGCTAATGAGGCGTGCTTCTCAGAGAACAGTTAGGTTGTGCTTACCCATGACTGTCTCCTGTGGTGCTTTGCCACGCACTCAGCAGCCTTAAAGGGAGGGAGCAGATCACAGATGGTCTGTTGGCATGCCTTGATCAGCAAGGTGGAGCCGGTGATAATGTACCTGGATGGGCCTGCCAAGAGCGGAGTCAATCTGATCTTTGACTAGCTGGATAATTCTTTTTACAGCCCATCGCCCAAAGGAAAGTATTAGGAGGATGGTTATCAGTGGGCCTAGTATAGGGAGTAGATAGGGCAGGATTCTATCAAATCCCCAAGAGGGATTCATTAGCGCTATTTCTTTTTCCCTATTTCGCTTCTCTAGCCCTTCTCTAAGTTGGGCCATGTTGTTTTTGATAAGGCCAGAGTGATTAGCGTAAAAGCAACATTCCTCTCCTAAAGCGGCGCAAACTCCCCCCTCTTTTAGGAAAAGGAGGTCCAGACCTCTACGATTCTGGAGGACAACCTCAGACAGTGAGTCTAGAGATTTTTCCAAGTGAGAGATGGAGGTTTCTATACGGGCTAGATCTTCATCTATAGCAGCTCGTAGGTGAGAGAGACCTTGTTGTTGGAGGATGACAGATGTAGTCCCAGTGGCTAAACCCACAATACCTAAAAGAGAAGCAATGGTGATAGCAGTAATAATTTCTCTTTTTTGTCTAGTTATGGTATCAGAAGGTAGTGTGTCCCCGAACTGATGGAGGTTGTCCCCTGGACGGTAAATGACATGGGGGAGGATAACAACCAAGATGAACACTTCTCCTGAGCTATTGAGGGCTGATGTGGCCACACAGGGAGTGAGCCCTGATGAGGAGCACAGCCATTTTGCCCCCACAGGGGGAATGTAAAAATTAACCTGAGATGGAGGGGATAAATGAACACATGCCTTAGTTAAGGTGGCGGAAATGTTACCAAAGGCATTACCGATGCACTGTCCGGTGTGCAGGACGGATTGTATGGTGAGACCACGGGATTTGTCGTTGTTCCAATTGCATTGGGGAGGACTGTCATTAGAGGAAGTGTTATAGCTGGCATTAAGGGCTACAGCATCATAGTAGGGGGGTTTAACAGAAAAACATAGCCAGCAGCTGCGAGTAAGATTGGGTTGGGAAGCGTTCAGAGCAAGAAAGGTAGCATTGAGCATTTTCCAGAGTGAACCGGGAAGGACTGGAGTAGGGGGAGAAAAGGTAATATTTAGAAGGCTGGGTGCAGTGGGCGCCCCTGGTGTAGGAGAAGAACGGTTCGAAGCAGGGCGGTCGGTAGGAGAAGGAGGTGGGGATGGAGGGCGGGGTGGGGGGGAGGGGATAGGACTTTATTAGGGCCTATTAGGCCATGATTCACTTCTGCCAATTCCTTTTTTATAAGCAAAAGTGTGCCAGGGTCGGGGCCGGAGATATATAATTTGATGCCCCAGGTACGACCAATGACCCAAGAGGGATCTGTAGGGTTTCGAATGGAGAGGGCGAGACCGGTACAGGGAGTTTTACCTGGTGGTAAGCTTTGTTCAGGCAAAGATGGTCGAGTGCACCCAGCAGGGGCGAGTTGCACCATGAGGAATTGGTCAGTAATTGGGGGTGACCACCCAGTAGCCAAAGTTTCGCATCCCCAGTAGGCACAATAGTGATATGTGGGCTGATTACAATATGAACGCCCTGGGGCGGAACTGGGACAGAGATAAACATCCTGATTATCGAAATATGGATCACGAAAGTTTTCCGGGAGGGATGGACGATAGAAGAGCTTGCTGATTGGGGCAGTAAAAGTGGGGGAGGTAGTAACATTGGTTAACAGGACTTGGGAATCCTCCCATCTGGAAAGTGTCCATTTATAAGGCTGATGAGGATTAGTAGGTACCCCAAAGGGAGTGAAAGTAAGGGTGAGTAGGCAAAGAATGAGAGGCTCAAGTGGTGACAGGCCCAACATGATCGAACTGCTAGGGGAATGCAGATAGTTTATAGTGAGGGAAACCCTCAAGCCGAAGGTCACTCCCTGGGGGCAAACCTGCGAGCAGGACTGCTTTTATCTGCTTCCTTTTCACCGTTGGGTGTGTGCCGGTGGAGTAAGGTGCCGTAAAACCAAAGACGTTCTGAAAGAGAAAAAAAGAAAGAAACTTCTCAGGGAAGGGAGACCATACCCTGGAACGATTGTTAATCGGGGGAAGGGGAGTTTGGTGGAGGGGTGGATGTAGGTGGGGTAGGTTCCGACGGAAAAGAATTAACATGTTTTATCAGTCTTTCTGGGAGCCAGCGAGGGCCGTTTCCCTCTTGATCATATATGCAGGCAGAACCACGTCCCCAAATGATTACAGGATCGGGCCCATTCCACCTTGATGTTAGGGGGTCGCGCCACATGACTGTGGCTTGCTGTGTTTGTGAGGCAGGGTGCCAATGCCTGTCAGCCGCAGATTGTTCATTTACATCCAAAGTGAGAAAATTGAGAACAAAGAGAGCATGATGCAAGAGGTCTCGCGGTCGCTGTTTGGATAGGCCAAGAGAGCTTTCCGCCAGACGGCTCAAGGTATTTTTTAGGGTGCGATGGGCACGTTCTATAATTCCTTGGCCCTGTGGGTTGTATGGGATACCAGTAACGTGGTTGATTTGCAGCTGTTGACAAAAGGTTTGAAAGTTTTTTCCGGTATACCCAGGACCATTATCAGTTTTTATAACTCTGGGTTGGCCCAGAATGGAAAAGCAATGTAACAAGTGGGAGATGACATGTTTTGAGGCTTCACCTGATTGTAGACTAGCGGTTATGAAGCCACTGTAAGTGTCGATACAGACATGAATGTATTTAAGCTGTCCAAAGCTGTTGAGATGGGTGATGTCCATCTGCCAGATTGCATTGGGGATAAGCCCCCTAGGGTTAACCCCTAAATGAGGAACCGGCAACTGAACAACATAAGCCTTGCAAGCTTTTACAATCTCCCTGGCTTGCTCTCTGGTGATTTTGAACTTCTTGCGGAGGGTGTTTGCACTTAGATGGTGAAGTGCATGAGCTTGTGTGGCTGATGTCAGAGGGGTTGAAAGAGAAAGGAACGTCAGCCGGGTGGCGGAGTCGGCTAGTGTATTCCCCTTAACTAAAGGCCCAGGAAGGGTTTGATGACCACGGAGATGTCCAATAAAGAACGGATATTGCCGGGCGTGAATGGCCTTTTGCAGTTTAGAAAATAGTGGCACGGCACTACTAGATGGCTTGATGAAAGGGGTGGTTTCTAATAGTGGTACTGAGTGAGCGATGTATGCACTATCTGTATACAAATTAAATGCCTGATTTGAAAGATGGGAAAAGACTTGCAGTACCGCAAAAAGTTCAACTAGTTGAGCGGAGGTGTAGGGAGAATGTTTAGAGAAAACCTGGTCCTGTATCACGTAAGTGGCGGTCCCACTTGCTGAGCCGTCTGTGAAAACTGAGAGAGCGGAGGCAATGGGTTCCTGCTTAGTAACTCTTGGAAAAATGAATGGGTGGACGTTTGCAAATTGAATTAATGGATCAGCTGGATAATGATTGTCGATGCTGCCTGCGAAGGAGGAGCACGCTATTGCCCATTCATCACTAGTTTGAAAAAGCCAATCAGCCTGCTCTTGTGTATACGGGACAATAAGGGAGTCTGGGTCCTTTCCAAAGAGCTGGCGACTGGCATGTCTGCCTTTTGTTATAAGGGCTGCTGTAAGAGAAACAAACGGTGAAAGAACCCGAGGTGGCGCAGCAGACAAATGGACCCAGAGGATTGGGCGTCCCTTTTTTCCTAGAAGGTTGGCGATAGGCTGCCAAAAGACACCTGTTGGTGTATGGGTAGTGGCCAATATTATAAATGTTAACGGGTGGTGATAATCTATTTGGTAACAGGATTGGGTGCTAATGGCCTTATTAATGACGTCAAGTGCACATTCTGCCTCGGGGGTTAGGCTCCTGGGTGAGGAGGGACTGGTGTCTCCTTTCAGGATATTATAGAGCGGGAGGAGAGTTGCGGTGGATATTTTAAGATAAGGACGGAGCCACTGGATGTCCCCTAGAAGTTTTTGGTAATCATGCAATGTCCGCAAATGAGAAGTTTGTAGTTGTATGCGGAGGGTGAAGACCTGCTGATCCCAAAGCTCAAAACCAAGGTATGAAAATGGGGTAGATATTTGTACCTTGTCTGGGGCAACCGTGAGACCTTTTGAAGCTAAGTGCTTGAGCAGGCTGGTGTAGCAGGAGTGGAGGCTAGTTGAGCATGACCCTGCTAACAGAATATCATCCATGTAATGAAGAATATAGATCTGTGGCCAAGCCTGTCTGATCGGATTAATGGCGGTGGCAACAAACTTTTGACACAAGGTGGGGCTATTTGCCATGCCTTGTGGTAAAACCTTCCATTGAAATCGGGGCATAGGGCCTTGGAAATTAATTTGGGGAACACTGAAGGCAAAATGCTGCCTGTCCTCAGGATGGAGGGGTATTAAGAAAAATCCTTCAGGTCTATGACTATCTTATGAAAATTTGAAGGTATTGCAACTGGTGAGGGAAGGCCAGGTTGTAAAGCCCCCATGGGGACCATTGCTTTATTGACGGCCCGCAAATCCTGTAACAGTCTCCACTTGCCCGATTTCTTTTTTATGACAAAGATAGGGGTATTCCAGGGCGACTGGGTAGGCTCAATGTGTCCAGCAGCGAGCTGTTCCTGCATTAACTCCATAGCTGCTAAAGTTTTTTCCAGGGTTAAAGGCCATTGATCAACCCACACTGGGTGTGTAGTATTCCAAGAAATTTTCTCAGCATGGGGTACAGGGATGTCAACGGCCATTATGCTAAATCCTGCGAGAACCCAAGTCCTGTCTTGTTTATATTGGATTTCATAGAAATAGGTTGCTTTATACCTTGGCCATTTTTTCCTAAGCCTTTACCAGGGAGGAAATCCATATTAAGCATCTGCACAGCAATGGTGTTATTGGGGCTGCACATAAAGACTTTCATTTGGGTGAGGACATCCCTACCCCACAGGTTAACAGGAAGATTGGGGAGAACATACGGAATAACCGTGCCCTTATTTCCTTCGTCATCTTCCCAATGCAGAGTTTGTGAACTTTGGAGAGGGTTGGCGCTTTCACCTATTCCTTGTAAATGGGTGGCGGCAGCAGTAAGGGGCCAGGATTTAGGCCAGTGATATGAGGAGATGACAGTAGCATCGGCTCCTGTATCTAATATACCCTCAAAAGGCTTGCCATTCAGTTTTAGCTTTAAGGTGGGCCGATTATGGGTTATGGCTTGGGCCCAGAAGACATCAGAGGAGCCAGGGCTCTCGGTGTTACGTTGCAGCCTTTTAAAATTTGAATTAATTTGGTGTAAAGGAAGAATAATAAGCTGCGCTAATCGCGTGCCAACGAAGATGGAAACCATGTTATGTGAGGTGGCTGCAATTATTTTTACCTCTCCTATAAAATCATTATTTAGCATGCCTGGGATGACTTGAATTCCTTGAAGGGCAGAGCTAGCTCTTCCTAGAATAAGGCCAAAGGTATTTGGAGGTAATGGCCCATAGACTCCTGTTGGTATGAGTAGGGGACTGGATTCTGGAGTTAATACTGATTCGGAGGCGGCACAGAGGTCCAGTCCTGCGCTCCCTGCTGTTGCTCTCCATAAGTCGGAGATGCAGCAGCGCGGTGAATGGTTGGGAGGGCTGGCGCCGAGGGTTGAACAAACCGTGAAGCCCCGGGGTTTGCTCTGGGTGGGGCCTGGGGCTGGCCCCACTGGGAGTTTCCCTGCCACTGGGGTCTTAGAGGCTGGTTGTAAATATCAGCATGGGAACGGCACTCAGAAGCCCAGTGATATCCTTTTTTACATCGTGGGCAAATGGCGGAGGGGCGCGGTTTGCTAGTGGGCATTGCTGGTGGGGGATGCGGTGGTGATGTTTTTGTGGGGCATCTTCTAATGAAATGCCCTGATTGTCCGCAGCCATAACAAGAGGGAGAACCGGTCAGGGTCTTTTTTAAGTCTGCCTTTAAATTGCTTGTGAAGTTTTGGAGCGCCGCGCCAATGGCGAGACCCATGGTTTTTGCGGGTGTTACATTTGCACACAGGCGCACCCAATTAGAGAGATCAGTATTGCGGAATGGACGGATGGCTTGCTGACAAGATTCATTTGCATTTTCAAAAGCAAGCTGCTTAATAAAGTCACATCCGGGGTCCGTTGTGCCGAACAGGTGTTCGGCAGTGGCCTGGAGCCTACTCAGGAAGTCTGCAAATGACTCTTCCGGTGCCTGAGTTAATTTTGCTAAGGAAGAGGTGGGGTGGTTTTTCTGTGGTAATTTTTTCCATGCTATAAGCGTGGCTCTCTGAATCTGAGATATGAGCCCTGCGCTAAACTGGGCTTGGGCGGCGTTGGACTGAGCAGAACCTTGACCCAAAAATTTCTTTACTGTCCACCCTTTCGTTTCTCTCTTTTTCTCATTACGTATAGCGCGCTCTCTTGCCGCCTCCTCATAATGTGAGCGCCAAGTAATGAAGTCTCCCCCAGAAAGCACGGCCTTTGCTAGTTGAAACCAATCATTAGATGTTAACTCCTTATCGCCCAAGGCTTCTACTAGAGCGAGAGTGAACGGGGCAGTAGGGCCGTATGAATGAACAGCCTTCTTTAGCTTTTCTATTGTTTTAAAATTTAAGGGGCGATATTCAACTGTCTGTGGTCTGTGAGAAGAGTGAGGACGCTGTCGGGACCGATCATCGCCCTCCCTTGTTGCATCCCCCTCTGTCTCTCTGTCTGACTCTCCTGACTCTTCGGGTTCATCTTCCCCAGACTCTTCTGAATAGGTGTTGGGTGTAGGAGGGAGGGGCTCAGCGGGGACGGAGTGTCCGCTTCGGAGAAGAGGGAAGGCGAGAGTGCCGCCCTTTGAGGTGTGGCTTGGGTTAGATAGCGTCATGCTCACAAGGGTTTGAGTAAGTTCGCGAACACTGCGTAGCTCTGCGTGAATCTCGCCAAAGTCAGAGGATGTTGGAAGGGGGTTTGGAGGATTAGTGAAGGGTGGCAAGAGAGTTAAGGGATAAAGGGTTGGAGGGTAAGGGGGAGGCGAGTGATGAGAGGAGGGCGGAAGTGAGTCAGGGCTAAGGTTCACTTCCTTATTTGGTGTATGTGTGTGAGGGGTGTCGGTTTCAGTGTTAGCAGGGGGAGCAGAGGGCGCGACAGGGCGTGAGGGTTGGTCTTCAAAGGAAATTAGGCTAACCGGCGACTCCGGGCGCGAGCCAGCCTGCGAACTGGCTTGCGAAGCGGCAGAGGCTTTTCCCCTGCAAGTTGAGGGGGGGCGGGAGTTAGATTGCAACATGCTTTCACCCTCCGCAAGGAGTTGCTTAATATCTGGGGGTGGTGGAGACGTACCGATCATGTCCTGAATCATTCGCCAATAACTAAAGGTGGTGACAGGAACACGCTCGGGTCCAAAAACTTTATAGTAATCATTTAAACAATCACCTACTCTGTTCCAACATCGACTATCTATTGTGCCCTCCTCGGGAAACCATGGACAGGTTTTGAGTATAAATTTGAAAAATTCGACTAAACTTTTCTTTTTAACTTTAATTCCTCACGTCTTGAGTGCCTCCTTTACCTGGCTAATGAACAATGAATGTGAAGATTCTGCTTGTCCCATGATTAAAGAATGAAGTGAAACAGAGAGTTTCACTTACCCGCCTGGAGACTGGAACCACGCCCGGGACCAGACTGAAGAAGCGGCGGGTTGGTGCAGCGCTTTCTCTCTTCCGCCGCTGGGAGCCTTTTCGTCGGCTGAGGTGCTGGAGAACGTTCTCCTTCTGTGGTGAAGCGGCGTTCTTTTCTCGATCACAGGGAATCATCGAGCCCCACGTTGGGCGCCAGTATGTGAGCCCCGACCCGCGGGACAGCAACGGGGACCCGAAACCTGCCGAGAAAGAATGGTGGGACAAGAGACGCGAAGAATGACAGCAAGACAGTATTCTGATCAAGCTGCAAAACTTTATTGAAGAAGCAGGGTATATATACTCTAAGAGAAGAGGGAGTGGCTAATAAGGACGGGTGGCAGTTTAGGATTGGTAGGTACTGTTGCTGGGGGTGTGGGATTGGTAGGTGCTGTTGCTGGGGTAGGGGGCAGATCTTACTTTCTCGCCTTGCGCCTGCGTACTGTTGCATTCACCCAGGCAGTGGCGGGAACCGGAGAACAAAGGAGGAAGGAGGAAGAAGAACAAGGAAGTGACAAAGCAGATTTTGTGTCTGCGCCATGTTGTGGCGTCCGTCATGTTGCGCCATGTAACTACTGGTTGGCACCTCTCTTGGCAGACTCCAGTGACGGCTCCCAACACATCCTCCATCCCTGACACCCCACACCAATGACAATCCCCCGCCCCAGTTTGTAACCCTTCTGTGATACAAAACTTCTTCAAAGATGAAGCCATTTCAATAGCTGAATATAATTAATAGGAAAATGAAATAGTAATGATAATATTAATTTTAAGAAATAAAATACATAAAAATTTTAAAAAACTAAAAATAAAATAAAATTAAAAGATTGAGATATTTAAAAAATGAAAAATATAAATTTTTTTTTGACATTTTGCCTTTCATCACTGCAATATCTGGAGTGCAGTCTGTACCCTGGCACCTTCCCCCTGTCATTCCCCAGTGTCTCACTGTTTTTCATTTTGTTTTCAAAGAAGTTTTAGGCCACAGCAAAGTCACACACAGAATACAGGAGACTCTCATACACCCAGCATCCTCCCCCTTGCCTTCTTCCCCATATTGATACATTTTTATATGTGAATGGTAGGATTGTTATAACTGATATACAAATACTGAAACATAGCTATTAAACATTGTCAATGGTCTACACTCTGTATTACATTTTAGACTGTACACTTTTATATATTTTGATATTTATCATGTCCTGTATCCATCACTGTAACGTAATGCAGAACATTTCCACTGACCACTAAATACCCCCTGCTCCATCTATTCTATTCCTCCCTCTTTGTCCCCCCAGGGCCCACGGCAACAACATGGCTTGACTCATTGGGTGACAAGATTCATAGTTACATGCAACAAGAGTGAGGTCTTGACACACTGCTTTGTCCTCCCCTATTAGGAACCACTTTTGCTCTTGAGAGACCCCCACCTGTCTATTTCTGAACAAATCGGATCTTCAGAGGATGGAATACAACTCTTTCCTGCTCATCATATGGGTCTCTACCCACTGATACAACACATTATGACAGAATGAACACTCACACACTCCCTAGAAGCCTGTGCCAGGTGCGCCCTGTCCTGATTGCCTCCCCAACCAACACCCTAAACCAGTAAATCTTTCTTGTCACATTGTCATAAGAGCATTCCCAACTCTGTACTTTCAATCTCATACCTGCAAATCCCCAGTTTTCACCTGGTCCCTCTCCCAACCCTCTTCCCTGTACCCTAGACCTTCTAACCCACCCTTCCCAATCTACCCACCTGTCAACCCTGCACCACCCAACCCAATAATATCACTAACATCCTGTCTTATCCCTTCAATATACAACTACACTTTATCACCTTACCATAGATTATGTCCATATGGGTGATGGCTCACAACCTTCTCTTCTCTTTCTATTCTTGTAAACCTATCTCCCATACAATAGCTCTCTGAGACTGCTCCATTAGCTTAATTCATATCAGTGAGGTCATGTACTGTTCATCCTTCAATGTCTGGCTTGCTTCACTCAACATAAGGTCCTCAAGATTTGTCCATGTTATCCCGTGTGTTAGCACTTTATTCCTTCTTACTGCTGAGTAATATTCCATTGTATGGATGTACCACATTTTGTTTATCCATTCATCTGTTGATGGACACCTGGGTTGATTCCAACTTTTGGCAACAGTGAATAATGCCGCTATGAACATTGGTGTGCATATATCTGTTTGTGTCTTTGCTTTCAATTCTTCTGGGTATATAGCCAGCAGTGGAATTGCTGGATCATATGGAAGTTCTATAGTTAGTTTTTTGAGGAACTGCCAAACTGTCTTCCACAGTGGCTGGACCATTCTACATTCCCACTAACAGTGGATGAGGGTTCCCATTCTTCCACATCCTCTCCAACACTTATTGTCTGCTGTTTTTTTAATAACTGCCAATCTAATGGGTGTAAGTTGTTGTCTCATTGTAGTTTTGATTTGCATTTCCCTAATAGCCAGCGATATCGAGCATCTTTTCATGTGCTTTTTAGTTATTTGTATTTCTTCCTTGGAGAAGTGTCTTTTCAGGTCACTTGTCCATTTTTTAAATGGTTTTTTTATTTTTATTTTTGAGGTGTAGGATTTCTTTATATATGCAGCATATTAATCTCCTATGAGATATATGGGTGCCAAATATTTTCTCCCATTGGGTAGGTTGCCTTTTTACTTTCTTGATAATGTCTTTTGAGGTGCAAAAGCTTTTAATTTTGAGAAGATCCCATTTATCTATTGTTTCTTTTGCTGCTCGTGCTTTGTGTGTAAAGTTTTGAAACCATTTCCTATTACAATGTGCTGTAGATGCTTCCCTACATTATCATCCAAGGTCTTTATGGTCTTGGCTCTTATATTTAGATCTTTGATCCATCTTGAGTTGATTTTTATATAAGGCGTGAGATGGTATTCCTCTCTCATTCTTTTGGATATGGATATCAAGTTCTCCAAGCATCATTTGTTGAAGAGGCCATTCTCTCCCAACTGAGTGGGCTTGGAGGCCTTTTCAAATATCAGATGACTGTATACATGAGGATCTATATCAGAAATCTCAATTCAGTTTCATTTGTCAGTATGTCTATCCTTGTGTCAGTACCATGTAGCTTTGACCACTGTAGCTTTGTAGTATGTTTTAAAGTCGGTAGTGTGATACCTCCAATTTCATTTTTCTTTTTCAATAGACCCTTGGCGATTTGGGGTTTCTAACACTTCCAAATAAATTTTGTAGTTAGCTTTTCCAATTTATTAAAAAATGCTGTGTTGGTTTTTACTGGGATTGCAATAAATCTGTAAATTAGTTTGGGTAAGATAGACATCTTGATGATGTTTAGTCTTCCTATCCAAGAACAGGGAATATTCTTCCATTTGTTTAAGTCTTCACTGATTTCTTTTAACAGTGGTGTGTATTATTCTGTTTATAAGTCCTTCTTATGTTTAAATTTATTCCTAGGTATTTGATTCTTTTAGATACTGTTGTAAATGGTATTTTTTCTTGTTTTTCCCCTCAGATTGCTAGTTATTGGTGTATAGAAATGCTACTGATTTTTTAGCATTGATCTTATAGCCTGCGACTTTACTGAACTCATTTATAAGTTCTAGAAGCTTTGTTGTAGATTTCTCAGGGCTTTCTATGAATAGGATCATGTCATCTGCAAATAGTGTAATTTTCACTTCTTACTTTCCAACTTGGATGCCTTTTTTATCTTTTTCTTGCCTCAGTGCTCAAGCAAGTGCTTCTAAGACAAAGTTCTCCAAGCACCATTTGTTGAAGAGTCTATTCTCTCCCACTTGATTGGGCTTGGTGGCCTTGTCAATATCAGTTGACTGTATATGCTAGGATCTATATCAGATCTCTCAATTCAGTTCCCTATGTTGGTATGTCGATCCTTGTGCCAATACCATGGAGTTTTGAACACTGGAGCTTTGTAGTATAGTTTAAAGTCAGGTTGTGTGATTCCTCTGATTTCATTTTTCTCTTTCAATATTTCTTTGGCTATTCGGGGCCTCTTCCCCTTCCAAATAAATTTCATAGTTTATTTTTCTAATTCAGTGAAAAATGCTATGTTAATTTTTATTGGGATGGCATTAAATTTTTAGAGCAGTTTGGGTAGGATAGTTATCTCAATGATATTTAGTCTTCTTATCCATGAAAAGGGAATATTCTTCTGTTTATTTCATTCTGCTTAGATATACTTTAACAGTGTTGTATAGTTTTCTGTGTATAAGTAATTTACATCTTTAGTTAAATTTATTCCTAGATATTGGGTCTTTTATTTACAGTTTTACATGGTATTTTGTCCTGATTTCCTCCTCTTATTGCTTGTTATTTGTGTACAGAAATTCTACTGATTTTTGAACATTGATCTTATACCTGCAAATTTACTGAACTCTTTTAAAAGTTTTAGAAGGTTTGTTGTAGATTTCTCATGGCTTTCTATGTATAAGATCATATCGTCTGCAAACAGTGAAATTTTGACTTCTTCCTTTCCAGTTTAGATGTATTTTATATCTATTTCTTCCCTCAGTGCTCTAGCAAGTAATTCTAACAAAATGTCAAATAAGAGTGGTGATAGTTGGCATCCTTGTTTTTTTCCCGACTTTAGAGGGAAAGCTTTTAAGATTTCACCATTCAGGATGATGTTAGCAGTGGGTTTTTCATATATATGCTTTGCCATGTTCAGAAAGTTTCCTTCTATTCCAATCTTTTGCCATGTTTTTATCAGGAAAGGGTGCTGTATTTTGACGAAATCTTTTTCTTCATCTATAGAGATGATCATGTGATTTTTTTCTCTCAATATATTTATGTGGTGTATTACATTGATTGATTATCTTATGTTGAACCGTCCCTGCATAACTGGTATGAAACCCACTTGGTCATGGTGTATAATTCATTTGATCTGTGGTTGAATACGATTAGCAAGTATTTTGTTGAGGATTTCAGCATCTAGGTTCATTAAAGAGACTAGTCTGTAATTTTCTTTTCTGTGGCATCTTTGTTTGGCTTTGATATTAGAGTAACATTGGCATCATAGAATGTGTTAGGCAATGTTCTTTCTACTTCTATTTTTTTTTTTTTGGAAGAATTTAAGCAGGATTGGTGTTAACTCTTTCCAGAATGTTTGGTAGAATTCACCTGTGAAGCCATCTGATTCTGGGCTCTTCATAGTTGGGAGGTTTTTGATGACTGAGTCTATCTCTTTACTTGTGATTGTTCTGTTGAGTGCATCCATTTCTTCTTTCATCAATGTAGGCTGCTTGTGAATTTCTAGGAATTTATCCATTTACTCTAAATTATCATTCTTGTTGGCATATAATTTTTCAAAGTATCCTCTTATGATAAACTTTATTTCTGTGGTGTCGGTGATGATATCCCCTTCCTTATTTCTTATTTTGTGTATTTGCATCTTCTCTCTTTTTTCCCTTGTTAGTCTAGCTAAGGGTTTGTCAATTTTATTGATTTTCTCAAAGAACCAGCTTTTAGTTTTTTTTCTAGTGCTTTTTAATTTTCTATTTTATTTAGTTCTGCTCTAACCTTTGTTATTTCCTTCTTTCTAATTCTTTTGAGGTTAGTTTGTTGTTCCTTTTCCAGTTCCTTCAGGTGTGCAGTTAGGTCTTAGATTTTAGCTCTTTCTTCTTTTTTCATGTATGCATTTATGGCTATGAATTTCCCTCAGTACAGCTTTTGCAGCGTCCCATAGGTTTTGATATGTTGTGTTGTCATTTTGATTCATTTCAAGGTAGTTACTTATTTCTTCTGAGATTTCCTCCTTTACCCATTGTTTTTTTTATAAGAGTGTGTTGTTTAACTTCTTTATCTTTTTGCCTAATCTGGTTCTCTGGCCTTACTAATTTCCAGCTTCATTCTATTGTGTTCAGAGAAAGTACTTTGTATAATTTCAATCTTTCTGAACTCATTTAGATATTTATTGTGGCCTATCATTTGGTCTATTTTGGAGAATGATCTATGTGCACGTGAGAAGAATGTTTATCCCACTGTACTTGGGTGTAGTGTCCTGTATATGTCTATTAGGTCCAGATCTTCGAATGTATTTTACAAAGTCTTTATTACTTTATTGGTTTTCTCTTGAGATGTTCTGTCTAATAGTGATAATGGTGTACTAAAGTGCCCCACTATAATTGTAGAGGCAGTTATTTATCCACTTTGTTTTTCCAGTGTTTGCCTCATGTATTTTGAGGTGCCCCAGTTAGATGCATAGGGTTTATGATTGCTCTTTCTTTTTGAAAAATTATTCCTTTTACTAATATATAGTGTCAGCCTTTGTCTCATCATAGTTTTGCATTAAAATCTATTTTGTCTGATATTCATATAGCTACTCCCACATTTTTTTTGTTATTGTTTGTTTGTAAGAATGTTTTCCAACCATTCAATTTCAGCCTCCCTGAATTCCTGTGTCTACAGTGGGTTTCTTGTAGAGAACATGTGGATGGCTCATATTTCCTTATCCATTCTGCCAATCTGTGTCTCTTGACTGGTGAGTTTAATCCATTAACATTCAGTGTTATTACTCTCAATGAATTACTTACATTGGCCATATATTCTTTGGGTTTATGTATGTCACATGTTGTGTTTTCCTCTTTTTGTCTGTTTAGTTGTTCTTACACTCTCTTCTAATTATCTCTCTCTTGTTTTTCCTTTCAAACTGCAGAACTCCCTTTAGTATTTCTTGAGGGCAGATTTCTTATTGGCATACTCTCTTTATTTCTGTTTATCTGTGAATATTTTGAACTCTCCATCATTTTTGAATGCCAGCTTTGCTGGATAGAGAATTCTTGGCTCAAAGATCTTTTTCTTTTAGTACCTTACCTATGTCATACCAATGCCTTCTTGTCTCCATGATTTCAGATGTGAGATCAGCACTTAATTTTATTTAGCTTCCCTTGTATTTGATGGTTCTCTTTTCTCTTGCTGTTTGGCAATTGAAGTTTGGCAAATTCACTTAGATTACACATATTATAGCATAAAGAACATGTCTTGTGCAGAATTGTTATCAGTCCAAAGCAAAAGACTGCTGTTAACTTTAAGCACAATGATGTGACAAAGTTGATTAAGTATTTACTATAAAAATCTGTCAGAGAACAACCAGCAAATAGCAGCAAAGTAAGGAGCTCCTAGAGTCAGCTCGTGCTACAGGGTAGTTAGTAATCACCCAGAGCTAACTAAAGCCCCTCTTTGGGGGACTCAGAAGACTAGATTAGCATCCTGCAACATCCTTAGAAGAACGGAAGAAGGAGACTGCCTAGCTGCAAAGATTTGTAAGTAAAGCCCTCCATGTCCCGGAAGCCGGTGCCCATCATCCACTGGCAGCACAAGTCATCTCGGGAACTATTCTGCTGCTGGAATTGGAAGTTCCACATCCCCAAAATTAGGGAGGAAGACATGGTTGGACATCAACTTCAGCTACTTTAGCTACTGATCTGTCTAAGTCAGAAAGAGAGCAGTAGCCACAATTTTAACTCTGTCCCTGGCACAAGGAGAAGCAAGGCAGACTGAAAATCGCAGTTCTGGTAGGGACTGGCTTTTTCCATCCAGATTGGATTGCATCTCAAGCATAAGCCCTAGCCCCATCTCTGGCAGGCAGGAAGTTTGGAGAACCAGCTGCCCCGGGAAAATACAGGCCATGCTGCAGAAGCCAGTGATCATCCTAAATTGGTGGTGCAAGACGCCTCAGGAGCTATTCTGTGGCTGGAGTTGGAAGCTCCAATTCCCCAAAACAGGGGAGGAAGAGATGGTTGGCCATCCATTTCAGCTACTGATTAGTAAAATTGGCTTGCTAAAATATAACCCTAAGAACAGCTAAAGTTTGAAACTGTCCAAGTCAGAAAAAGGCCAGTAGCTGCCATTCTGACCCCGCCCCCAGAATGAGGGGAAGCAGGGCTGAATGAAAATCACAGTGACTGTAGGTAACAGCCTCTTTCACCTAGATCAACCTGCAGCCCTAACCTAGGCTTCAGCCCCACATCTGGCAGGGAAGAAGCTTGCAGGCCCTGTACCAGCCTCTCCGTGTAACTGAAGGCACATTAGGCTGGCACAGACTGAATAGCTGGAAGTCTACTGGGGCAACTGCAGTCATTTTGGACCCACACAGCATAGATTGCTGCCCACACCTGCAGCTCCATAACTGCCCTAGGCAGGGGATAAAGGAATGTGAAGCTTTATCAGCCTCTCTGGGCAAGCACCATCTAGGCCTGCCCCACTTGGATTACTACACACAGCTGTGGCTCTGTCCTGAACCCGGGCAAAGGAGAAAGTTGGGAGAAGTTTCTTAGTCCTAGGACAATGAGGGCAGCTTGAGCCTCCACAGCTTACAGCACCAACTATATCTTTGGCTCCTACTATACAATCAGCAAGGGAGAGAGGGCAAGAAAGCCCTAAACTTAAGAAAGAAACTGCACCCAGAATAAATACTCCAGTAAGCCAGAGGCCAAGACACAAACAAAAAATTACAATCCACACCAAGAAACAGGAAGATATGGCCCAGTTAAAGGGACAAGATAAGCCTCCAGGTGACATAAAGGAGTTGAGACAACTAATTATAGATGTTCAAACAAATCTCCTTAATAAATTCAATGAGATGGCTAAAAAGATTAAGGATATTAAAAAGACATTGGATGAGCACAAAGAAGAATTTGAAAGCATACAAAGAAAAATAGCAGATCTTATGAGCATGAAAAGCACAATGAATGTAATTAAAAGTACACTGAAATCATATATTCATAGATTTGAGGAGGCAGAAGAGAGGACTGGTGAGCTTGAAGAAATGGTCTCTGAAAGCAGACTTACAAAAGAACAGATGAAGAAAAGAATGGAAAAAATTGAACAAGGTCTCAGGGATCTAAAATACAGCAAGAGACATGCAAACATGCATATCATGGGTGTCCCAGAAAGAGAAAGAGAAGAGAAGGAAAAGGGGGCAGAAGGAATATTTGAAGAAATAATGCTAGAAAATTTCCCAACCCTACTGAAGGACATAGATGTCCATGTCCAAGAAGCAGAACATACTTCCATTCGAAGAAATCTGAACAGACCAACTCCAATGCACATACTAATCAAAATGTCAAATGCCAGAGACAAAGAGAGAATTCTGAGAGCAGCAAGAGTAAAACAATGCATCATATACCAAATAAGATTAAGTGACAATTTCTCATCAGGAGCCATGGAGGCAAGAAGACAGTGGTATGATATATTTAAGATACTGCAATAGAAAAACCTTGCAACTAAGAATCTTATATCTGGCAAGATTGTCGTTCAAAAGTGAGGGTGAGTTTAGAATATACACAGCTAAACAGAAACTGAGATAGTTTTTAACCAAGAGACCAGAAATACTAAAGTGTGTGCTATACTATGAAAAGTTAAGTCAGGAGAAAGAGGCCTAGAAGAGAGTCTAGAAATGAAGATTATATCAATAAAAGTAACTAAATGTGTCAAAAGAATGATGAAAATAAAATATGACAGGTAAAACCCAAATATTCAGGAATAAAATTAACCAACGATGTAAAGCACTTGTATTCAGAGAACTACAACTCATTGTAAAGGAAATGAAAAAAGAGCTAAATAATTGGAAGAACATTCCATGCCCACGGATTGGAAGATGAAATATTATTAAGATGTCAATTCTACCCAAATTGATATACAGATTTGATGCAATCCCGATAAAAATTCTACCAGCATTTTTAAATAAATGGGAGCATGATTATCAAATTTATTTGGAAGGGTAAGGGGTCCTGAATAGCAGAAACATCTTAAAAAGGAAAAGTGAAGTTCGTGGACTCTCACTTCCAGACTTTAAATCATATTACCTAGCTACAGTGGTAAAAAAACAGCATGGTGCTGGCATAAAGATAGACACATAGACCAATGGAACCAGACTGATGGTTCTGAAACAGACCTTCACATCTATGGTCAAGTGATTTTTTACTAACCTCTCAAACCCACCCAGCTCAGGCAGAACAGTCCATTCAACAAATGGTGCTGAGAGAACTGGATATCCATAACCAAAATAAGGACAGAGGACCCCTATCTCATACCTTACACAAAAATTAACTCCAAATGGATCAAAAACCTAAATATAAAAGCAAGAGCCATAAAGCATCTAGAAGAAAATGTAGGAGAATATTTCACCTAGTGGTAGGTGTTGGATTCTTAAAGGAGATAAAAGGAGGACTGAGATGGATTACTGATGTTTAATGTATGTAGAAGTTTTAATTATCTTTACTGTAAAAGTGTGGAAATATACAGAGTTGATGGTAACACATTATAGTGAGTAACAGCTGGTTTATAAATGAGGATGTGGCTGAAAATGGTAGTCTAGGGATGTAAATGCTAATTGACAGAAATCTAGAGTATGATCTACGGACTGAATAGCACAGTAAACCCTGAGATGGATGAGAATTGTGGTTGATAGTACAGATGCAAGAGTGTCCTTTGTGAGCTAGAGCAGATGTACATCACTATTGCAGGGTGGAGGGAATGAGGAGAAGCATGGGAAAAATACAACCAGAGTGACATATGGACTGTGGTTAACAGTAATAATGTAATATTCACGCATCTATGCCAAAGATGTACTGTGTTGATAATGGGGGAGTATGGAAAAAGTTTGCCAAATGTACACTATTGACCTGGTAATAGTCTGATGATATTATCTTATAATCTGTAACAAATGTTCCAACATGGCGTGGTGTGTTGATAAAGGGGTGTTGTTTGGGAATTCTGTACATGTGCATGATTGTTTTGTAAGTTTACAACTTCTGTCATAAAAATATACTTAAAAAATAATAATAGGGTGGTTTTGGGGAAAAAAACACCAAATGTAAAATAGGGGCTATAGTTGATAGTAAGGTTTTGGCAATATTCTTTCATAATTTGTAACAAATTTCTCACAACAATGCAAGATGTTGGTGGTGGGTTGATGTATGGGACCCCTGAATGATGTTATGCATGTTTTCTTTATAAGTTCACAACTTTTAATATACACTTATTGTTTAGTATAAATGATATAATAATAATAGTGTGAGTTGGGGGAAAATACTTTGTTTAGTAGTAACATTTTGAGGATGTTCTTTCACCGTTTGTTAAAAATGTTTCACAACAATGCAAGGTATTGGTGGTAAGGTGAGGTATAAGAGCCCTCTATGATGTTATGAATGCTTGTTTTGTAAGTTCACAACTATTACTCCACACTTATTGTTTATGTATTTTTAACTATGTTTATGTATGACTGATACAGTTCAATAATTTTTTTAAAGTAAAAAAAAAATCTGTCAGAAGTTCTCTATGATATTAAGTTACATTCTCACATGCTTCTCATATGGAAAGTTAAATGATTAATTAATTCCTTCAGTGTAGATATGGAGAGAACATAAACAAGGTCCAATAAACAAGCCTTTTTCACTAGAAATAGTATTATTCTTTTACTCTTTTGCCCAATTTACCTGGATGATTGAAATTTCTAAGTGTAGAAATCATCTAGAAATTCTTACATTTTCTTCCCCTTGCTGGGTGGTAGGGAACTACAAGGGTTATTTTTTTAATAATCTGTTTTACTGTTTACTTGCCCTTATCAATTTTTACTCATTTAATCTTCTATATCCATGTTTATTTGACTTTTTCTCACCCATGTTCCCATAATAATAATAGCATCCTGCTTCTATGTTATCACATTATACCTTCAGTCCAGTTTTGAGTGGGATCTTATCCCCCCACATTTTACCCACTAAAACCTAAAAGAAGAAAACACACAAAGAAAACACTTTCCAACTCTGAACGTACCAACAGATCCAACAGATTTCTCTCCTTTCTAAGGAAGCAATGGTTAAAAATAGGTGATACTGATTTTTTAATACTTCATAAAATTAATTCAATTAAATAAAGAAAAGTTTGGAAATTTTACTTAGCATTGGTACCCCTGAGGAAGAATCACTGACAGTCAAAATATCTGGTATTGTTATCAAAAGCAAGTCCAGTCCACATAAAATCTTCTGGTAGAGTAATGCCTTTCCCCTGAAGTACAATGACCTCTAAAAGCTTATGGGGACTAAATAGCAAAATCTACCCAGTCAAAACAGAGTGTGACGGGGGGTGGGGGTGGGGTGGTAAAAATGGATAAAAGTAAATAAATAAATAAATCTTTTAAAAAGTGAAAAAAAAAAAAACAGAGTGTGAATTCAGAGTGTGAATATGACAAACTAAACTGTGGAAGAGACAGTCTAGATAGCTAATCCAGACTAATTAGAAGAAGTGGTATTAGAGCAGGGGTGCTTTTTTAAATACTTAAATAAAAAAAATACTTTAGATTACATAAATATTACATTAAAAAGTACAGGGGATTCCTATATTCCCCACTCCCTACCCCTCTCACACTTTCCCACATTAACAACACCCTTCATTAGTGTGATACATTTGTTATAACTGATGAACACACCACGGACTTTTTGCCAGTCAGGTGTAAACCATGGGCTCCTTTAAGTCCAGACCATGCTGTGTATTACTCTATCAGTTTATCACATCTGCACCAATGCGTCTCCACAAGAATAATGTTTTTTTTGAATTTCAATTCAAGCTCACAGACCCCTAGTTAAGAACCCCTGAATTAGAGCCAGAGTTTTACGAGTTGGCAATTCCCTAATGGGATTTGGGGCTACCCAGCCTTTCTCTGGACACGTTGCTGAATGGTCCTTTTGGTCACGTGTGATAGAACACAAACTTCCCTCTATTTTGGACCATGAAATTTAATTTATCAAAATAATATTATAATATTTTGTAATCTGCATAGAGAACAGTACTTTTGCTCACAGGTTCACAGTGTAAGACCTGGATAATATTTGACATAGAATAGCTTTTTAATAACCAGTTTAGTTCTAAGTTACAGTTTTAAGAATTGTACACTGAAAAATATCATCTGTGTATCTGTTTGGGCTCTCTTTGGGCATTTCCTAAGGAGAAAGATCACTCAGCAAATTTAAAGCTGTTTGATATCTGGTAATCATTAAATTTGTAAATCCTTGTGATATGGTCCAGTAGGGAAGAGATATTAGGTTTTATTACCTTGGATTATAAATTACTCCTTGGCTGGGACTTGGACCACATATATATAGCTAATATAAAACTAGAGCCTGAACCAATATATGGAGAATATGTGCTTGATGGTTAATCATACTTTCCCTTCTCCAAATGTACTGTGGGATCTCTATTATACAGGCTGTTTTATTATATTAGATACAGGTGCAGTCTGTTCCCAAAGCTTTTCATTAAAACAACCTAGAATGTAGAAATATTTTGGACACTTAAAAAAATAAAAATTGTTCGTGTAGCACCTCAATACCCTCCTGTCAAAGGCTGTATGATGTTGCTTTGGAAATTTTTACTCTACTCTAGTATCTTTGTATGCATTAACCCTGATTTGTCATATTGGGCCAAACAAAATGAAACACTCTTTTTTTAATGATATGTTTTTTTATTTTTGAAAGATACTTTGATTATACATGTATCACATAAAAATATAAGGGATTCCCATATGCCCTGCTCCCCACACCTCCCACATTTTCCCACATTAACAACATCCTTCATTACTGAGGTAAATTCATTGAAATTGATGCACACATTTTGAAGCATTGCCACTAAGTATGGATTAAAGTTTACATTGTATTTTACACTCTCTCCCACCCAATTCTGTAGGCTATGGCAAGATTACGATAGCCTGTATTTTAGCTGTGTCAGGATGGCCAAGTGGTCTAAGGCGCCAGACTCAAGCTTATAATGGCCTGTATTTGTTGTTGTAATGTATTCAGGACAATTCCCAAGTCTCAAAACTGCTCCTGTATTACACCTGTTTTTCCCTCTCCCTGCCCTCGGAACCTCCAGTGGATACTGCCTTCACATCAATGATATAATTTCTTCCATTGCTAAAATCACAATAATTCTATACTAGAATATCAGTAAATCCACTTTAATCTGTAGTTCATTCCCCAATTCTGAGGATTCTGGGATGGTGATATCCAGTCCACCTCTAATTGAGAGGGAGTTGCGATCCCCTGGGGCCAATGGATGGGGTCCCTTGCTTGCAGCTGTAGACTCTCTCGGTTCCTTGGTATGGTAGTTGTCCATCATCACCTCCATGTTAGTTGTCCTGGGTGAGACCAATGAACTGGAGAGTAGATGTTGCAACTCCGTGAAACACTTCTAAGGAGGGTTCATCAACTCACTATCTTTTTCTGTAAAATTTCATCACATTTATTAAAATGATTGAATTGTTTTATTAATCATATCACAAAATTTATTTTGAAAGAAAAGTTTTAATTTTTGCACAGCTTTTTTTGTGGGTGTGGAGTTATTTTTAGGTTTGAACATATCATTTTGGAATGTAAAAGAGCTCTGGTTTGCCCAAACACACTCTTAAGCAAGATGACTACATTTTCTTTAATAGAGAATGCTCACTTTATTTTTAAATTTTTTTTGGTTTTGTACTCAATTTTCCTTTTTTCTTTTTAATATGCTTTTTCTATTTTTTTTTTTTTTTACAGATACTTAGATTACATAAAAGTTACATAAAAATATAAGGGATTCTAACATTCCCTGCTCTCCACCCCTCCAACATTTTGCCACATTAACAACATCATTCATAACTGTGACACATTTGTTACAATTGATGAACACATTTGGGAGCATTGCCATTAAGCGTGGATTAGAGTTTACATTGTAGTTTACACTGTACACTACACACACAATTTGGTAAGTTATGACAAAACATATAATGGACTGTATCCATCATTGCAATGTCATTCAGGACAATTCCAATGTCCTGAAAATGCCCCAATATTACACCTATTTTTCCCTCTTCCTACCCTCAGAACCTCTGGTGGCCACTCTTTCCACATCAATGATAAAAGTTCTTCCATTGCTAGAATCATGATAAGTCTATAGTAGAATAACAGTAAGCCTACTCTAGTCCATCATTCATTACCCAATCCTGAGGATTCTGGGATGGTGATGCCACTCCACCTCTAATTGATAGGGGGCTTAGATCCCATGGGGCAGATAGATGGGGCTATCTTGCCTGCAGTGGCAGACCCTCTGCTCCTTGGGATGGTTGTTGTCTATCATCATCTCCTTGTTAGCTGTCCTGGGTGAGTTCAATGAACTGGAGAGTAGATGTTATAACTCTATTGATAATCAAGGCCTAGCTGGCATATGGACAGCCCAAAGATTTAAGTCTCTTGGACAAACACCTATCAACTCTTATACTAACTATAGGTTCAAATAGAAGGGGCAGAGGAACGAAGTTTAGGGAAACCACAACTGATTCCAAATCTGTAACACTGGGGAGCATAAATTTCCAAGTAGGGCCTATTAGCAGGGCACCAAACTCTTGAGCTGTCTACCCTGCCTATAGTGTCTGGATGTCTCTAGAGCCCTCAGTAGCCCCACTATTTGAGGTAATATTTACTTTGGCAGTCAATGAGTTCCTGGTGAGATGTGCATAAGCATAACATCTGCAAAGAACTTCCAACTCACTTTGAAGTCTCTTAGCCATATAAACTCATTTGTATTTACACTTTCCCCCTTTTGGTCAAGGTCTTTTTCCAGCTGCATTCTTAGTTGGTGCTTGGCAGTAATCCTTCAGTGCCAGGGGAGCTCATCTCTGGGAGTCAGTCCCATGCTGGGGGAAGGTAATGCATGTATATGTTGTGTTGGGCTTAGAGAGAGGCCACATTTGAGCAACAAGGAGGCTCTCAGGAGATAACGATTAGCTACCCTATAATACTAGGCTAAGTTTCAATTTCAAACATACAGGTTCAAAACTACAGTCATCAATATCAAGGCCCTATCAATGTTGCATCCTCCTTTACTAGTCACTGCCCCTGTACTCGAGGGATTCTTGCTGTCACATTAGAGAATGTGGCAGAGCTCCCCTGGATGGGAATTTGATATTCTTTCAGTTATTGTGCGAATTTCCACCCACCATGACAATGCCCCATGCACACTTGACAACATTTATATACCTTAAGGTTATTCCCCAGGTGAACCTCCTCGCATGCATCCCCCATCACTGACACCCCACTTCAGTGATCATTCCCTGCCACAGTTGTAACCATTCTGTGATTCCAAACTTCTTAAAAAATGAATCCAACAAAATAACCAAATACAATTAATAAGAAAATGAAACAACAATGACAGTTTTAACAATAACAAAAAATACAAAAATTTAAAAAATTGGAATAATAAAAAGATAAAAAATGTAAAATAAAAATATTGACATGTCTTTTATCACTCTAAGATCTGTTGTCTTGTATATACAGTGACATTTTCTTCCATTTGTTCCCCCAGTGTCTTATTTTTTTCATTTTGTCTTCAAAGAAACTTTAGGTTACAGAAAAGTGACATACAAAATACAGGGATTCCCATATACCCAACATCTTCCCCCTTTATCCCCATACCTTATTAATAGCATTTTACATTTGGATGGTACATTTGTTGTAATTTATGTACAAATATTCAACATTGCTACTAATCATGGTCAATGATTTACATTATGGTTTACATTTTGAGCTATATACTTTTATAAATTTTTATGAAATTTAACATGGCCTGTATCCATCATTGCAAGATCATGTAGAACACTTCCATCACTCCCCAGATTAGCCATGTTCGATCTATTCTATTACTCCGTCCCGCTCCCCTCGGGACCTATAGCAACCCCCAAGCTTCATACTTGGGAAGAACAAGATTCATAGTTACTTGCAACAACACTGAGGGCTTGACATACTGGCCTGTCCTCCACTATTAGGCCCTGCTTATGTTCTCGAAAGACTTCCACCCCTCTATTTGAGAACATATCAGTACTCTTCAGGATGCAAATCCAACATCTTCCCACTCATTATGGGAGTCTCCATCCACTGGTACAACACATTGTGACAAGATGAACACTCTCACACTCCTCAGAAGCCTGCCTCAGGTGTGCCCTGTCCCACATGCCCCCACATTCAACACCCTAAGTCAATAACCCTCCTCTGCCTTATTTGCCAATAGAACATTCCTAACATTGTAGTTTAAAAACTTACCTGAAAATCCCCAGATCTCATCTGCTTCCTCCCCCAACCCTCTCCCCAGTTCCATGGACAATCCAACCCAGACTCCCCACTCTACCCCCCTCACAGTCCATCACTGCCCAATCCAATAACATCACTGCACCATTGTCATACCCATCCATTGCACAACTACACTTTTCCAACTTATCGTAGATTTTGCCCATAATTGCATTCGCTCACAACATTCTTCTCCATTTCTGTCTCCTGTAACCCATCTTCCAGACTCTAGCTCTGTGTGTTTGCTCAATTTGTTTAATTCATATCAGTGAAGTCATGTGATATTTGTTCTTCAGTGCCTGGCTTGCTTCACTCAATAAGGTCTTTAAGATTCATCCATAGTATCCCATGTGCTAATACTGCATTCCTTCTTACAGATGAGTAATATTCCATTGCATGTATATAACACGATTTGTTTATACAGTCATTTGTTGAGGGACATTTGGGTTATTTCCAACTTTTGGCAATAATGAATAATGTTACTATGAATATTTGTCTGCATATATCTGTGTGTGTTCCTACTTTCAATTTTTCTGGATATATACCCAACAGGAGGATTGCTGGATCATATGGCAGTGCTATAGTTACCTTCCTGAGGAACCACCAAACTGTCCTCCTCAATGGCTGTAAAACTCTACATTCCCACCAAAAATTGATAAGTGTTCCTATTCATCTACATTCTCTCCAACACTTGTAGTCCTCTGTTTTTTTAATAGTCACCAGTCTAATGGGTGTAAGATGATATCTAGTTGTAGTTTTGATTTGCCTTTCCCTGATAGCTAGGGATGTTAAGCATTTTTTTCATGTGCATTTTAGCCATTTGTATTTTTCTTTGGAGAAGTGTCTATATAAATAACTTGCCCATTTTTTAAATTGGGTTTTTGTCCTTTTATTTTTGAAGTGTAGGTTTTTTTTTTTTTTAATAAATTCTGGATATTAGACCCCTATCAGATATATGGTTACCAAGTATTCTCCCATTGAGTAAGCTGCGTTTTCACTTTCTTGACAAACTTCTTTGAGGTTCAAAACTTTTTAATTTTGAGAAGGTCACATTTATCTATTTTTTCATTCATTGCTCAAGCTTTGGGTATAATGTTCATGAAAACATTTCCTAATACAAGATCTTAAAGATGCTTCCATACATTTTCTCCCAAGATATTTATGGTCTTGACTCTTATTTTTAGATCTTTGATCCATGTTGAGTTAATTTTTGTATAAGGTGTGAGATGGTGTTCCATTTTCAATCTTTTGGATACGGATATCCAGCACTCCAAGACCACTTTTGAAGAGGCCATTCTCTCCCAGATGAATGTTCTTGGGGGCTTTGTCGAATATCATTTGGCTGTATATGCAAGGATCTATATCAGAATTCACAATTCAGGTCTATTGGTCAGTATGCCTATACTTGTCACAAAACCATGCAGTTTATTTATTTATTTATTTATAAATTTTATTCATTTTTACTTTTTAAAGATACTTAGATTATACAAATGTCACATTAAAAATAAATGGGATTCCCATATGCACTGCTCCCCACACCTCCCACACTTTCCCACATTAACAACATCTTCTATTCGTGAGGTAAATTCATTGAAATTGATGCACACATTTTGGAGCATTGCCATTAAGTGTGGATTAAAGTTTACATTGTAGTTTACACTCTCTCCCACCCAGTTCTGTAGGTTATGGCAAGATTTATAATGGCCTGTATCTGTCATTGCAATGTCATTCAGGACAATTCCCAAGTCCAAAAAATGCCCCTCTATTATATCTGTTTTTCCTTCTCCCTGCCCTCAGAACCTCTAGTAACCATTGCCTCCACATCAGTGATATAATTTCTTCCATTGATAAAAATCACAATAATTCTACAGTAGAATACCAGAATGTCTACTTTAGTCCATAGTTTATTCCTCAATCCTGAGGATTCTGGGATGGCCTTGTCAAAAATCAGGTGACTGTATATGCCTGGATCTATAGCAGAAATCTCAATTTGGTTCCATTGGTCAATATGTATATCCTTGTGTCAATACCATGCAGTTTTGACCACTGTAGCTTTGTTGCATGTTTTTTTTTTTTCCCCTTAACTATTTTTATTTTATTTTATTTATTTATTTATTTATTTTTTTTTTATTATGGGTAGAAATCAAAATTCTCACAATACATACAAACATTTGTAAAATGATATATAAATATATATGCATATATGTGTATTTGCTTACAAAAATGTTATTTTTTATATATATATATACATATATTTTAAGAGGTGCTTAGATTACCTAAAATATTATACGGAACCCACTCGGATTCCCATGTTGCCCACCTCCCACACCTCCCACCACATCCAACACAAACATCTCCCATAGTGTGGCCCACCAACCTCAATGAACTTACACCTCCTGGAGCCTTGCCACCAACCATAGACCACGGTTCACACTGTAGACCACACTCTCTCCCACTCAGTTCTGAGTGGTGTGTGCTGATTTAAAATGGCCTACATCCATTGCCACAACAGTACTCAGGACAACCTCCAACTCCCAAAGAAGCCCCTGTATTTCAACTGCTCATCCCCTCCCTACCCAAAAACTGTCAAGTGGCCACTGGCTCCACCTCATTGTTATAATTTCTTGCATTGCAAGAATCACCATATGTGAGCAAGAGAATACCATCAAGTCCACTCTAGTCCATAGTTCTTCCCCCAATCCAGAGGCGACTGGGATGGTGATGTCCACTCCAACTCCAAGTGAGAGAGGGCTTATATCCCATGGATATGGTGGGTGGGATGATCCTGCCTGCAGATGCAGGCCCTCTCCATTCCCTGGGATGGCCATTTCCCCTCTTTGTCTCCTCACCAGGTGACTTGGATGAGTCCATTGAGCTGTAGGGTAGGAGTTGCAGCTCCACCTAGATTTCATGCACACCTGGCACATAGGTAGGTGGGAGGCTCCAGTCTCTGGAAGTATACCTAAGGAAAAAGTCAGGTAGTGTGATTCCTCCAATTTCATTTTTCTTTTTCAATGTCTTTGGCTCTTTGGTGCCTCTTTCCCTTCCAAATAAATTTCATAGTTAACTTTTCCAATTCAGCAAAATTTCTGTGGTAGTCTTATATGGATTTGCATCGAATCTGTAAATCAGTTGGGTATGCTAGACATCTTAACGATGTTTAGATTTCCTATTCATAAACAGGGAATATTCTTGCAGTTATTTAGGTCTTCTTTGATCTCCTTTAATAGTGTTGTGTTGTTTTCTGTTTATAAGTCATTTGCATCTTTAGTTAAATTTATTCCTAGGCATTTGATTCTTTTAGTTGTTATTGTAAATGGGATTTTTTCTTGATTTCTTCTTCAGATTGCTCATTATTGTTGTACAGAAATGTTATTGATTTTTGGACATTGATCTTATAACCGGCCCCTTTACTGAACTCATTTAAATGCTCTAGAATCTTTGTTGTAGATTTGTCTAAGCTTTCTATATATAGGATCATGTCATCTGCAAATAGTGAAATTTTTACTTCTTACTTTCTAATTTGGATGCCTTTTATATCTATATCTTGCCTAAGTGCTCAAGCAAGTACTTCTAATACAATGTTAAACGAGAGCAGTGAAAGTGGGCAATGTTGTCTTGGTCCAGGTTTTACAAGGAAAAGTATTAGGATTTCACCATTGAAAATGGTGTTAACTGTGGATTTTTCACATATACCTTTATCATGTTGATGAAATTTCCTTCTATTCCTATATTTTCATCTATTTTTATCAGGAAAGGGTGCCGTATTTTATCGAGTGCTTTTTCTGCATCTATAGAGATGATCATGTGACTTTTTTCCTTTCAATCTGTTTTTGAAGTGTATTATATTGATTGGTTTTCTTATGTTGATCCATCCTTGCATACCAGGGATGATACCCACTTGGCCATGGTGTATAATTCGTTTGATGTGTTGTTGAATACAGTTGGCAAATATTTTGTTGAGGATTTTAGCATTGAGCTTCATTAGAGAGATTGGTCTAAAGTTTTCCTTTCTCGTGGCATCTTTCGTTTTGGTATTGGGTGATTTTGGTATCAAAGAATGAGTTAGGCATTGTTCTATCCACTTTTATATTTTGGAAGAGTTTAAGCAAGATTGGTGTTAATTCTTTCTGGAATGTTTGGTAAAATTAACCTGTGAACCCATCTGGTCTTGGGCTCTTTGTTGGGAGGTTTTTGATGACTAATTTAATCTCATTACTTGTGATTGGTCTGTTAAGTTCATCAATTTCTTCTTTTGACAATGTTGGCTGCTTGTTTGTTTCTAGGAATTTGTCCATTTCCTCTAAATTATCCATCTTGTTGGCAAACATTTTTCAAAGTATCCTCTTATGATAGTCTTTATTTCTGTGGGGTCAGTGGTGATACCCCCTTCCTCATTTGTTTATTTATATGTTTATATCTTCTTTCTTTTTTTCCTTGTTATTCTAGCTCAGGTTTGTCAAGTTTATTAATCTTCTCAAAGAACCAGCTTTTGGTATTGTTTATTTTTTTCTAGGTCTTTCTTATTTTCAATTTCATTTAGTTATACTCTAATCTTTGTTATTTCTTGCTTTTTATTTGCTTAGGTGTTAGTTTGTTGAGTTTGTTTACTCTCTTCTCCAACTCTCTCTCTCTTGTTTATTCCTTTTTTCTTTTTCTAATTTCTCCAGGTGTGCAGCTATATCTTTAACTTTAGCACTTTCTTCTTTTTAAATGTAGATATTTATGGCTATGAATTTCCTTCCCTGCACTGCTTTTGCAGCATCCCATTGGTTTTGAAAAGTTTTGTTGTCATTTTTTTCATTTCAACATTGTTACTGATTTCTTTTGCAATCTCCTCCTTTACCCATTGATTTTCTAAGAATGTATTGTTTAACTTCCATATCTTTGTGCTTAATCTGTTTCTCAGTCTTTTGTTGATTTCCAGCTTCATTCCATTGTGGTCAGATAAATTACTTTGCATGATTTTAATCTTTCTGAATTCATTAAGAGTTGTTCTGTTTTCTATCATGTGGTCTATCATGGAGACATACTCATGTGCACTTGAGAAGAATACATATTCCACTGTATTTGGGGGTAATGTTTTGTATATGTCTATTAGGTCCAGATCCTCTAATGTATTATTCATGGTCTGTGTTTCTTTTTCGATCCTCTGTTGAGATGTTCTGTTTACTGGTGATAAAGGTGTATTAAAATTCCCCACTATAATTGTAGAGGCATCTATTTCTCCACTTAGATTTTCCTATGTATGCCTCATATATTTTGAGGTGCCTGGTTAGGTGAATAAATGTTTATGATTGTTCTTTCTTCTTGATAGATTACCACTTTCATTAATGCATATTGGCCTTCTTTGTCTCTTACAATAGTTTTGCAAAGTCTATTTTGTCCGTTATTAGTGTAGCTACACCTGCCTTTTTCTGATTATTGTTTGCATGTCAAATTGTTTTCCATCCATTCACTTTAAGCCTCCTTTTATCTCTAAGTGTAAGGTGAGGTTCTTGTAGACAGCATATAGATGGGTCATATTCCTTATCCATTCTGCAAATATGTGTCTCTTGATTGGAGAGTCTGAATAATAACATTCAATGTTATTACTGTCAAGGACTTACTTACCTTAGCCATATTTTCTTTAGGTTTGTGTATGCCATATGTTGTTTTTATTTCTTTTTCTTTTTTATCATTTTAGTTTCTTTTACTCTCTTCTCCAACTCTCTCCTGTTTTTTTTTTTCCTTTCAACCTGAAGAACTCCCTTTGGTATTTCTTAAAAGACAGGTTTCTTATTGACAAAATCTCTTAATTTCTGTTTATCTGTGAATACTTTTAACTCCCTCTCATTTTTGAGTACCAGCTTTGCTGATTAGAGAATTCTTGGTTGGAATGTTTTTCTTTTAGCATCTTAACTATGTCATACCACTGCCTTCTTACCTGCAGGGTTTAAGAGGAGAAACCATTATTTAATCTTAAGGAACTTCCCTTGTATGTGATGGATCTCTTTTTCTGCTTTCAGTATTCTCTCTTTGTCTTGAGCATTGGATAATTTGACAAGTGTATGTCTTGTGGTAGGCCTTCTAAGATTTATAATGTTTTAGTTGTGCTGTGCTTGCTGGACATGTATGTCCATGGCCCTCAGTAGAGTTGGGAAATTTTCAGCAATTATTTCCTCCAGTTTTCCTTCTGCCCCTTCCCATTCTCTTCTCCCTCTGGGAGGCTTATAATGTGTATGTTTTTGCATTTTGATCTGTCATTAAAATCCCTAAGTACTTGCTGGAATTTTTCTTTTTATCTATCTGTTCTACTATCTTTCTGATTTCAGCTGTACTTCTTTTGCACTGCTGATTCTTTCCTCTGCTTGTTCAAATCTGCTGTCATGTGCTTCCAGTGTATTTTTGATTCCTTGCATTGTGCCATTAATCACAATCAGCTCTGTTATCTTTTTATGTATGTTTATAATTTCTTTAGTATGTTCTCCTAGTGTCTTCTTAATATCCTTTATCTCTTCCTTCACTTCTTTAAGTTGATTCATGCTATTAAGACATCACTATTAGTCATTCCACATTCTTCATCTCCTACTCTTTTTTAGTTTGTTCATTTGATTGGGCTTCCTGTTTATTAGTATGGCTTGCAATTTTTTGTTGGTGTGTAGTCATCTGTTTATCTTGTTGGGCTTATTAGGTTGGTTCACTTCTCTTTCTACTCTAGGGTTTTATTTTCTTGTTTCTTCGTGTGTGGTTTTATTTTGTTGTTTCTTCATGTGTGGAAGAATGGTTCCTCTTATTCTTTATCCTTGCAGTTGTCTGTGTTCCCTTGAAAAAGAATGTTATGACCAGAGGAAAGGAAAGAGATAAGACAAAAATGAGTAATAGTAATAATAATACAAAAAAGATAGAAGAGGAACCATGCAAGAGCTAGGAAAATAAGGACTTCCAGGAAGATGGTAGACTAGAAAGACATGGGGCTGTCTTCTTCTCCAGTAAAATAGCTAAAGGACAAGCTGAAACAGCCTAGAAAAAGATCTTCTAGGGTTTAGGACACCAGGCAAAGGCTGGACAACACCCAGCAGAGAGAGGGAATAAGGCGAGAAATCATGACTACAAAATTGTGAATTGAAACCAGTGGCTGCTCCTGCCAGCACCCTCCTCACACACTAAAAACACTTTGGAACTCTCGGGCCTCTGGGCCTGCAGTTACAGACAAAGGGGACCCCATGGATCTACCACCCCAGGAAAAGGGAGAGAGAGGGACAGAGCCTAAGGCTACTTAGCTTCTGACCCACAGATTTGTTTCCACCCTTCCAGGCTGGGTGAGACCACACCATGGTTTGCTCTGGGAGCCAGCACGGGATTGGAGAAATCTGACACTCACAATCTCCCTCTCTTCTAGCCTGGACTGATTGTTGAGGATACACCTCACCAGGAGCTGGGAAAAAGAGGGACACAGTCTAAGGTAGACTCAGCTTTTGACCCTCAAATTCAGTCTCTTGTGTCCCAGGAGCCCTTCCAGACAAGTTAGGGTGGCGCCATTGTATGCTTTGGGAGCCCACAAGGGGCTAAAGATGTACTACCATCCCTATCACCTTATCTACTTACTGGGGCTGATTTTTGAGGACTCAGAGGGGAGTGGAAATATTTCCTAGCTGGGAAAAGGGAGGGGTTTGGCAGAGAATGCTGGAAAACTGTCTCAGAGAAAGTTTGAATTACAAGGCTCTTAACCTCCATGCAGGAAGTGCTATCACATTGATCCTGTCTGTGTTGCAACAAATACTTGCTGACCAGGCATTGAACTGAAAGCTGCCAAAGTGCACTGTCTGCTGGAAGACTAAGGAGGTACATGCAAGAAAATCAAAAATAAGTAGATGATTTTTCTGGTCTCTATAGCCCCCCTCCCCAAATTAGTCTACAACCAATTGTTGGTCCAGTGCCCAGTTTTGAGCAACTAGCAAAGACAATCCTAAGAATCCAGTTTGAGCCAAGAATTAAAGAGCAGTGGTACCACACAGCTTTCTGCCACTAAATCCCTACAAAAGATAAAGAAATTGAGCATCTGAATAAACTACATCTTAATCAGATGCCTAGGCATCAGCAAAAAATTAAAAACCACACTGAGAAAATAGAAGACATGGCCCAAGAAAAAGAATATATCAAAGCCCCAGAAGAGATGCAGGTTTTGAGAACTAATCAGTGAGATGCACACAAATTTCCAAAATCAAATTAATGAGTTGAAAGACAATATGGTTAAAGAGATAAACAATATCATGAAGACATTGAGTGAGCACAACAAAGAATTTGAAATCCTGAACAGAAAAGTAACAGAGCTCATGGGAATGAAAGACACATTAGGTGAGATAAAAAACACATTATAGGCATACAACAGCAGGCTCAAAATAATAGAAGAAAGAATAGGTGATTCCGAACACAGAACAATTGAAATTGAAAAAAGAAAAGAACACAGAGAGAAAATAATGGAAAAAATTGAGCAGGAGCTCAGAGAGTTAAATGACATCACAATATGCAACAACATACATGTCATGGTAACTCCAAAAAGAGACAAGAAGGGAAAAAGTTCTGAAAGAGTGTTTGAGGAAATAGTAGCTGAAAATTTCCCAACTTTCACAAAAGAAATGAGTTTACATGTCCAAGAAGTGCACTGTACCCCAATCAGAATAAATCCGAATAGACTTACACCAAGGCATATACTAATCAGAATGTCAAACATCAAAGATGAAGAGAATATTCTTAGAGCAGCAAGGGAGAAGTATATTCAAGGGATACCCAGTTTAGACTTGTCTGGATTTCTCTTCAGAAACCATGGAGGCAAGAAGACAGTGGTATGGTACAGTTAGGATACTGAAAGAGAAGAATGGCCAGCCAAGAATTCTTTATCCAGCAAAATTGTCCTTGAAATATGAAGGTGAGTATAAAATATTCACAAAACAAATGAATACTAAGAGAGTTTGCAAAAAAGAATCCACCTTTGCAGGAAATATGAAAGGAAGCTTTTAGGACTTGAAATACAAAGACAGGAAAGAGAGGCTTGGAGGATAGTATAGAAGAATAAATAAGCAGAAAAGATAACCAAAAGAGTAAAAAGACAGACAAAGAGCTAGAAAACTAAGTAATAAGAGTAAAAAATCATAAAAAATACAAAAGAATAAGATTAAAAATTGGTGGAATAGAAAAAATAAAACAAGAAACAAAATAAAGAGAAAAAATAGAATCAAAAGGCTAAACAGATGAGTAGAAAAAATAAACAAGTAACAAAAAAATAGAATGAATTAAAAGTCTGCACAAAGAAGAGAATTGAAAGAAAGAAAAAAAAAGAAGAGAGAAAGAAAAAGAAAAAATGAAGACCAAACAAGAAGTGGTGGAATGGAAGAAAAGCAACAGAAGACAGAGAAATGAAGGAAAGAAGAGAAATAAAGTAGGTTGAAAAAATAAGTAAAAGAAGAAAAGGAAACAAAGAAAAGGAAAAGAACAAATGAGAACCAAAACTGCAACAAAGAAACAGCCCAGGAAAAACAGCCTTCCCTCTTAGGCCCCTAGGGAACTTCTCAGGCTGCTGGTGCTCATCAACTAATCACCCTGCATCCTGACCTTCACAGGTGATGTATCCAATTTTAGCAAATAAAATAAAGGAAAAAGAAAGAAAAAAACCCAAAAAATCATAAAACAAAACAATAGAAACTCAATCTATAAGTTTCCTATCATGAAGTGCTAGATAAGTGCATTATCTCTCACTAGATCCCTTTTCTTAGGAGGTACCAGGACTCAAACCAGCAACCTTCTATACGCAAGGCAGGAATTCCCCCACGGCACTACAGCAGCTCTATAGACTAAGTGGGCTTTTGAGAGCTTCTCTGGTTCTTCCTGTCCCCATTTCCCTTAGGCAAGTTGGACTTCTGTCTTCAAGGGCCAGACTAGTTAGGTGCCTGTCTCTGCCCCTCCCTGACCAAGTTCCTCTCTCCCAGGGTGGCTGGGTGTGACAGTCTACCTGAGTAAATTCTCCCATCCCCTCTCCCTGGGACCACCTCAGTGCTGGCTGGTATCCTCCCCAAGATTCAAAGGGGGCTCAGATGGCCAAATCCACAGAAAGGAAACCTTTTGCCAGACCCTTCTTCCTTCCAGGGACTGCTCCCTCCCATTCTGCTGGCTAGTGATAGCCAGGGGCTCCACGGAAGCTATTTGCCTTGAGGGTGGGGCTTACGCACCCACCATTTCCAGCCACAGGGTGGAGAAACTCAGTGTTTTCCCTTGGATGCTTGATCTCTTTGTTCAACTCCTTCCAAAACAATGCCCTGCACCTTTCTGTGCTATGGATTCTCAAAACAGCTCACTCAGATAGGATTTTGCCCCTTCTCTTCCGTGTTTTGTGAAACAGCTGACCAGTGCCTATCTACATTAATGCCTTTTTCCCGGAGCCTCCAATGTTGACTTTTTCTACTTGTTCTATTCCCACAGCTCTGGAAGTTCAGTATGATTTCTTAGCAAAGGGAAAAGAATCAGAAATCCTCAATATGATGTGGGTTTTAGTGGTGCATTAAGGAGTTTTCAGAGTCTCCTCACAGCTTTGGATGTGATTTGAAAAGCAGGAACAAAGTCTTCACCATGGACTAAGAGTGAACACGAGATGCAGGCCCAACCTGAGCTGTTGATTTTCTCTCCAAAATACTTATACCCCTTTGAAATCAAGTTATCTACGTAGTACTGACTCCAGAAAGTGCTTCTAAATATCTAAGCAGATACTAAGAATTTAGGATTTAGCAGGCTTTTGGAGCTTATCTACTATGGGCTCCAATTTTGATTTGGGGTACACTGCCATCAAAAATAATAATGATTCTTATTTATTGTGCATTTATAATGTGTTAAGTATAGGGCAACATGCCTTACATTTTGAAAACAGCTCTATTATTTTCCCCATCTTACACATGAGAAAACTAATGTTAAAGGAATTAAATAACTTGCTTAAAGTTATACAACTGTCTTAGTTGAATTTCAGACCTAGGTGTGTTGGTGTCAAAGCTCTTGTCATTATGTTAAGTTGTCATTATATGACACAGCAAAAACACATTATCTTTCCCCTTTCCATTTAAGAAACAATAGAGCTCATAATAGAGGGATTTAGGTGTGCCAGTTTCAAACTATGTGATTCTTTTATTAGATTTGGCATAAGTGAACCTTGATTTAGGGATGTGGGGTGGGATAAAACATATAAAATGAGAAATAAAATGGATAAAATTAGGAATTAAAAAGCTACAGAAGAAATACTGTAATTATCTTTAACCAATCTTTATGGTGTGCTTACTATTTTGCCAGTATATTATGGGTAAGAATAGGAAGCATATAAGCTTGAAGCTTGAAATGCTTATGAGGAACAAAATGGTTAGAAGGCATGCAGCTGAATTAATTAGAAAGGTAATAATGAGTTTTATGGATTAGCGAATTCACTGCTTTTGGAAATGCCACAAGGAATGGTCCAACCACCTTAAGGATTATTGTTGGCTTCTGCCTTAAATATATGGTAACTTGCTATAGAGTTAATTATTTGTTCTTTCCATTATAGCAATTTATATAACAATTCTGTCTTGTATTGTCTGTTGTGTCACTGTTGCCTGTCTACAAGTTTCTTGATGGCAAGGACAAGTTTCTTTTCTTTTAATCTCCAGTGATAAATGTCATGATGACTTGATTTACAATCATGTATTTCACATCTCATCACTCAACTTATTTGTACTAGCTTGATGGTTCAAGAAACTATAGCAACAGGGAAGGGACAAAAGGAGGAATACAATATTCTCCCTATTTAGTTTCTTCCAGTCTTGCATGCCAATTGGAATGGATAAATGTAAACAATGTCTATGTGTCTGTGTTTCTGTGTGCATGGAGGGGTACAGTGTGGAGGTAGGGAGACAGATGGACATGAGCTGGGGATAGGTGTTTATTTAATTTATTTTAACTTTTATTCTTACATATAATAAATAATATTTTTCCCATGCCATTGCAGAAAGAAAACAAGAAAGACATTCTGTTTCTGGTGATGTGGACACTTGTTTGATTTATAAATTTGACAGCCTGTAACAACATAAAAAAATCTTATATCCAAATGGTTTGACTATATGAAGGAATGATAAAAATCCATCTACATATTAGAGAATTTGAAGTGGGGAGGCTGGCCATATGATGTGGATAAATGAACACAAGGCTTTTGAGTTACAATACAGTTTCTAATCCTGACTCTGCCATTAACTTGCTATATAACTCAGAATGACTCCCTGAACTTTACTGAGCCTCAGTTAACTCACTGAAAAATACTAATTGGGCAATAAGGATTAATAGAATATTAATGATGATTTAATGAAGATTAATAAAGTTTCATTTTATTTAATATACTTAATCAGGTCTGCCTGCAAATGAAAAATTATTATGAGCTCAGTGAATCATTATCCATGTTACCATTTGGGCTTATCAATGCAAACAGCATACTCATCACCTGGCTGCCACAGGTGCTCAATAACTGTACTGACTGAACATATATAGGCTGCTGAGTGCGCTTCAGTGTATGATGTGAGTGGTCCAATCACTATAAAATCTTTTCTAAAGTTGGTGGTGGCCTTCTGGGAAAATGGCCCTGAAGTAGGTAGGCAGATTCTGACTCAGAAAAAAAGTGGAGAGTATGCAGGGACCTATCTAAAGGAGCTGCTTTGGTTATATATAGAATGAGAAGGTGCTCTGAGTCATCAAGGACGGTACTGAAAAGATAAAGAAGCCAAAGGAAAACCAGGGCAGGCTGCAGACTGATTGATGAATACTGGCAGCATAAGAAGCTCTTTAGGGGCCTAAGAGGGAATGCTGTTTTTCCTTGGTTGGTGGTTTTTTAGTTGCTGCTGTTCTGTTTCTTATTTGTTGTTTCCCCTTTCTTTGTTTCTTTTCTTTTTCTTTTTTTTTTCTTTCTGTTTTCTACCTATGTTATTTCTTTTCTATCTTTCATTTTTATACCTTCCATTGTCTGTTGTTTTACTTTTATTCCACCTCTTTTGGTTTTGTCTTCTTTTTTTTTTTTTTTTTTTATTTCCCTCTCTTTTTTCGCTCTGTATTCTTTATTTTGTTACTTTTTCTTTTCCCTTTTTTCTTTTCCTCTCTTCTCATTACTCCAGCCTTTTAATTTATTCTATATACTTTTCTCTATTTTCTTTCTCCTTTCATTTTTTATATAATCTCTTTTTTATTCTTAGTCTTCTCTACTTTTTAAGACTTTTCACTCATGTTAATTGTTTATTTTCTTAGGTCGTGTGCAGTTTCTCTTCTACTTTTTAATATTATTGTTAATATTATTCTTTTTCTCTTCTTATCTCTTTCCTTTTGTCTAGTCCTAATTATTTTCAATGGAACATAGACAACAGCAAGGAAATAGAAAAAGATGAATGAAGTGTCAAAGTGACACTTTATCACTCAAGCAAAAACAAAAAGAAAATAAAACCATAGAGTAGAAAGAGAAGCTAACCATCCAAATAAACCCAACAAGATAAACAGATGCTAGACATCAACAAAAAATTACATGCCATACCAAGAAAGAGGAAGACATGGTCCAGTCTAACGAACAAGCTAAAAACCAGGAGGAGATGCAGAACATGAAACAAATAATCAGAGATGTCCAAACAAATATCATGAATTAACTTAATGAAGTAAATAAAGAGATTAAGAATATTAATAAGACACTGGGAGAACATAATGAAGAAATTGTAAACATACATAAATTTTATTGGCTTCTTTTTGAAGAAGCTTTAGATCACATAAGGGTTACAACTGGGGCAGGGGAGGTTCATTGGAGTGGGGTGTGATTGATGTGGGATACATGGGAGGAAGTTCACCTGAACATATTTATAAGGTATATGAATGTGTTCAAATGTTCATGGGGCTTTGTCACAGTGGGTGGAGATTCACACACAAAAAAACGAGAAAATATTGAATTTCCATTCTGGAGAGCTCTGCCACATTCTTTAATGGAACAGCAACAGTTCATTGAATTTTAATGGATTAAACTCTCCAATCAAGAGATACAGATTGGTAGGATGAATGAGGAAATATGACCCATCTATATGCTGTCTACAAGAAACTCACCTTGGACCCAGGGATGGGAGGAGGCTGAAAGTGCATGATGTATATTATGACACCAAGCATCCTGGCCTGGGGCAAGCATAGAGCATTTGGAATGGTATAAGAGCTCAAGCTAGAAAAAGAGAATAGGGCTTTAGCTGCCAGGTTTTCAGGCCATCACAATATGTACACCAAAGATTTTTTGCACAAGCATGATATGATTCAACCTCTATTTGATAAAGACAACTGTACCAACATCTGTCACTTTAAACTAAGTTATTTATGCATTTTAACATAATAAAAAGGAAATAAGGCTATCGTTCTGTCAAATATTCTCAACAGAGACAAAGTATGAATATTTCTTTCTACTTTTGAAATATTCCTGAATGTTACTGATATTCTGGAAAGTTAGAAAAAGTTTGCAATTGTCAGTGGGATTTCTAATTTGCTCACCTTTTAATTTTAGAAAGAAGGTGCCATTTTGTCCTTTGAGTTAACCCAGATATGTTTATTGCATTTTTTGATGTGTAAGCATTTTTATTCTTATTTTTGAGAGCATAGAAGGGTAGATTAGTACCTATGTTTCCAATTTAAGAGGACTTAAGCCTAAGACTATTTCCAAAATATTCAAATAAGAAACTCTTCCTCTAAGTACAAAGATAATCTTAATCATTTTAATCCACTAATAATAAGGTAAAATATACATTTTTATTTAGAAGTAAAGCAAATACTATAGTATCACAAAATCAATATTAAACTTCAAGAAATACATTACTAATGTGGAGTGAGTGTTTATTTGCACTCTTACAACTCCCAGACGAACCCAGAAGAGATGATTGAGTCAGATTTGTCATCCTACCACCAGCATAGCCATTGGTTGCAACGTCTACAATGCACAACATTTAAATGGATACTATCAAAGGTGTCATCTCCAGACCTGTTTACCAGCAACAGCAAAGCTCTAAGGAAGTGCACATTGCCACTACTTTCCTGTGGAGTTGTCTCTCTCCCCCAAAAATGAAGGCTATGAAGTAAGCATTGGGTTTCTTGGAGACAAGGGCTCACAATCTCACAGCCCAATAAGCTGAAGGTGCAGATGTCCTCTCAGACAGACAGAAGGGAGGCTTTATCATCTCAGTCCTTGTGGAAATAAAGACATGGTCAACATGGAGCTGCTCCTCAGCAAACTTGAGGAGAACTGAAAAACTGCCTTTGCTCCCCTCTGGCAATTCTGTGCCTGGGATCTTGGGTAAAGAGGCTATTACAGCTCAGCAACAATCACCAAGTGATGTATTTGGTATCCATGAGCCTGGACTGGGTGTTAAATCTTCCTGTCTTATTATTAAATATTAGTTCTTCTGTTACATTCAGCAGATTATCAAACTAAAATAAATTACCAAGATATTGTAATCTGACTATTCTGTCACCCCCTGGGATATTCAGGGGTGTGTGAGGGATTTCAGTAACTGAGGCTCAAAATCGAGGTTATTAAATCAATTGAAGAATACCCTGGAACTGTCACTGCTGTTGTCCTATGGATGTGCAGGCTGAGGAGCATGGACTGTGATGCTGGGTTTATCCTTTTTTCCCATCTGGCAAAGTATTGGCTGTTGAGGATACACTGCAGGGAGGATTTCACCATCTGACAGCTGGAGTCTGAAACCAAACAATCTTACACAGGGCTTCTTGGCACTGCCACCACAGTTCACATTAGTCAAACTCATTTTTTTTTTAAGAATAGTTGTGAAAGATTTGGTTTTCTGTGCTTCTTTGATATTTTTCAACTCAAACTACAGACTGCAAGAAAATAATGGATAATATATTTCTGATTTTAAAACCAAAGAACAAAAGCACAGAACATTGGACTGTCTGGTCTGTCTTCATTAGGTCTCAGTATTGAATTTTATTACTTTTCACTTTAATGTTATTTAGTGAAAAGTTACTTAATTTAATAACATAACATTATGTAAGGAACACAAGCATGCAAAATGCCAGGTAAATATTGTCCATGCACCATGTTCCAATGGCTGGCCTGATTCCAGGTTAGACATGGGATAGGGTGTGTTTTAGTCTGACAAAAGGGTGCTGATGCAAAGTACCAGAAATCTGTTGGTTTTTATAAAAGGTATTTATTTGGGATAAGAGCTTACAGTTACAAGGCACTAAAGAGTCAAACTCAAGGTTGCCTTCTCACCAAAGTTAGTTGCCACATGTTGAAACAAGATGATTGCTGATCTTGGTGGGAATTCAGCCTTCCCTTGTGGGTTTCCTTTTTCTCAGCTGCAGGCTGGCATAGGGCTTCTCTCTCAGGACTTCCTCTCTCTCCTGGCATAGGGCTTGTTTCTTTGCAAGCATTATATATCAGTCTTGGCTGTTTTCCCAAGGTCAGCTGCAAACTATCAGGTGAATGTCTCATTTATTCCCAGGGTCCCCAAATCAATGTTACAAAGCTCTCTCTCTTCCTGAGTGTCCATTTATATTGGCCCAACAAGGGGCAGGGACTCTACCTGAGTCAAACCTTACAGAAGTTGTCAAATCCAAAGCCTTAATCTCAACAGGTAATTTAATCAAGGTCATCTCAGCTAAATCTAATGCAATCAGAAGGTATCAAACTCTGAAAAATAGTTAATTTACAAATATAATCTTTCTCTTTTTGGGGATTCACAAAAATAATTTCAAACTGTCATAGGGTGTATGATCCTTTAGGATACTTGCTCCATAACCTAGAAGAGAGTAAAATTTCTGGGTTTCTTCGGATTTAGGGCCTGCAAATTTGGTGTAGGAAAAAGAGAGGGTACCACATGACAGGGTCCCATTTTACTCAATTTTCACGATTTCCTCTCATTCAATATATATGGTATCATTTCAGTCAGATGTAGCAATAGTTCTAATGAGGATAAATAGTATTGTATTATGTTTTATACCTGGGACACATTTATTTCTATATTTGGTGTAGAGTGACCTCTAAGTGAATGTGTCATTACCTGGGTATTTATCGTGGATATAATAGGTTTGGCAGCAGAGTCATTGAGGTTAATATAGGAGTTTCTTGAATTCATTCCTGTATTCTCCGTTGAGGGATGGATCCAGGGCAGCAGACACCTACCCATATAACACTTTACAGTTAACTCTCTTTTCTCAAATGTGGTGGTTTCCAAAAGAATGAGAGCCTGGGAGAAGATGATGAATTATCGATGATATGCCACCTTCTCTGTTTCCACCTAAGCCAGGGGATATGCACCAGTCAAAAAGTTGTCATCACTGGTGAACAATTATTTAGAGGTTCTAGACATCTTCATTTTCTATATCACTCCAGTTTCAGTAACCAGAACAAGGTCTCTAAGAGCCAAGAGTTGCCAGAAGATTTGGTGTGCTCATATTAATCAGGAGTTTTGTTCTTCTAGAAGGGGAAGTATCAGAACACAGTATTGGTTTCTGGCATGTGCTAGTGAGGGTCAACTTGGACTCATTTTTTGTAGTGAGAGTCAAAGTAGACCTTTCCAGAGTCTTGCTTAATTTGTGGGATCCAGTCTCCAGTATAGAAAACATGGTGGAGGATTGAGGAGTAACCGACAAGAATCCTATTTAATAAGAGTACCAGAGGAAACATGCTACCAAGATCCAGAAAGTGGACTGGCCCAGCAGAAGACAAAACTATGCCACTAGAGGAGGCCTATATTCAATCATCTGGGATAACAGTGTTCAGTATCTTAGATCCATTTCCCATAATTCCCTCAAAACCTGCTCTCAGAACAGGATATACCTGTCACTTAAATTACAAGAATGAAATCCCCATATTTTAGATCAATTGCTTAGCTTTTTAGAATTTCAAGTGTTCCATGAGCATATTCTAGGAAACTTGGTACTTACTAGGGGGTAAATAATTTTTTTTGTCACTTGTACTTTAGTATTTAAAATCTTAAATTTTAAACCATTTTCCAGCAGAATTCTTTCTGCAGTTTCTGAGGAGCTTAGTGTCTGCTTAGAGGCTTTCATATAACACTTTTGCTCTTTAAAACAGAATGCTGCAGTTTTTTTAAAAAAATAAGTTTGTGTGGAAAAAATGGCCCCCACATATAAGTTAAACATAAGCAACTATGGGGGGAATCTCTACCTCCCAGTCAACTAAGCATCAAGACCAGAAATAGCTGATATACTAACTGAGTCGAAAGGCAAAGGATGCAAGCTGGGATCTATAACGCATGCTCCACATAGTGTAAGTTTGTGTGAGGCACTGACATTCCTCAGGAGAGTTTGCTAGGTTTAAAATCCTTGGTCCCATCTTTAAACGTGAGAGTCTGACATTCCAAGATTAAACTCTCTCTAAAGGGCAAAAGGCTTATCCTTAAGAAAAAGGATGTTGGGTCCCAGATAACAAGTGGGGACTAATTGTTTTTCTTAAAGGAGTTTTTGAGCTTTTGATTTCATGCAACTTATACCTAAATTTGTGGCTAGCCCTGGGCTAGAGCCCTGGAGACTGGATTTTTTGTCCACTACAACTCTAACATTTTCTACCAGACCCCATAATGTTGGTTTACTTCACCACTTTTGTAGCCTATTAATCTTGTGGATCAGTGGATAGGACCCACTCTCAAAGAGAAAATTGTAAGAAGAATCTGCAAAAAAGTGTAAAAGGTCAGAAGGACCTGATTATCTTGGACCTTAGTTTATTTTCTGTAAGCTTGGAAGCTCATAACTTTCCTAAAAAAATCCACCAACTTTTCCAAATGCTTATGTCTGGTCTGAGACACAAGGAGAACATTCAGAACAGCTGAGGAAAATCCCCACAGCCGTTTTAACACTGAGAACAGGAAATATGTACACTTTTCCCCGTAACATAATTTTTGATCTTCCCATAGCTTCTACAAAGTGAAAATATTTGAATTTTAATATGTAAAATGGAATTTTGTAAATTAGCAACTTGTATTTGAAAAGGAAAGTTGGGATATACAACTGGTATACATTCAGAGTGATAAAAACAGTGGACATTGATAGCCAGATATTTGGCTACATTTAATTCTAAACTGTCTGCTCAGTATTTTAGAGCACCTATCAAAAGTGCTTTAATATTTTCACTAGTGTTTTAGCTATGGATAAATAGAGAAGATTGGGAAACCATTATAAATAACATGTTAAACAGTAGTCAACAAAATGGAGGTGTATTTATAGTGTTTACAAAAGAGCACAGCTTAGATGAGACATAAAGTGATCTTCCCATTGTATTAAGCTCTAGTCTAGAGCCTCAATAAACTTAGCTGAATCTAATTGAAGCATTTTGGGAGGTGGAATATTGTAAATGACACAAAATCACTGGCATAGTTGGTAGGGAGCTCATAATTTTGTGGAATGGATAAGGAAGAAGCATATTTCTAATATAAACAAAGTGGTACTGGAGTTCATAGGCAGTGATGATCACAACCAGGCAGGGGATAATGAAAGCTTTCATGAGGAAGATAGGTTTTTTTTATAGAGGCCTTAGAGGATAAGCAGGATTTCAACAGAAAAAAAGATAGGGCATTTTAAGTAAAGGAAAAATCATGAACTCAATAATGGAAATGGAAAAGCATAGTGAATGCCAGCAAGGACTCCAGGGTATGAAATTGTTGCAAAGTAGGGTATTTGAAGAAAGGGAATGTGACTGGACATTATATACTGTCAATGTGAAGCTGAGTGATGAACTTCTTTCTGTCTCAAAGTGATTAAAAGACTGCTACCGAGAGCAGAGGAACAAGATGCACTGTCTACTGAGAAGAAATGGCATTCAGACCTCAGCAGAGACATTTATACTCAGCTAAGCAGAAGAACTTCATGGCAAAATGACAATGTTCAACTGTAACTCTATTATCTGTCACATGTGTTTCCTCCCTCCATGAAGTTGACCCATGAGGCATCATAGGAGGTGTCCAAAATAGGAGAATTTGGAAACTTGATTGGACATGGCTTTTGACAATAAACCCCACTTTAAAATAAAAATTCTGAGGGAACATTCATTAGAGCTGAACCAGTGAGTTCTCTATGAGAAGTAACCAGGCAAAGATTTCCCAAAATATTTGCTTACTTCCCTGTAGTCAGCTCTTTACCTCCATGGAGTCTGCTGCTGCACAGGTTTCTCAGAAATATTAAACTACTTGACTTCACATGCTTTCAAAAGTTAAAAAAAAACCAATCTGATATTTGCTATGTGCAATGATTAGAATCATGAAGAAATTGTTCTGCTCTCTTCTATCCAATATTTGTGATTACTTATGCCTCATGCTCATACAATTGCCTGCTAAAGATTTGCAGACATCTTGTCACACCCCACATCATTTGCAGTCACTTGCAGCAATTGGCCTGCTTTTTATTGGCTTACTAAATTGTGTACCTAACCAGCACACTAAAATAAAGTTAGCTTTTAAGGAAGTGGTTGCCTATGACCTGTGATTTGGCGGTTTCTGGGCAGGGCTCCACAGCCCAAAACAGCATCTCTATTTGCCACTACTGTGTTTCAATGACCATCATTAGAAATTAGGTTATTTGGTGATCTGGTATTTTTTAAATTACTGTTTACTTTACCAAAACAAGGATACCCATTTTGAGGGAGGAAAACATTAAGGTGTTATAAGCTAATATCTTCATAGATAATAACAGCTTGCTCAGAGCAAGTCTAGCAAAATGACACCCCAAACTCTCCTTAATATTCATTTGAACCAGGTTTTGCCAGGATAAGCAACAAAGAACTAATATTGTTAGAAAATATTCCTTAACCACATCATAATTAAAGTTCTGTGAAGTTTCAGATTTGGATGAACAGATAAATATTCATAAATAACAATAATAACTTACTGTAAGAAATACATACTGAATTCAGGCCATTAGTTCCTTAGATTCCTTTTCCTCTTCGTTTTTTCTCCACTTTCAAGGAAATAGGTAAATTTCAGGAATGACAATCTCCTGAACAAGAAAAAAATTGGTTTGAGAAGTTTGCAGTTTCCTTCAAATAAATGTTGAATTCAAAGTTGGAATCTGTTCCAATGCCTATTACAATATGGATTCTTTCTTGGGAAAGGAAAATTTCACGGAATAGTGGTATGCTCCCAAAGAATGCTTTCTTCATCTTTTATCTCATCATCACATAGCCAGCAAGGTGTTTTCCCATATTTGAAAGCATTGCCACTAAGCATGGATTATAGTTTGCATTATAGTTTACACTCTATCCCGCACAATTTCGTAAGTAATGACAGAAAAAAAAATTTAATATGCTTTTTTTCAGGCAAAAGAGCTTCAGAAAACATTCATCATTAAGCAGTTTTACAAAGACCACTTTTGGCTACTTTAGAGAATTAGATACGCATTCCATGTGTTTTTTCTGGTTTGTTATTAGATTAGCTTTATAATGCAAAGTTTCCATAGGATAAAGCATGTCTAATCTGTTCTAAAAGACAGGAAAATCTGAAAGCCTAAAGTCATTGCTATACTCCTAAATGTTTCATTCTATAATTTCCAGTATTATGCTGCAATTTTTTTAAGAAGGAAGCAAATAAATCTCAACCTAATTTAAAAATAAACATATATATTAAACACATATATTAATGCACATTACAATACAATATGATAACTTTGATGATGAATTTCATTTTGTTACATTGCATATTTGTCCTTTTTGGTGTTGCAATAAGGGAAAACATATTGCACCCAAACTCCATGATCAATGGCATCAATAGACTAATGAATTAATAAAAATGAAATTTTCTGGAGTTTCAGAGCATTTGCAATAAAAATGAAATAGGATTAATATTCAACAAAAGAATAGTTAATACCATCAGTTTAAAATGGTATTTGAAAGCAGATTATGTTTGTTACATATTTGAAAGGAATGAGTATTTGGAAATGTAAGAGTCCAATTTTAAGTGAAAGCTGTTATTTTTAAAATATTAATTTCTACTGCTCCAACACAATGACTCTCTAAGAAGGTGTGAAGTGGATCACATTTAGTCTACTTATGAAGGGTATCATCGCGATGTTATCCAGAATTTCTCAATTAGTCCCCTTATCAATTTATATAATTATTCAACAGATATTAATAATAAAACATCATCAGACAATAGGATCAAACAAAAAAGCAACTTCTTTTGCCTCTCTTTTAAGAGAATTGACAAACATGGCTTTCAAATTTGCAAGGAAAACACATGCTATGCTAATGTAGAAACAAAAAATCCTTCCACCTTCATCACAAACATAAACACATTGCCTAAATGCCTGAAAAACGGAAGTATTTTCTTGTTTTTTAAATATGTCTTTAAAGGAGCTTTAGATTATATAAATGTTACATCAAAAATACAGTGGCTTCTCATATATCCCACACTATACATTAACATCTTTCATTAGTGTGCTACATTTGTTACAATTGATGAACAAATATTGATTATAGTTTACATTATAGTTTACACTTTGCTCCACAAAATTTCATAGGTTTTGAAAAAATGCATAAAGACCTGTATCCTTCATTGCAATGTCATGGAGGACAAATCCAATGTCCCAAAAATGCCCCAATGTTAACAACTATTATTTGATTTCTCTCCCCTCAGAAACTCTGGTGGCCATTGCATTTATATCAATGATACAAGTTCTTCCATTGCTAGAATAATAATAAGTCTATAATAGAATAATATTAAGTCTACTTTAGTCCATTGTTCATTCCACAATATTGAGGAATTTTTTTAATATTGAGGATTTTGAGATGGTGATGCCCACACTCTTTCTGATTGAGACCAGGCTTAGATCTCATGCAGCAGATGGATGGATCTGTTTTGCTTGCAGTTGCAGATACTCTGTTTTTAGGGATGGGCATTGTCCATCATCATCCTTTTGTTATTTGTCCTAGGTGAGTCCAATAAACCGGAGAGTAGGGGTTGTAACTCTGCGGAGATTCAGGGCTCCTTGGCATAAGAACAGATTGAAAATTTAAGACTCTGGGACATATATTTAATAAGAAAAATGTTAATTATAGGTTCAAATAAAAGGGGCAGAAAAGCCATGTGTATGGACATTATGAATGAATCTAACTCTGTTACATTGGGGGGCATAAATTCCAAAGTAAGGCCCATTTACAGGGTGCCAAATTCCTGAACTTGTCTGCCCTGCTTATAGTGTCTAGTTGTTTCTAGAACCTTCAGGAGCCCCACTGTTTGAAGCACTGCTTACTGCAGCAATGAGATCCTGTTGAGATGTGCATAAGCATAACCTCAGGAATACTTTCTGACTCCCTTTGAAATCTTTTAGCCATAAAAACTCATATGCATTTAATATTTCCTCCTTTTGGTCAAGGTCTTTTTCCAGGTGCATTGCTAGTCAGCACTTGCTAATAATCCCTCAGCTCCAGAGAGACTCATTCCTGTGAGTCATATCTCTTGCTGGGGAAAGTGGTGAATCTACATGCTGAGTTTGGCTTAGAGAGAGGTGACATTTGAGCAACAAGGAGGCTTTCAGTAGGTAATTCTTAGGCAATATATATTACTATGCTAAGATTCAATTTCACCAGAAAAGGTTCATAAGCACAAGTATCAATATCAAGGTCCTGGCATAATGATCTCTCCTCCTTCACTAGGCACTGCCCATGTACTCAGGGGATTCTTACCATCCTATTAGAGAATATAGCAGGACTTCCCAGGATGGGAATTTAATATTCTATCCTTTATTGTGTGGGTATCTACCCACCAAGACAATGCCTCATGAACATTTGAACATATTCATATGCCTTAGATGCATGCCCCAGGTGCACCCCTACCCAAGCATCCCCCTATCACTGACACCCTGCACCAGCAATCCTTAGTTGTGATGCTTATGTAATCCAAATCTCCCCCAAAACACAGCCAAAAAATAACCAAATAAAATTAGTAAGAAATAAAATAATAGTAATAAACAAAAAATAAATAAAATAAATAACTTTTTTATTCACTGTGTCTTTCATCAGTGTAAGATCTGTTATCTTTTATGTACAATGACAGTTTCTTCTGTATGTTCTCCAATGTCTTAGTTTTTGTGCTTTATCTTTAAAGATGCTTTAGGTTACAGAAAAGTCATATAGAAAGTTTGAGGGATTTCCATGTAGCCAACATCCTCCCCCTCTCCCACTCTCCACTATTAATAATATTTTACATGTGTATGGCATATTTGTTACAATTGATATACAAATATTGAAGGATTGCTACTAACCATGGACAATAGTTTACATTATGGTTTACATTTTGCAGTCTATTATAAAATATATTTTTATTACAGAAGTTGTGAACTTACAAAACAATTATGCTCATGTGTAGAATTCCTATACAACAGCCATTCACCAACAGAGAACACCATCGTGGAGCATTTGTTACAGATTATGAGATAAGAGATAATATCATTAAAATATTACCGCTAATTATAGCCCATATTGTACATTTGGCATATTTTTCTGGTACCCCGCTATTATCAACACAGTACATCTTTGGCATTGATGCAAGAATAGTACAGAATTCCTGTTAACTAAAATCCATAGGTTACATTAATTTTATTTTACCCATGCTTCTCCACATTCCCACCACCCTGCAATAGCGGCATATATCTGTTCTAGTTCACAGAAAGACATTCTTGCATTTGTTCTATTAACCATAATTCTCATCCACCTCTGGGTTCACTGTGTTATTCAAGCCTTAGATTATTCTCTAGCTTTTTTCAATTGACATTTATATCCCTAGACTACCGTTGTCAGCCACAATCTCGTTTAGAAACCAGGTGCTTCTCTCTATAAAGTGTTACCACCAACTCTATCCATTTCCAAACAATTACAGTCAAGTTAATTAAAACTTCTATATACATTAAGTATCAGTACTCCTTCACAGCCCTCCTCTTATCTCCAAATAACCTATACTCTAGGTTTTACCTCCATGCATTTATTCTTCATATTTAATTCATATTAGTGAGATCATACAATATTTGTCCTTTTTTGTCTGGCTTACCTCACTTAGAATACTATCTTAAAGATTCATCCATGTTATCATATGTGTCCCAATTTCATTACTTCTTACTGCAGCATAGTATTCCTTTGTATGAACATACCACATTTTGCTTATGCATTCATTGGTTGATGGAAATTTTGTTGTTTCTATCATTTGGCAATTTTGAATAACGCTGCTATGAACATCGGTGCGCACATTTCTGTTCATGTCACAATTTTTAGTTCTTCTGGATACATTCCTAGTAGAGGAATTGCTGGATCATATGGCTGTTCTGTATTTAGCTTCCTGGGGAACCTCCAAACTGTATTCCACAGAGGTTGCACCATTTTACAATCCCACCAACAGTGAAGGACTGTTCCTATTTCTCCACATCTTCTCCAGCACTTACTGTTTTCTGTTTTTTGTTTTTGTTTTTTAATGGTCCTTCTATGCAATGTGAGAAGATATCTCATTGTTTTGATTTGCATTTCTCTAATAGCTAGAGATATTGAACTTTTTTTTCATATGCTTTTGGCCATTTGTATTTCCTCTTTGGAGAAATGTCTTTTTAAGTATTTTACCCATTTTTAAATTGGATTGCTTGCTCTTTTATTGTTGATTTGTGTGATTTCTGATCTTTTTTAATAGAATGGAAATCAAACCCTCATCAGATTTGTGATTTCCAAATATTTTCTCCCATTGAGTGGGTTGCTTTTTCACCTTTTTGATGAAGTCCTTTGAATTAAAAAAGTGTTTAAGTTTGAGGAGGTCTCATTTATACATGTTTTCTTTCTCTGCTCGTGCCTTTGGTGTAAGCTTTAAGAATGCAGCACCTACCACCAAGTCTTGAAGTTCTTTTCTTATATTTTTTTTTACAGTAGCTTTATGGTTTTGGCTTTTATACATAGGTCTCGATCTATTTTGAGTTAACTTTTGTATAAAGTGTGAAATCGGGGTTCTCTTTCCTTCTTTTGGATATGGATAGCCAGTGTGCCCAGCACCATTTTTTGAATAGACTGTTCTTCCCCAACTGGGTGGGTTTGACAGGCTTGTCAAAAATCACTTGGCCATAGATGTGAGGGTCTGCTTCTGAAACATCAATTCAGTTCCATTGGTATATGTGTCTATCTTTATGGCAGTATTATATCTTTTTTTTTTCTTTCTTCCTTTTTTTAACCACAGTAGCTAGGTAATATGATTTAAATTCTGGAAGTGAGAAACCCCAACTTCTCTTTTCCTTCTTAAGATGTTTCTGGATATTTGGGTATGTTACCCTTCAAAATAAATTTGATAATTGTGTTTTCCTTTATTCAAAAAATGGTGGAGGAATTTTTTTCGGTATTGCATTGAACCTGTATATCAATTTGGGTAGAAGTGACATTTTAATTATATTTAGTCTGCCAATCCATGAGCATGGAATATTCTTCCAATTATTTACATCTTTTCTTTCCTTTAGCCATGCATTATAGTTTTCTGAATACAAATACTTTACTTTCTTCATCAAGTTTATTCCTAAATATTTGTTTCTTTTAGTCACTATTTAAATGGGACTTTTTCCTGACTTCTTCCTCAGATTGTGCATTACTAGTGTATAGAAACACCACTGATTTTTGCATATTGATTTTGTATCGTGACACTCAACTGAAATCATATATTATCTCTAGCAGTTTTGTTGTAGATTTTTCAGGACTTTCTAGGTATAAGATAATATCATCTGTGAATAGAGAATGTGTTACCTCTTCCTTTATGATTTGGATGCCTTTTATTTCTTCTTGCTTGATTGCTTTAACTAGAACCACTAGCACTATGTTGAACAACAGTAGTGACAGTGGACAACCTTGTCTTGTCCCTGATCTCAATGGGACAGTTTTATGTCTTTCACCATTGAGTACAATGTTAGCCATGGTTTTTCATATATGATCTTTACCATGTGGAGAAAGATTGCTTCAGTTCCTATCTTTTATAATATTTTTATCATGAAATGATGCTCTATTTTGTCAAATGGCTTTTCTATGTCAATTGATAAGATTAAATGCTTTTTCTTCTTTGATTTATTAATGTGGTGTATTACACTGATTGATTTTCTTATGTTGAACCACACTTGATTGCCTGGTATAAAACACATTTGATCATGATGAACGATTCTTTTAATGAGTTGTGGGATTCTATTAGCAAGTATTATTTTGAGGATTTTTGCATTCATATTCATTTGGGAAATGGGTAGAACCTTTCTTTTTTCGTAATATATTTACCTGGCTTTGGTATTTAGGTGATAATGGCTTCATGGATTGAGTTTGGTAGTGTTCATTCTTGTTCAGTTTTTTTGGAAGAGCTTGAGTAGGACTGGTATTCAAATTTCATTGAATGTTTGGTAGAACTCACCTTTGAAATCATCTGGTCCTGGGCATTTCATTTTGGGGAGTTGTTTGATCACTGTTTCAGTCTATTTATTTCTGATTGTTTTGATGAGGTCTTCTATTTCTTCTAGGGTTAGTGTATGTTGTTCCTACATTTCTAGGAATATTTCCATTTCATCTACATTTGATTAGTTTGGTGATGTACATCTGTTTATAGTATCCTCTTTTGATCTCTTTATTTCTGTGGGGTCAGTAGGAATGTTCCTGTTTTTAATTTTTATTATACTTATTTACATCTTTTCTCTCAATATAGCTAATGGTTTGTCAATTTAGTTGATGTTCTCAAAGAACCAACTCCTGTTTTTTTGTTTGTTTGTTTGTTTGTTTGTTTTTCAACTCCTGGTTTTGTTAATTCTCTCTATTGATTTTTGTTGTTCATCTTCTTCTCAATTTCATTTATTTCTGCTGTGATATTTGTTTTATCATTTCTTCTACTGGGTTTGGGAAGAGTTTGCTCTTCTTTTTCTTGTTCCTCCAGCTGTGTAGTTAGATGATTGATTTTAGTGCTGTCTTCTTCTGTAATATAAACATTGAGAGCTATAAATTTCCCTCTCAGAACTGCCTTCGCTGAAACACATAGCTTCTGTTATGTGGTGTTTTCGTTTTCATTTGTCTCCAGATATTTATTGATTTCTCTTCCAATTTCTTCTTTGACCCACTTATTTAAGAGTGTGTTGTGTAACATTCATATATTTTGAATTTTCCCTTTTCCTTTTGTCTCTAAAAACAATTTTGCTTTTAAGATTATTTCATCTATATAAATTTATATACTCCAGCTTTGTTATTTTGTTGTTGTTGTTGTTTTGCTTTGTTTTTGGTTACTGGATGCATGGAATATCTTTTTCCAGCCTTTCGCTTTCAATCTATTGGTACCCTTGGGTCTAAGGTGAGTTTCTTGCAGACAACATAGAGATGGCTCATATTTTCTAATCCATTCTGCAAATCTCTGTCTTTTTTGTGGAGTTTAATCCATTAACATTCAATGTTATTACTGTAAAGGCAGTTCTTATTTCACCAATTTTGACATTTGGGTTTTATCTGTCATATTTTATTTTCACCACTCTTTTTACACTTTCAGTTACTTTTACTGATATAATTTTCATTTCTAGACTCTCTTCCAAGCCTCTCTCTCCTGTATTTTATTTTCATGCTATAGCGGTTCTTTAGTATTTCCTGCAAAGCCAGTCTCTTGGTAACAAACTATCTCGGTTTCTGCTTAATCTGTGAATATTCTAAACTCACCCTCATTTTGTAAATACAGTCTTGCTGGATATAAGATTCTTGGCTGGAAATTTTCTCTTGCAGTACCTTTAATATATCATATCACTGCCTTCTTGCTTCCATGGTTTCTGATGAGAAATTGGCACTTAATCTTATTGGGTATCCCTTATATGTGATGCATCACTTTTCTCTTGCTGCTTTCAGAAATCTCTTTTTATTTGGCATTTCACATTCTAATTAGCATGTGTCTTGGAGTTGGTCTAATCAGATTTATTTAGATGGGAGTACATCGTGCTTCATGGTCACAGATATCTATGTTCTTCAATAGGATTGTGAAATTTTCAACCATTATTTCTTCAGATATTCCTTCTGCCACTTTTCCCTTCTCTTCTCCTTCTAGGACACCCATGACACATACATTTGCATGTCTCTTGCATTGATGTGGTTCCCTGAGTCCCTGCTCAATTTTTTTTTTTACATTTTTTCTTCATCTGTTCTTTTACATGCTTGCTTTCAGGGACCATTTCTTCAAGCTCATTGATCTTTTCTTCTGCCTCCTCAAATCTGCAGTTATATGCCTCCAGCATATTTTTTATTTCATTTGTTGCATCTTTCATTCTCATAGCATCTGCTATTTTTCTATGTATGCTTTCAAATTCATTGTGCTCACCCAGAGTCTTCTTAATATCCTTAATCCATTTAGACATCTCATTGAATTTATTAACAAGATTTACTTGAACATCCATGATTAGTTCTCTCAACTCCTTTGTGTCATCAGGTCTTATCTTGTTCCTTTCACTGGGCCATAGCTTCCTGTTTCTTGGCAAGGATTGCAAATTTTTGTTGGTGTCATAGCATCTGGCTTACTAGATATACTTATTCTGGGCTCAAATATTCTTTTATTTTAGAGCTTTCTTGCCCTTTCTCCCTTTCTGGTCGTGTAGTAGTTGCTGAAGATATAGTTGGCATTGTAAGATGTAGAGGCTGAAGCTGCCTCCTTTGCCCCAGGAACTGATAAAGCTTCTCCTAACTTTATCCTCTGCCAGGGGTAGGGACAGAGCCACAGCTGTGTCTAATCTGAGTCACACAGATCAAGACCATCTGTAATTGCCCAGAGAGACTGATGAAGCTTCACACTCCTTCCTCCCCTGCCTGGGGTGGTAATGGAGCTGCAGGTATGGGGAACAATCTATTTCAAATGGGTCCAAAATGCTTGCAGTTGCATCAGGTAGTTACATCAAGTAGACTGATATATAACTAGTGCCCTCCTCCTCTGCCAAGGGAGGGGATGGAACTTCTGGAGTGCCCAACAATCTAATCCATCTGGTCCAAATGTACCTGCAGCTGCCTTGAGAGGCTGAGGTAGTACTGTGCCTTCTTCCCTTTAGGGGGAAGGGATGGAACCACATGTGCCCAACAGCTCAGTCCATGTAGTCCAAAAGTGCCTGCTGTTGCCTCGAGAGGCTGAGGAAACACTAGTCCCCTCCTATCCTATTAAGGTGTTGGCATGGATCCACAGGTGCCCAATAGTTCAGTCCCTATAGACCTAAAGTACCTGCCCTTGCCCCCAAAGGCTGAGGAAACACCAGCCCCTACTATCCTATGAGGGGAGGGTTGGAGATGAAATCAAAGGCACTCAACAAACCAGTTTATGCAGACTTAAAGCTTCTGCAGTTGCCCAGAGAGGCCAAGGAAACACAGGTCCTCTCCTATCTCATTGAGGTGTGGGGTTAGAGCCCCAGGAGTCTGACTATTGAGTCTGTGCAGGTTGAAAGCACCTGCAATTATCAGGAGAGGATGGTGTAGGTCCTGCCATCTTCCTCCCTGCTGGAGGTGGTGCTGGAGCCTAGGCTAGGGCTGTAGTCCAGTCTGGGTGGAAAGAAGCCAATCACTACCATCACTATGATTTTCAATCACCCCTCCTTCCCTCATGCCAGCTTCTGGTCTCTTTCCGACTTAAGTTCAAACTTTATCTGTTCTTAGGATTATACTTTAGCCAGCCAAATTCACTAATCAGTAGCTGAAGTCAGTGGCCAACCATATCTTCCTCCCTTGATTTTTGGAAATGGAGCTCCCAACTCGAGCCCTAGAGTAGCTCCTGAGATGGCTTGTGCTGCCAGTGGAGAATGAGCTTTGTTCTCTGAAGCTTGGAGTGCTCTACTACTCAGGAATTTTCTCTGCAGACAGGCAGTCCCCTCCTTCCATTCTTTCAAGGATATTGTAGGATGCTTTTCCGGTCTCCTGGGCCAACAAAATAAGTGATTTTGATAGCTCTGGGTGATTACTAGTTGCCTTGTAGGATGAGCTGACTCTTGGAGCTCCTTAGTCAGCCACTATCTTACCCCTCCCAGAAGTATTTTTTAAGGGAACAAAGAAAGCCATTTCAGAGGTTCTCAATGAGTGAAACTTCACAAATAATACACAGACCTATTTGAAAATTATGCAGAAAGGCACATACATAAATATGAAATAAAAGCTCATATAAACGTTGCTAATTGCTAATTTAGGACAATTCTTGGTGTTACATTTATGAATGAGATTTTTACACTTTAAAGCAACTTAATCTCCCAAATATGACATAAAATATTTATTTTGTATTATATTATTTAACAACCCAGTGCCTGAGTTAATTAAAATGTATATCCTTACTTTCATGGATACATGACACCACTTTCATTTTATAGTCACCTCAAAGCCAAAGGCCCATTTTTACTACATTATGCTTCACTCAATGCAGCTATAGAGTAAAAGCTATGGGGCTGGAAGGTAGGGGACTGGCATTTCGTTCATGCTCTGGCCCAAAGCAGCCTGAGGTTAGGCATGCCACTTGACCATTTCATGTCTCAGTTTCCTCATCAGTAAATGAAAAGATTAAACTTTACTATACATGCAAGTACTATCATATTAGAATTTTCTGACTTTGAATTCTCATTCAACATCAGACTTTATTCACAACTTAGTATTATGCTACTACCCAGTCATTTGTCAGTAATTTGCATCTGGATTGCTGAAACCTTTCTATAACTCGGTATCTTTTTGGTCTTTTATGTAACAAATAGAGAGTATTTTTTAAAATCATACTGTTAAAATAGATTAAAACTGGTCACAAATTCTTTGCAGCTCCTCCCACCAAAAGGCAGAGTCTATTTCCCCACCCCTTGATTCTGCATTAGCCTTGTGACTTCCTTTGGCCATGGAAGTGACACTGTCACTTTGAAGCAATCCACCAATGTCTTGCAGTTTCTGCTCTCATGCTCTTTGATCTCAGCCACCTAATGAGGAAGACTAGGCTAGCTATGGGGAAAAGTCATATGGAGTAGAACTGAGGCCCCCTGGCCAACAGCCTCAGTAAAGTACCAGACATATGTGTGAGGCCAACTGAGACCAATCTGCCCCTGACCAGCTAACTAATCCCAAATGTATGCATGAACCCAATTGACCCCACATGGAGCAGTGGCAGACCATCCCAGCTGAGCTCTGCCTTAACTGCCAACCCATATAATCCAGAGCAAATAAATGATATTCTCATATGCCATACTTTAGGCTGATTTTTTAGGCAGCAATAGAGAGCTTACATACTATTCTGTGTCAGGAACTGAGCTAGGAGAAAGGAATAGATATGCTGCATAGCAAGACATAGTCCCTTAGAGTGCTTACAGTGATGCTTAGAGTGTAGTGGTGGAGAGAGACATGTAAGTGTGGCAATTTCAAAGGAGATGTCATCAATGTTATAATGTGGGGCTGGGGGGTCCAGCACAAGGTTCCATGGGAATGCAGAGAAGTGGCAATAAACCCAGAACTGGTGAGCTGGCAAAGGCTTCTCAGAGGAGAGAATATTTAAGGGGAGCTAGAAGAAAAAAAATTCCAGGAAATGAGGGAGCAGGAGGAGCATTCTAGGGAGGAGAAACTGCATGTTCCATGACCAGAAGGCCAAGACGGAGCCCCTAGAAGAGCAAGAGAATCTAATATAATTACAATGTGAAGCTGCCTGGTTGGGCCGCAGGGATATCTAGGGAAATCTTTCTTGTCCCTAAGTACTTGGTATCCTCTGGTTTTTAGACTCTAAACCTAGGGTGAGGGTAGCCAAAGGAGGAAACATTTTTCCCCCTTAGTTTTCATTTGACCAAAGCATCAATGAAAACTTCTGATTCAAAGAAACATCATATATATAAATAACATTTTTGTAAGCAAATACACATATATGCACATATATTTATATATCATTTTGCAAATGTTTGTATGTATTTTGAGAATTTTGATTTTTACCCATAATAAAAATATATATATATATATATTAAAAAAAAAAAAGACAAAGAAACATCATAGGACAGGAGGCAGTGTAGAGTAGTTTAAGAGAGAAGTTTCTTTGGTGCTTAGATTGGTTATGCGGCAGTGGTGTTATGCCAGGGTCCAATGTAATGGGCACTGGGACCTGAGAAGAAAGTAGCAGTAGCAGGCAAGAAGTTTCCATTTCCTGAAAGGGGGCAGAAAGCATTTAAGACTCATCTTTTAAAGGTATTATTAAAAAGCGGTTAAACCACAGTGGGAAGTTCTCCCTCTTACTAGGGGTGTGAACTTTGTAATATGACTAACCTCTTTACAGTCAGTTTCCTCATTTGTAAAATGAGGGTAATGCTGGTCTTGACCTCCCTGGCTAATGAGTATAAACCATGTAAAGTGCTTAGCTCAGCTCCTGGCACACAAACAGCCTTCAATCTAAGTTCCCTAAATTGGGAGTTAAAAACATGGGCTTTAGCATTAAACAGACCTGTGTTTGAATCCAAGCCAAACTGCTTAGCAGTCCTTACAGCTGCGTGAACTTAGGGACCCGTGTTAATTTTGCTCAGATTTAGTTTCCACATCTGAAAAATGAGGGCAATATTGTCTACCTTGCAGAGTTGTGGTGAAGATGAAAGGAGATAATAAATGGCAAATGTCGTAACACAGAACCTGTCATTCAGTAGAAATATACACACCCACAATGGCAATATTTTTCAAATGTAGATGGACAGTATTAATTTAGACATTCTATATTTCTTTAAAATCCTATTCTCTGGAAATGGTGAGAGAACATCATGTTGTTTTAGACTAGCAGAGTTATTATATGGGTATGACAGTGGTTGAAAGGGAAAGTCTAAGGACATGTATATTACTAGATAGAAAGCTAAAAATGTAACATGGGACTGTATAACATAGTAAAACCTCATGTAAAATACAAATATGGGTGATATTGCATATATAAGACTGTTTTACAAAATATAAATACAAATATGCTAGAGAGAAGGAAACAGAATAGCAGCTATGTATGGAAGGGGATGCATAGAGAGATAGAGAGGTGTTGAATTTTGTTTGTTTGATTGGTTGGTTTTTGTTTTTATTATTATTATTATTATTACTACTACTGGAATAATGAAAATGCTCTAAAACAATTGAAGTGATGAATGCACAACTATGTGCTTATACTGAATATCATTGATTGTACACTTTTGATAGATTTATGCTTTATTAATATGCATCAATACAATTTATTTGTTAAAAATCCTATTCTCTGACTAAAGCCTATGGATCAGAAAAGTTGCATATATACACACATAAACTATTTTAGCTTGGTATGTCCATTCCACCAGTAACAATACACAATGATAATCTATCACTAAGAAATCACTGAGGTTCAGCATACACATTTTACTTCGTTAAGGTGTGATAAGAAAGGAACTTTGTTCAGAATTCATTATATGACATTAAGAAGAATTTAACATTCCCTGACTCCTTAATTTGGCACTTTGAGGAATTTCCTCTATATACCAAGCCCAAAATGTACTCTTTTCTAAAACAAAAAGGAAACATGCATATATACAAGTAAGTTGAAAAGCTACAACACAAGCTGGTGATTTGGGGAGAAAAATATCTTTCCCCCAATAAGCAGCATGTCATGTTGTTACACCAGGAAGCTAGTAAAACTTCTGTCCACAAAGGCAATTTAGAGTTTCAGGTTTTATCACATATGGGCCAAGTTCCAGACCATAAATGTCCCAAAAGTTGGAAAAGGGATACCTTCTAAATGAAATCTTGCCAGAGGCTTCATTTAAAGCCATATGTTTGTACACAAACTTTTCTGATTTTACATTGAACACCTTCAGGATTAATTATAGAAAGCAGTTTTAGCTGGTTTGTAGAACCAAGTGGTTTTGGCTAAGAAAGAGAAAGTAGAGGACCACACAATTTTAGGTAGGATCTCCCTACCTACCCCCACCCCATAGCATCACAACGTTTTGTTTTGTTTCTTAAGCTAATGCCATAATTGAAAATGTTAGGTTTCAAAGTTGCCACTAAAGGCAAGGCAAGATTTAAGAAAAAAATCATTTTTGATGGCTTTTAAGCACCCAAATACTTTAGAACCTTCTTCAAAATGCTAACAAGTAATGTTCCCTTGGTTTTTGCTTTAATTTGAAGCTCTGTGAAATCTAGATTTTCTATTAAACAAGCCTATGCTAATTTTGGTGAAAGTACATTTTAATTTTGTAAAAACCACTTTATCAGTTTCCAAGAAGAGTATTTTAGTTTGCTTCTTTTGTGGCAAGAGAAGTATTTCAACAAATTTCTGCAAACTAAATTGAGATAAAAACAATGAATGAGAACGACAAACAGAAGGCAATTTTATCAGATAGGAAAATTCTGTTTCCCCAATTTTTCTATAGTTTTAATGATGTATTACCTGGTTCTTCTACATTCAAACAGTGCTTGAAACTCAAATTTAGGTATGTATGTACAGAGAAAGGTTGATATGCCCAAAGCCATTCATTTCCATGAAAGACTTGTTGTTGCAGTGCTGTGTATTGTTCTGACTTTGATCACCAATAGGCCACTAAGGGGCTGGAAGGTCCTCTTGCTCAGTACTCTAACTCCTCCATGAATTCCATGACAGTTGTCTGTGGGCCATCAGAATCAGATTGCTCAAGGTCAGGTAGTCTACATGCAGCACATTGAGCCCACTTACAGACACAGTGAACTGACAGACCTTCATTCCGGTGGCAGATGCAGGGCCACTGGGGTCTATGGCATGCAGGTGGCATGGCTTACTTCCTTCCTCGCACCACAATGCCCCAGCCAATTGCATCACGAACAATTGTGAATGTCTTCCTTGCATATGGACCCCAGGAGTAAGAAATTCCTCAGAAGTGGCAGGTTTCTTTAACACAGTCTTGTGGTTGCAGAGCACAGGGAAGCTGCTGCTGAGAGTGGGGCTGCTGCCAAAGTAGCTGCTGCTGCCACAATTGCTTATGCTCCTCTTCCTCACCGCAGACATGATCTTGATCTCCTTGTTGAGGCTGACATAAAACTGGTAGATTTCCGATTGTCATGTTTCCTCAAGCAGAAAGGACTGAGTTTTCAAGGAGAAGGGGGACTTTTCATTGAGCAGCTCCATCAGTCTCGGAGTCCAAAGGAAGTTCATTCTGAACTGGTAGAGAAGATTGCTGTCCACAGACGGGTGCTTGTTGGACACATGCTGTATGAGGTCATGCTCCAGCTGCCTCTTCTCTTGTTGTGGCAACGATGCATTGCTTCTTTCCTTGTGGTAGCCTCATCTTCCTGAACCAACCAATCCAAGAATTCAGATGCCTTGAAAGCGCACTTATACTTGACCTCTTTCTCCTCTCTGGGCTGCAGGAGTGAGTTTTCAGGGCTCATCAGCTTCTCATGTAGCCTTTCCTCTCATGAAGTGCTTCACTTCACTGTCCAACCGGAAGATAACATCATCCTTTATAAAGCGGCAGAAGAGTTTGACATCCTTGAACTCCTTATGCTTACCACACACTTGACGAATGATGCCCCGGTCTGCTAATTTCTGCATGAATTTAATTGCCTTCTCGCGGAAGCCTCTTAGTTTTCAATCAGCCAGTCAGTTTTTTTGGAACAAAGCAGTTTGGGTAGGTTTTGAGATGATGTCGTCTATCTTTAATAACATTTTCTTCGTGTTGCCTGAGCCGTAGCTGCTCCCCAGTGATCAGGACCTCAACCATGCGCTCCAGTTCCCTTTGCTACGGTCCACCACTCCCTCTGGTGCTGCTGTTGCAGTCCGCGATGCCGCCCTTCTCCACGGTACACGCCGCTATGCCTATCTTTGCTCTCTGCCCCGGGTTCGTTTGTTAAGATTAATCTGCAAATATGTTTTTTAAAATTTTAGTGGCTCCCCTTTTATGTGCTTTTTGGGAATGCTCTACTTTGCTTATGATTGCACTTTTAATACTTTGTAGCAATTATTATTTTCCTTCATTGAACTATAAGGTCCAAGAAGACTGAAGTTATGTATTTCTACCATCTATAGCCCCAGCACTTAGGATGGTGCCTGGCAATTTGTAGTTGCTGAATAAATATTTACTGAGTGAATATTGGATGGATTTACCATGTTCCAAATATGGCACTAGTTGTTATAGGGGACACACATTTATAAGACTTTGCCCCTGACTTCAAGGAGTTTCTGACCTAGTCCTTGTGGAGATAGTGTGGGCTGGAAGGAGGGTGCAGAAATAAGACACAGATAAAAATTACTATACCAAAAAGCTGAGGAGGTTACATGTTTTATGAATGGTATCAATGGAGTTTAAAGAAAAAGTCTAGTGTAATGGTGTGGAGTTAACCACAACGGGTTCCAGGAAGAACAAGGAATTTGAGAAAAGTTTTTACAAACAGATAGGATTGACAGGCAAAAAATAAGATATTCCAGGCCGAAGTAGCATAATTAGCAAATATTATTTATAAAAAAGAATAGAATCAGTTTGACTAGAGTGTTGAGAATTTCAAAGGAACAGTGGTTGACAAAGCTTTAAAGGTAGATGGTACTGTATTAGGGAAGCCATTGATTTCCAGACCATGTTGTTTGTGATTTGTTAGGCAATAGGGATCCATTAATGCTTTTTAAAGAGCAAATATTAAGAGCTCAACTCAGAGAATCATTTATCTGACAGCATTATGTAGAATGGCATGGCAAGATATAAGATAAAGAAATAAGGGAACAGACTATAGTAAAACAATGCAAATTAAAAAGTGGAAGGGCTATAAGAGATAATGCCATTTCAGAAATTATATCAGTTATAATAGCTAAGGTTAATGAGTATTTACAATGCACCAGGCACTGTGCTAAATGTGTTACATTAGCTTACTTAATTCTCACACTGACTCTATAAATTAGACACTATGTTTATTCTCATTTTACCAATGAGAAAATTAAGAATGAGGGTGATACAACTATTAATTGAGAGATCCAGGATTGAAACCCATGTCTTTATGACTTAGAAGCATTCATTATTTTCACCATAGATTCTTAGGAACCTATTTGGAAGTGGAGATTAATCAATAACAGGCCAATGTCTCCAAGATTTTGAGGCAAGCTACCTGGGAAAACAGTGGTGAGCTTAACAGCAATAAGGAAATCTGGAGTAGAATTTGATTAGAAGTTGGGAGAGAAAGTTTTACTTCATTTTTGCTGTGTTAGTAATTGTTCAGCTAATGCTTATTTAAGGAAACTAATTCATTCAACAAATACTGAGTATTTTGTGTCTTGTACAGTTCTTGGCTTTGGAGATACAGCAAATAAACAAAACACACAAGAATCCCTGTCTTCACAGACTTTACATTTTATTAGGGAAAATATATAAAGAAAACAAATAAGGAAACAATAAAAAGCATGTTAGTGCTGTGTGCTATGGATAAAATAAACCATTGAAGGGACACGGGAAGTGTTGGAAAAGAGCTGACATTTTACATAGGAAAGTCAGAGAAAGCCTCAAGAAATGTGACATTTTGGTAAACACCTGAAGAAGGGGAGGGAGCAAAATATGTAAATAACTGGCTTAGAACATTTCAGGCATAGGAACAGCCAGGTGTGTGCCTGGTATGTTCACGGGACAGCAAAAATGGCTAGAAGAGAGTGCAAGGGGGAGAGTTTTAGGAGATAAAGGCAGAGAATAACTGGAGACCAGATCACGTAGGACCGCATAGGTCACTGCAATAACTAGGCTTTTTTCTCTGAGTATGATGAGAAGTCAATAGGGAATTTTAGCAAAGAGATGGCATTATCTAATAATATCTGACATATTTTAAATAAGACTTCACTTTCATATGTTGAATTTTGAGGTGATGAAACATCCAAGAGGTGTTTTATATATAGTTGGAAACAACCCAGATGAGTCAGTAACCATGATAAGTGAAGATTCTGTTGAGGTTGACTGGACATATATTTAAAATGTCTAATAAGAAATCAGTAGAATTATAAGGCAATGATTTAATATAGACAGTTAAAATGAAGCTGAAAACCAAGGACTTTTGAATTTGGTCTGCCATTTAAGTTTGTCTGTCACCTAATATAAATCACTAACTGTGAAAATATTTTAAAGATGCACTTCACCTTGGGAGCTGAAAAACCTCTAATTATAAAATCTTTTTCAATATCTATGTTATTCTTTACAAAAGTTTTTCTTCCATATAGTTATATCTCCATCTCTCTAGATTCACATACCTGGGCAATCTCCATAATTCAACCTCTTTATCTTAGGGTTTTCCAGGGTAACTGAAACAACAGTATATATGTGTGATGAGTATGGGATGAAGTTTACTAAAGAAATTTTCTCAAACAACCATGGGGATTGGCAAGTCAGAAATACATAAGAGAGTTTACAAGTAGGGAACTCTCATGAAGTTTTTGATGAATTCTTGAGGAGAAGCTGGGAGGCTGAACAGATATAGGAATTCTTTTGCTGACTGTGGAAATAATCAGTTTTCCCTTTAAAGCCTTCAACTAATTGGAAGAGACTTCTCCCATTGCTGAAGGCAATCTCCTTTGTTGACTGTACAAGTAACCAGCCATAGATGCAATCAACTGACTAATGATTTTGATTCATGAAATATCCTCATTGTAACAATCAGTCCAGTGCTTACTTGACCAAATAACTGGACATCATAATCTAGGGAATTTGACACATGAATTAACCATCACAGCCCAACCATTATCAACAGGGCACCCATACATAACTCCTTAAACCATACTTAATCTCTAAATAAAAACAGTAACAGTAGTACTTTTGCCTAGCAGAATTCTTGCATATAATTGGAAATGTGGCATCCCTTTCCCCAGAAGAGGTACAATTTCTGGGGTAATTGTTTTAGTTTGTTAAAAGCTTCTGAGAACAATATACCAGAAATGGGTTCATTTATATAATGGTCATTTATTAGGTTAAAAGCTTACAGTTCTGAGGCTGTGAAAGTGTACAAATAAAGATCATCAGAGATGCTGTCTCATTGAAGGATGGCTGCTGGTGATCCTGGACCCCTTCCACATAGGAAGGCACATGGCATCTGCTTCTCTTTCAGGTCTCCTTACTTCAGCTTCTGGCTATTTCCTCTCTTCCATCTTCCTCTATGAGCTCCTGGGTTCCTTCTTTCTGTCTCAGTGGCTTTTTCTCTGTGTCTGCTGCATTTAGTTCTCCGTTTTTAAAACTCCAGCAAAAGGAAAAAGTCTCACTCTGTGTCACACCCTACTGAAGTAATCCAATTAAAGCCCCCTTCCCAACGGAATCAAATCCAATCAAAGGGTCCCATACCCACAAGAATGGATTAGCTTCAAGAATATGATCCTTTCTGGGATCCACAAAAATCTTCAAACTGTCACAGTAATATTCACTCTTTAACTTGAGATCCTATAACTTAAATAATATGGCATAAAAGTTAATAGAACTTATGTTATATGATAAGAGGATAAAATAAGGAAGAAGAAGAAAATATATTTGCTTTGTATATAAAAACCAAACATATTCATAACAAAACAAGAATGAAAAACTGAAAAACAATATATTCTTTGTCACATGAATGAAGATCATGTTTATAACAACCTTCTTCTTCTACCCACATCATATTCCTTTCATTCTCAGAAAGCATCCCAGGTGGTCTTGGTTCTTTGTCTAGTGGAGTGACCCAAACCTTCATTTCTAAGGGTCTGGAACATTAGTAGTCCTGCCTGGATTAGGTTGTTGCAGTTTTCCATTTACTTTAATTACAAGGCATGGTAATACAAAGAAAAGCCATTGTGTGGTAACAGTCTTAATATCCATTAATAATCAGGAGTAAACATTCCATCTAGTATAGTAATTCTGTTCTTTGAATGTTGATTCAGAAGCATGTGGGGCCCAAAGTGGATAGGTAGGAGACTTATCTTACACTTCAATGGAATCATTGTGTTTCCTGGTGGAAACACTCCTCCTTTTGGAACTAAGACCTGTTGACTAATCAATGTAAGGATTCAGGGACATAAAACAAAAATTTTTCTAATGAATTACTAGGGGTAATAATGAATGTTACCACTCCCATTTCCACCCCTTGATTACTGGACCCATGAATCCTGGCTATAGGAAAAATAGAAACATAGAATGGATGCAGATTTAGAGCAGGGACTGTTTATTGGATAACATTATCTAAGCCCTGCATGGCATTACCAACCAGTTGGCACTGTAAATGAATTTTCAAAAGGCCATTCTACCATTCTGTCAACCCAACTGCTTCATGATGATGGTGAACATGGTGAGAACAGTGAATTCCATGAGCAAGTGCCCATGCTTCTGAATCATTTGTTTGAAATGGGTTCCTTGACCAGAAGCAATGTTATGTGGAATGCCCTGATGTTTGACAAGATATTCTGCAAATCCGCAGATGGTAGTTTCAACAGAAGCTTTGCCTGCAATGAAGGCAAATATGTATCCAGAGTGTGCATCTCTTCCAGTAATAACAAAATGATCCTCCTTCAATGATGGAAATGGTCCAATGTAATCAACCTGCCACTAGGTAGAAGGCTGATCATTTCAGGGAATGGTGCCATATTGGCAATTTGGTATCTGATGCTGGAAGATTGGACACTCAGTAGAGGCTGGAACCAGAGTAGCCTTGGTGAGTGGAAGTCCATGTTGCTGAATCCCTGTATAATCTCTATTCTATGAACAAGGCCTCCTAATTCAAGAGCCCATTGTGCAATGACAGGAGTGGCTGGGGAAGAAAGATGACTGATAACCACAGAGTGGATCGTCATATCCAATTTATTGTTAATATCTTCCCCAATGAAATCATCCTCCGTTTATCATTAATATGGGAGACAAATAGCTTCATGTTTTTACTCATTCAGAAAAGTCTATCCATATAGTTCTCTCCCAGACCTCTTTGTCATCAATTTTCCAGTCATGCTCCTTCCCAGTCCCTGAAAAGCCAAATTGTTTGCCCAAGCCCATGAATATGCAAATGAACTCTTGCCATTTCTCCTTCCAAGCAAAATGAACAAATCGGAGCATTGTTCAAAGTTCTGCCCTCTGGAAGGATTTCCTTTTAACACTGTCCTTCGGGAATATCCCAGAAAGGTGCTGTTATGCTGAAAAGTCCACTCTCAGATGGTACCACAATATCTTGCAGATATGTCTGCAAACCAGGCCCGAATTTTCTCTTCCTCAATCACCTGATCATAGGGAATTTCTCATGGGGGCATAGATGTGAACTGAAATGAGAATATAATGTGGCGGGAATGGAAACCATGGGCATTTGGGGCACTTCTTGTGTAACTTAATTGTGCCTTCAGGGCCCAATCTTGCTATATCACTTCCATTCAATGATGGTATGCTGTTGTGCATACCTAAATTTATAACTTGGTGGGTCAAACAACACCCAATTCATGATGGGTAACTCAGTTCTCATGGAAACTTGGTGACCAATAGTTAAGCATTAGGTCTCTACTAAGGTCCAGTAGCATGACAAAAGTTGTTTCTCAAAAGGAGAGTAGTTATTTGCAGAAGATAGTAGGGATTTACTCCAAAATCTTAAGGGTTGCACCGTGAGTCTCTGAGTGACCTGCCAAAGGCTCTAAGTAGCATCTCTATTTGCCACTAGAACTTCCAGCACCATTGTATCTGCTGGATCATATGGCCAAATGACACAGCAGCCTACACATGTTGCAAAGTTTCCTCTTTGTTCTCATCACTCAAAACTAACATCTTTTTGGGTCACTTAGTATACCCAAGTAAGGGATATTTTACCTACACAATCCAAAGAATTGAGGAGGATTGTGGGAAGATGGCAGAGTAGGGAGCTCCAGTATCAATCTTTTCTCAGAAGCAACCATTAAACAGGCAGGAAGTGTTTGAATCAACTAATTTGAAATTCCAGAGGCCAGAAGTTGTTATGCAGAATGCAGGGAAGAGCAGAAAGAAGATGCTAACAAGTTACTGTAAAGAATAGCAAATCGCTTTCTCTACATGGTGCTTACTGGGGTCCATCCCTCAATCTTGCTGCAGAGTGTCATGGGGTCCAGCCCATGGCTAGCTCACACTGATGACAAAGAAGGGCATTAAAAAAACCTCTTCCCCAAGATCATTGGTGGGAATGGCTAATGACTGATCATATCTTTTCATTGGCAACTTTGGATCACTGGGAGCCCAGCTCTGAGGCCCAGCTCTGAGGGAGGCCATTGTTTTAACCCACACCAAATTTTGCAGTGGAGGAGACTAAAAGATGCTATGCTAACTCAGGGGTGAAGGGGACAGTAGCTTAAAGGACTGCATTTTCTGGGCAAACCAAGAAAGTTCAGCTTTGGTGAGCCATGGAAGAAGCTCTTTGCAGCTTTCATGATATCCTCCCTAGGACACCTTTGTGGGTCCTTGATCCTATTTTGTTGATAAAAGCTGACTTGGGAAAGTCCTCTCTTGCATGCCCCTCCTCCAAGAATTTGCCATCTAGGCAAAAGCAGCTTGAGAAAATTGAAGGAGTTTAAGAAAATATAGAAGTGGACAGTCTGGGGCAAAGACTTGCTGACTTGCAATAGATGTGAGAGAGAGGTCTGTCTCCTGGGTAGCACAGGGGCAACCAAAGTATTTTAAACAGGGTAATTGCAAATCAACTAATAATCAAATGTCCAGGACAAGATATGGGCACAGAATAATGAGGAAAACCATGCATACTGCATTCACCTTGGGCAGACCTTCCTAATAAGAGGGCTAAAGCTAAAAATATCTCTATCTTATCACCAGCTGGTTACAAAATCAAGAAACAGACATCTCAGGGAATAAGTTCCAGAGTAAACAATCTAAAATATTAAAATGTGCAGTATGCAAGAAAGATTAAAGGCAATCAAAGAAAAAGGAAATGATGGCCCAACCAAAGGAAGAAGATAAAATTTCTGAAACATCAATTAAGAAGACCAGAATGTGAACATGCAGAACAAAGCAATAAAAAATTATCTTAAAAATGCCCAAAGAGATGACAGAAAATAAAGAGAAAGTAACTAGGTAAACAATGAATGTGAAAATGAGAATCTTAGTAATGGGAAATAATTTTTTAAAAAGGAAAAAAAAAAAAACAGGTAGCAGATGTGGCTCAAACAGTTGACTGCCTGCTTCCCAAATGAGAGATCCTGGGCTCAAACCCAGTGCCTCCTAAAAAGAAAAGCAAACAACAAACAAAAAGCATACAAATAAACAAACAAACAATTCAGGCGAGCCTATGTGGCTCAGTTGTTGAGCGCCGGCTTTTGCATATGAGGTACCAGGTTCAATCTCCAGCTCTGGTATCTTAATAATAATAATAAAAAATGAACAAAACAGAACTCCTGGAGTTAAAGACCACAATGAATGAATTAGAAACATTCCCAGGAGGGTTTCATGAGCAAATGGGAACTGGCAGAAAAAAAATCAGTGATCTTGAAAAGACAAGGCACTTAAAATGAGCATGCTGACTAGCAAAAGAAAAAAAAAACAAACTAATTTAAAAAATAGAAAATAGCTTAAAGCATCTCTGGTGTACTATGAAGTGTGTACATATATGCATTATGGAAGTCCCAGAAGGAGAGGAGAAGAGATAGAGAAAGGCACAGAAGGAATATTCAATGAAATAATAACAAAGAACTTCAAAAACTTAGCAAACTACATAAATATGCACATCCAAGAAGCCCAAAAAAACACCAAACTGGTTTTTTGAGTGAGAGATTAAGATATTTCCAGATAAATAAAAGCTGAGGGAGTTCATCACCACTACACATGCCCTACAAGCAATACTATAGGAAGTGCTTCAGACTGAAAGGAAATGACACAAGACAGTGGTTCCAAGTGGCATAAAGAAATATATATGTGGTAAAGTTAAACATTTGGGTAATAATAAATACCAATATTATTGTAGTGAATAGTTTGGTATGAAACTCAACTTCTTACTTCCTTCAGTTGCTAAAAAGCAAACGAATAAAGAGTAATGATCAATCTATGGTTTTGGACATACAATGATACAAGTGGTAACAAGTACAAAAATGGTGGGGGACAGAGGTGTTTAGTAAAAGTATATGTGTATGGTATTGATGTTAATTTATCAAACCAAATATAGTTTTTACATATTGAGGATGCCACCTTTTATCTCATGGTCACCACAGGAAAAAGAGTATTAAAATATATCCAGATATTAAAGAAAAGCCAATCAATATAGTAAACACAAAAAAGTCAAATAAATATAAAAGTAGGCATTAATGGAAGAATTGAGGGATTAAAAATTATGACATACAAAGGATAAATTGAAAATGGTAGAAAAATTCCTCCATTATCAAAATTGACCTCCAATGTAAATGGATTAAACTGTCCAGTCAAAAGGCAGAGATTGGCAGAATGGATAAAAAAGCAGGTCCCAACTATTTCCCTCTGCAAGTGACTCACTATAAATTCAAAGTAACTAGCAGGTTGAAAGTGAAAGGATGCCAGGAGGCCTATCCCCGGGAATCATGTCCCATGTTGGGGGGAAGATAATGCATTTATATGCTGAGTTTGGCTTAAAGAGAGGCCATGTTTGAGCAACAAGGAGGCTTTCAGGAGGCAACTCTTAGGCACTCCACAACACTAGGCTAAGTTTCAATTTCAAGAGCAAAGGCTCACAAAGCTTAGTTGTCAATATCAATGGCCTATCAACGGGCCATCCTCCTTTGCCAGTCATTGCCTCTGCAGTTGGGGGACTGTTGCTGTTCCATTAGAGAACATGGCAGAGCTCTCCAGGATGGGAATTCAATATTCTCTTGGTTATTGTGTGAATCTCCACCCACTGTGACAATGCCCTGTGAACATTTGAACACATTTATTTGCCTTATATATATGCCAAGTGAACTTCCTCCCATGTACCCCCATCACTGACATCCCACACCAATAATCCTCCCCTGCCCTAGTTGTAAACCTTCTTTCATCCAAAGCTTCTGCAATTATCCTAAATGACATTGCAATGGCAGATATGGGCCATTTTATATCTTCCCATAACCTGCAGAATTGTGTGGGAGAGAGTGTAGACTACAATGTGAACTATGGTCTATGCTCAGGGGCAATGCCCCAGGATGCATTTATCAATGGCAATGAATGTGCCACATTAATGAAGAATGTTGTTTATGTAGGAGGGTGTGGGAGGTATGGGGAGTGAGGCATATGGGAATCCATATATTTTTTGTGTAACAATTATTTAATCTAAGTATCCTTTAAAAAATAAAAAAAATATTAAAAAAAGTGAAAGGATGGACAAAAATGCACTATGCAAGTAATACTTTAAAAAGAGCTGGGGTAGCTAGACATGTATCAGATAAAATAGACTTTAAGTCAATAACAGTTATGAAGGACAAAGACAGTCACCATATACTGATAAAGGGAACAATTCAAGAAGACGATGTAACAATCATGAATATATATGCACCTGACAACAGAAGCCTCAAATATATGAAGTAAATACTGACAGAGATGAAGGGAGAAATGGACAATTCTACATTAATAGTAGGAAAATTAATGCATCTTTTTCAATAATAGATAGAATATCTAGTCAGAAGATCAATAAGAAAATACAAGACTTGAATCATACCCTAAACCAACAAGAACTATCAGACATATATAGAACACTTTGCCCCCCCCAAATACATATTCTTCTTGAGTTCATATGGATCATTCTCTAGGATAGACCATATGTGAGCTCACAAAGCAAGTCTCAACAAATTAAAAAATATTGAAATCATACATTGTATATCCTCCAACAACAACAGACTGAAGCTAGATGTCAATAACAGGGAGAAATAGAAAATTCACAAATACATGGAAATCCAACATTTTAATCTTAAACAACCAATGGGTTAAAGCAGAATTCATAAGCAAAATTAGGAAGTATCTTGAGGCGAATGGAAAAGAAAATACAACGTACTAAAACTTATGGGATGCAGAAAAGACAGTGCTGAGAGGTAAATTTATAGCTGTAAATGCTTATATAAAAAAGGAATAAAGGCTTCAAATCAGAGAATTAACATCAAAGTTTCAAGAACCAGAAAGAGAAGATCAAACTAAAACCAGGGAAGCAGAAGGAATGAAATAACAAAAGATAGAGTGTTGATAAATGAAATAGAAAACAAAAAGAAAGAAATAATAGAAAGAATAAAGAAACCAAGAAATTGATTCCTTGAAAAGATCAATAAAATTGACAAACCCTCACCTAGACTGATGAAGAAAAAAATATAAAGGATAGAAATAGCTAAAATCAGAGATAAAAAGGGGGAAATTACTACTTATCCTGCTGAAATTAAAAGTAATATAAGGATACTATGAACAACTGTATGCCAATAAATTAGATAATCTAGATAAAATGGACAAATTCTAAGAAACACAAAAACTACCAACATTGACTCAAGAAAAAAATAGAAGATATCAACAAATCAATAAATAGTAAAGAGATTGAATCAATAATCAACCCCCCCCCCCAAATAAAAGAGTAGCCCATGACCAGATGGCTTCACAGCAGTATTCTACCAAACATTCCAAGATGATTTAACTCCAGTTCTATGCAGGCTCTTCAAAAAATGGAAGAGGAGGGAACACTCCCTAACCCATCCCATGAGGCCAACATCACTCTCATATCAAAGTCAGATAAAGACACCACAAAAAAGAAAACTACAGACCAGAACAATATATCCTACAAATATAGTTGCCAAAATGCTCAACAAAAGACTTGGAAAACAAAACCAAGAGACTATTAAAAGAATTATGCACCATGATCAAGTGAGATTTAGCCCTGTTGTGCAATATAAGAAAATCAATTAACATAATATATCTCATTAACCCAAAGAAGGAAAAAAACCCACATGACCATCTAAATTGGTGTAGAAGATGTATTCCACAAAATTCAAGAACCCCTTTTTGATAAAAACACTTAGAACACTATGAATGAAACTTCCTCAGTATGATAAAAGGCATCTATGAAATGCTCATAGCTAATATTCCACAAAATGATGAAAGATTGAAATCCTTTCCTATAAGCTCAGAAACAAGACAAGTATACTCAATGCCACCACTGTTGTTCAACATGGTCCTGGAAATTCTTGCCAGAGCAATTAAGCAAGAAAAAGAAATAAAAGGTATCCAACTTGGAAAGGAAGATGTCAAACTTTCCCTACTTGCAAATGATATGATCCTATATACAAAAAAATCCTGAAAATTTCACAAAAAGATCATAGAGCTAACAGCTGAATTCAGCAAATAGGTGGGGTATAATACCAATACCAAAAATCAGTAGTGTTGATATACACATGCAATGAACAATCAGTAGAAGAAATCAAGAAAAAATCCATTCACAATAGCAAATACAAGAATGAAACATCTAGGAAAACATCTAACCAAGGATGTAAAGGACTTGTATACAGAAACCTAAAATACATTAGTAAAAGAAATCTAAGAAGACCTAAATAAATGTAAGAACATTCTGTGTGAATTGATTGGAAGGCTAAATATTTTTAAGATGTCAATTCTACCCAAAACAATTTATAGATTCAATGCAATCCCTATGAAAATTCCAACAATCTTATTTGCAGAAATGAAAAAGCCAATAATCAAATTTATATGGAAGGTTAAAGGTCCACAAATAGCAAAAACCATCATGAAAAAGAAGAATGAAGTTGGAGGACTCACACTTCCTGATGTTAAAACTTACTACAGCTGTCCTGATTTTGTGATAATCAGAGTAGGCTAAACATTTGCTATATTAGAAGCCATGCATGTGTCCCCAGACCTAGTTTTTCTCCCTAGCTCTGGTTTTTAGAATGTTAGTGATAAACTAAGCCTGATTTATTATATGAGAATCCTGTAAGGGAAAGACTGTAACTTTGGGTATTTTTGATCAACCTTAAGAGATATAGCAGGGGGATGGATGTGGCTTGGGTGGTTGGGCGTCTGTCTCCCATGTGGAGGGACCTGGGTTCAACCCCGGGACCTCCCAGTAAAAATAAAAAAAGAAAAATATAGAAGGTGCGTGGGCCACCAGGCCCTGTGTGCTGGTGCCCTGCCAGGCCCCATGCACGGGTGAGCCGCCAGGTCCAGCAAGCCATGCAGCAAGATGATGATGTAACAGGAGAGTGACACAAAGGAGAGCCAAGATGAGAGGCACCAAAAAACCAGGAACTAAGGTGACGCAGGCGGTAGGACACCTCTCTCCCACATTGGAAGTTCCAAGGCTCGAATCTCAGTGAAGACAGGAGGAGAAGGATGAGAAGAGAGGGCAGGAAACCAACACAGAGAGTTGCCCAATGAATGGACACAGAAACAGCAAAAACCGCGGGGGGGGGGCGGTAAAAATGGATAAAAGTAAATAAATAAATCCTTAAGAAAATGTATAGGGGAGGAAGATACGGACTATAGTTAGTAGTAATACTTTGAGGATGCTCTTTCATGATTTGTTAACAAATGTTTCACAACAATGCAGGATGTTTGTGTGTGGGTGGGGGGGTGATGTGTGGGAGCCCTGTAGGATGTTATGCATGTTTGTTTTGTAAGATCACGATTTTTACTGAACACTTATAGTTTATGTATATTCATGTATGAATGATATACTTCAATAAATTGTTTAAAACAAAAACATAAACCAATGAATTAAAAAGAAACAAACAAACAAACAAAAAAACTTACTACAATGCCACAGTGATCAAAAAAACATGGTCATGGCACAAGGAAAGGCATATAGACCAATGGAAACAAATTGAGCCCTCAGAATTCAAACCTCACATTTATGGTCAACTGATTTTTTTTTTTAATTTATTTATATTGTGGGTAAAAATCAAAATTCTCACAATACATACAAACATTTGCAAAATGATATATAAATATATATGCATATATGTGTATTTGCTTACAAAAATGTTATTTTGACAAGGGGGCAAAGACCACCAAATTGGAAAGGATGAGTCTCTTCAACAAATGGTTCTGGGAAAACTGGATCTCCATTTGAAAAAAAAAAAAAAAAATGGAAGACCCCTACTTCATATGTTGTAAAAAAAATCATCTCAAAATGGATCAAGGACCTAAATATAAGAGAAGCAACTATCAAACTCCTACAAAAATTGTTAGAGGAATCTTCCAGTGTTTGTGTTAGGCAATGGTTTCTTGTACATTACACATAAAGCACAAGCAGCCCCCAAAATTAGATAAATGGGATCTCATCAAAATCAAAACCTTTTGTTCCTCATAAGATTTCTTATGTTTTATTTTTCTTAGAGAAGTTCTGGTTTTACAGAACAATTATGCATAAAATAGAGAATTCTCTTACACTGCCCCACCACCAACACCCTGCATTGCTGTGGAACTTTTGTTACAACTGATGGGAACTTTTGTTACAACTGATAAAATTTGTTATAATTTTATGATTTTTTAAAAGTAGGTATCTTTGTTACACTTGATAAAAGATTATTAAAATAGTAATATTAACTATTGCCCACTGTCCATAGTTTCAATAGGTGTATTTTTCCCATATACCACTCTATTAGTGACAACTTGTATTAGTGTTGTATATTTGTAATAATTCATGAAAGAACATTCTTATATTTATACTATTAACTCTAGTCCATAGTCTATAATAGAGTTCAATCTATTATAAAGTCCTATGCTTTATCTTTTACTTTATATTCTAGTAACATATATGACCTAAAATTTCCATCTTAACCACATCCACCTATATAATTTAGTTCTGCTAATTGCACTCATAATATTGTGCAACCATCCACAGCATTCATTTCCAAACCTTTGCAGTCAACCTAAATAGAAATTCTGTACAAATTGAGCATCGACTCCCCATTCTCTAACCCCAATCTATCCCTTGGTAAACTATACTCTAGATTCTAATTCTATGAGTTTGCTTTATTATTAGTTCAAATCTGTGAGACCATATAATATTTGTCCCTTTCTGTCTGGCTGAATTCACTCACTGTGTCCTCAAGGTTCATCCATGTTGTCACATACTTCAGGACTTCATTCCTTTTTACAGCTGAATGATATTCTATCATATGTATATACCACAGTTTGTTTATCCAATCATCTGTTGATGGACATGAGTTGTTTCCATCTTTTAGCAATTGTGAGTGCTGTTATGAACATCAGTGTGAAAGTATCTGTTTGAAGCCTTGATTCCAATTCTTTAGATATATACCTAGTAGTGGGGATTGCCAGCTTGTAAGTCCCGAACAACTGCCAAATTCTCTTCCACAGCTCTGCAAAATTTTACATTCACACCAGCATTGAGTGAGTTTTCCTATTTTTCACAACCTCTACATCACTTGTAAATTTTTGTTTATTTTAATTGTAGTCATTCTAGTGTATTGAAATGATATCTTATTGTAGAGTTTTAATATAATAAACTTTATTTTTAATAAGGTTTTAGGTTACAGAAAACTTATATCAAAAGTATAAGGGATTCCCATGTACCTCCTCCCCCTCTCACATCTTCCCCTATTAATAAGATCTTACAATTATGTGGTACATTTGTTACAATTGATGAATAGTGAAGCATTGCTGCTAACCAAAGCCTATAGGTTACATTGTGGTTTACATTTAATTCCAATGCCCCTCAAATGTCCTATGATCCACCTATTCTTCCCTCCCCCTCCCCACAGAACCTCTGGTAACCAATATCTTTATAACAATGTTACATGTTCTTCAATTACTACAATATGAATATGTTTACTTTTTCCATGGTTGCATTCCCAACTTATATTTGTTCATTCCTCAACCTTGAGGATTTGGGGATGGTGATGCCTTCTCTGCCTCAGATTGAGAGGGAGCTTAGATCTTATGGGGTTAATGGAAGCAACTGTTTTGCTTGCAGTTGTAGATACTCTCTGTTTTTTGGGGGATGGGTGTTGGTCCATCATCATCATTTTGTTAGTTGTCCTGAGTGAGTGCAATGATCTGGAGAGTAGGTGTTGTCCATAACTCTTATGAGATTCAAGGCTTAACTGGCATATGAACAGAATGAAGATTTAAGTCTCTGGGACATATATTTAATGGGTATAGTATAGTGCTAATTATGGCCTCAAATAAAAGCAGTAGAAGAATCATGTGTAGGGAAATTATAAATGAGCCTCTGTTACATTGAGGAAATAGGTTGTCATATATTCCAAGGTAAAATCCACCAACAGGGGGCAGATTATAAGGGATTATGTGTCTTGCCTATAGTGTCCAGATGGCTCTAGAGCCCACAAGAGCTACCTTATTTGAGACTTTTTTTCACTGTGGCAGTCAGTGTGATATGCCTCAGAAATGAATAAGTGTAACATCTGGAATGACCTCCTGCATCATTATGATATCCCCCTGATGTATCCCTCTTTTGGTCAAGGACTTTTTGAGGTATCCCCCTTTGATGTATCCCCCTTTTGGTCAAGGTCTGTTTCCAAATGCATCTCAGTTGGTGCTTGCTATTAATCCCTAGGTGTCAGGAGGTTCCCCCAGGGAGTCCTGTTTCATGATGGGGGAGTTTGGCTTAGAGAGAGGCCACATGTAAGTAATGAAGATATTTTCAGGAGGTAAATCTTAAGCAAGAGTTATTATTATGGTAAGTTTCAGTTTTACAAGCATAATGTTCATAGTTACATGCATTAATATTGAAGGCTTGACATATTGGTCTTTTTTATTTTATTAGACACTGCCTATGTACTTGAGGGATTCTTGACCCTCTATTCAAGAATGTAGCAGGACTTGCTGGGATGGGAGTTTAATGTTTTGTTTATTGTGTTGGTTTCCGCCCCCTGAGATAACACCCTATGACATAATGAACATATTTATATTCCATAGAAGCATGCCACAGGTACATCCTTTCCCACCCATCCCCCCACCACTGACACCCTGCACCAGTGACTCTTCCCTGCCATATTTGCCAAAAGAACATTCCCACCATTGTAGTTTCAACCACAGACCTCCACCTCTCCAGAGTTCACTTGTCCCTTCCTCCAGCCCACCCCCCAGTTCCATGGATAGTCTAATCCACCCCTCAACCCTGCTCATCCTCACACTCCAGCAGCTTCGACCAAACTCATATCCCTGCAAAACTATCACCCCCTCCACTGCCAAAACAACCCTTTCTGGGAACAGATATAGCTCAAGTGGTTGAGCACCTGCTTCCCAAGTACAAGGTCCCAGGTTGGATCCCCAGTACCTCCTAAAAACAAAAACAAAGAAACAAACAAATGAAGAGGAAAAAACCAACTTTCATTGGGCAGGAGATGTAGCTCAGTGGTTGAGCACCTGCTTCCCATGTACAAACATTGGCTCACGACTCCCTATTCCCTTTCTGTCTCCTAGTAACCTATCTTCCAGACTCTGGCTCTGTAAGTCTACACTTTATGCTTAGGTCATATCAGTGAAGCATGCAATAGTTGCCCTTTAGTGACTGGCTTACATCACTCAACATAAGGTCTTCAATATTCATGCATGTAGTCACATGTGTCAAAGCTTCTTTCTTTTTACAGATGAGTAATATTCCATTGTATGTATATATCACATTGTGCTTATCCATTCGTCTGTTGATGGGCACTTGGTTTGCTTCCAACTTTTGGCAATACTGAATAATGCCACTATGAACTTTGGTGTGCATATATCTTTTCATGTCCCTATTTTCAATTCTTCTTCCTAGTAGTTGGATTGCTGAATCATATGGTAATTCTATATTTAACTTCCCAAGGAACCACCAAACCATCCTCCACAATGACTGCACCATTCTATATTCCCACCAGCAGTGGATGAGTCTTCCCATGCATCCACCTCCTCTCCAACACTTGTAGTTTTCTGGTTTTTAATAGCAGCCAATCTAATAGTTGAAAAATATCTCGTAGTATTGATTTGCATGTCCCTAATAGCTAGTGATGATGAGCATATTTTCAAGTGTTTTTTAGCCATTTTTATTTCCTCTTTGGAAAAGTGTCTATTCAAATTTCTTGCCCATTTTTTTTTATAATTTATTTTTATTTTTAAAAGATACATAGATTACATAAATTTTACACAAAAAATATAAGGATTCCCATATGTACCACTCCCCACACCTCCTACATAAACATCCTTCATTAGTGTGGCACATTCATTGCAATTGATAAACACATATTGGAACTTTGCCATTAAGCATGGACAATAATTCACATTTTAGTCTGCACTCTTTCCCACACAGTTCTGCATATTATGTGGTGATATAAAATGTCCAATATCTGTCATTGCAATGCCATTCAGGATGATCTCCAAGTCCCCAAAAAGTTCCCACATTACAGCTATTTTTCTCTCTCCCTGCCCCCAGAGCCTCCAGTGGCCATGGGCTCCACATCAATGTTGTAATTTCTTTCATTGCTGTAATCAAAATATATCTATATTAGAATACCAGTAAGTCCACTCTAGTCAATAATTCTTTCCCCAATCCTGTGGATTCTGGGATTGTGATGTCCACTCCACCTCTAATTGAGAGGGGTCTTATATCCCATGGGGAAGATAGATGGGAATATTTTGCTTGCAGTTGCAGATTCTCTGTTCCTTGGGGTGGTAGTTGTTCATCGTCATTTCCTTGCTAGTTGTCCTGGGTGAGTTCTGTGGGCTGTAGGGTAGAAGTTGCAACTCTGCTGAGGTTCTAAGCCCAGCTGGCACATGGCAGCTCAAAGAATTGAGTCTCTCTGACATTCATCTACAAACTCCAGTACCAGTATAGGTTTAAAATAGAAGGAACAGATATGCCATGTGTAGGGAGACAAATTGAATGCAACTCTCAACTCAGGAGAACAAATCTTCAAAGTAGGGCTCAATGGCAAGGTACCAAACTCCAGAGCTATCTGCCCTGACCATAGGATCTGGGTGTCTCCAGAGTTCTCAGGAGCCCCACCATTTGGGGTAGTATCTGCTTTGGCAGTCTATGAGATCCTGCTGAGATATGCATAAGTGTTACCTCTGAGATGACCTCCTGACTCACTTTGAAGTCTCTTAGCCATTTAATCTCATATATCTTTACATTTTCCACCTTTTATTTGAGGTCTTTTTCCAGTTGCATTGCTAGTTGGTGCTTGGTAGTAATCCTTCTGTGCCAGGGAAGCTCATCCCCAAGAGTCATGTCCCATGCTGGGGGAAATGTAATGGATTTATATGCTGAGTTTGGCTTTGAGGGAGGCCATATTTGAGCAACAAGGAGGCTCTCAGGAGGAAAGTCTTAGGCACACCATAAAAATAGGCTGTTTCAATTTCAAAAGCAAAGGCTCATAAATATAGTCATCAATATCATGGGCCCATTAGTGCATCATCGTCTTTTGCTTGTATTGCCCCTGCACTTGGGGGACTGTTGCTACTCCATTAGATAATGTGGCAGAGATCTCCAGGATGAGAATTCAATATCCTTTTGGCTATTGTGTGAGTCTCCACCCATTGTGACCATGCCCTCTCATTTTCCTCGTATCAGCAGGTCCATTCATCTTGCGTGCAATAACTCAGTTTATCCAAACAGCTGTCTGAGATGTCACCCATGATCCTGTACATGATCTTCTGCTGCTGCAAAAATACAGTGCCAGCTGCCAAGCCTGAAGCCACAATATCTCAATGAGCTTCTCGTCTGATTCACATCCAAATCGTGCAATCAAAAACTCAGGAATATGTGAATGGAATCTTCTTCCTCTTGCCCATTTTTTAAATGAGTTGTTTGTCTTTTTGTTTTTAAGATGTAGGATTTCTTTATACATGCTGGATATTACACCATTATTGGACATGTGATCCTCAAATATATTCTCCCATTGAGTAGGCTGCTGTTCCAGTTTCTTGACAAACACAACAGTTTTTAATTTTGAGGAAGTCCAATTTATCTATTTTTCTTTTGTTGTTCATGCTTTGGGTGTAAAGTTTATGAAACCATTTCATACTACAAGGCCTTGTAGATGCTTTCCTACATTATATTCTAGGGGCTTTACAGTCTTGACTCTTATATTTAGGACTTTGATCCACCTTGAGTTAATTTTTGTATAGTGTGTGGAGATTATGATCCTCTTTCATTCTTTTGGATATGGATATTCAGTTCTCCAAGAACCATTTGTTAAAGAGGCTATTCTGCCCCAGTTGAGTGGGCTTAGTGGAAGGCCAGTTGGCCATATATGTACAGGACTATACCAGAACTAATAATTTGGTTATATTGTTCAGGATATCTATCCTAGTGCAAATACCATGCGTTTTTGACCACTGTAGATTTGTAGTATGCTTTAAAGTAAGGTAGTATAATTCCTTTAATATTGTTTCTCACTTTCAATGTGATTTTGTCTATTCAGGGACACTTGCACTTCTAAATAAATTTCCAGGTCAGTAAAAAAAATGCTGTTGTAATTTTTATGGGGTTTGGGTTAAATCTGTAAATCAATTGAGGTAGAATATATATTTTAATGATTTATAGTCTTCCGATCCATGAACAAGGAATATTCTTAGTTAAGTTTATTCCTAGATATCTGAATTTTAAGTCACTGCTGTAAATGACTTTTTTCTTGATTTTCTCCTTAAATTGCTCATTATTAGTGTACAGAAGTGCTACTGATTTTCGCATGTTGATCTTATATCCTGACACTTTATCAAACTCATTTATCAGCTCTAGAAAATTTTTTGTGCTTTTTTGGGGGTTTCAAAGTATAGGATCATGTCATCTGCGAATAGGAAAAGTTTTACTTCTTCCTTTCCAATTTGTACTATTTTTATTTATTTTTCTTGCCTAAGTGCTTGAGCAAGTACTTCTAATATAATGTCAAATAAAAGCAATGTCAATGGGCACCCTTGTCTTGTTCCAGAAATTAGAAGGAAAGCATTTAGCATTTCACAATTGAGTATGATGTTAGCTGTGGATTTTTCATATATTCCTTTTGTCATTTTCAAGAAGTGTCCTTCTAGTCCTATCTTTTGAAGTGTTTTTATCAAGAAATCATCCTGTATTTGTCAAATGCTTTACCTGCATCAATAAAGATAATCATGTGATTTTTTTTTTTTTATTTTGAACTGTTAATGTGGTGCATTACATTGATCGACTTTCTTACGTTGAATCGTCTTTGCATACCTGGGATAAAACCCACTTGATCATGGTGTATAATTTGTTTGATGTGTTGTTGACTACTAATAGCAAATATATATTGAGGATTTTAGCATCTAAGCTCATTAGAGGGATTGTTCTATAGTTTTACTTTCTTATGGCATTTTTATGTGGCTTTGATATTAGGGTGATGCTGATATCATAGAAAAAGTTAGGTAATGTTCCTCACACTTATAATTTTTTTTAAAAGAATTTAAGCAAGACTGGTGTTAATTTTTTCAGAATGATTCATAGAATTCACCCGAGAAGCCATCTGCTCCTGGGCTTTTCTTGGTTCTGAGGTTTTTTATGACTAATTCAATCTCCATAATTGTGATTGGTCTGTTAAGTCCTTGTATTTTTTCTTTCATCAATGTAGTTTGCTTTTGTGTTTCTAGAAATTTGTCCATTTCATCTATGTTATGATCTTGTTGGCATACAATTTTTCAAAGTATCCTCTAATGATGCTCTTTATTTTTATGAGATCAGTGGTAATATCCCCTCTCTCATTTTTTCTTTTATTTATTTGCATCTTCTCATTTTTTTCTTTGTTTAACCTAGCTAAGGGTTTGCCAATTTTATTAATCTTCTCAAAGAACTAGCTTTTGATTTTGTTAATGTTTTCTAGTGTTTTTTTTAATTCTCAACTTCATTTAGCTCTGCTCTAATCTTTGTTATTTCCTTCTTCCTGCTTGCTTTGGAATTAGTTTGTTGTAATTTTTCTAGTTCCTTTATGTGTGAAGTTAGATCTTTGATTTTAGCTATTTCTCGTTTTTAATTGTAAAACATTAAGGATTTATGGATATAAATTTCCCTCTCAGCAATGTTTTTGTGGCTTCCCGTAGGTTTTGATACATTGTGTTCTCTTTTTCATTCATTCCAAGGTAGTTACTGATTTCTTTTGCAGTTTCCTCCTTGACCCATTGATTGTGTTGTTTAACTTCCATGCATTTGTGCCTATTCTGGTTCTCTGCTGTTTATTAATTTCCAGCTTGATTAAATTGTGGTCAGAGAAATTACATTGTAAAATTTCAATTTTTCTAAATTGTTTGAGACTTGTTATGTGACATAGCATGAGGTCTATCCTGGAGAATGATCCATTTTCACTTGAGAAGAAAGTAAATCCCACTGTATTTTCGTGTAATGTTCTGTATATATCAATCAGATCTAGTTCCTCTAACATATTATTCAATGTCTCTCTTTATTAACCCTCTGTCGGGATGTTCTGTCTAATAGTTTTAATGGTGTATTAAATCCTCCCAGTATTATTGTAAAGACATCTATTCATCCCCTTAGTTTTGTCACTGTTTGTCTAATGTATTTGGGGGCACCATGGTTAGGTGCATAAGTGTTTATGATTGTTCTTTCTTCTTTATAGATTACCACTTTTATTAATATATAGTATATTTCTTTGTCTCTTATAATAGTTTTGCATTTAAAGTCTGTTTTGTCTGATATTAGTATACCTGCTCCCATCCTTTTTTGGTTATTGTTTGCATATAAAATCATTATCCAACCTTTCAACTGCAACTTTCTTGCCTGCCTGGTTCTAAGCTGAGTTTCTTTCAGACAGCATATAAATGGGTTGGGTCATATTTCCTTATCCATTCTGCTCATTTGTGTCTTTTGATTGGAAAGTTTAATCCGTTAATGTTCAATGTTATTATTGTCCAGGTAGTACATACAATAACCACTTTTTTTCTTTAGCTTGATGTATGTCATATTTTGTTTTTTTTAATCCTTTTAGTTACTCTTACTAATAATCTTCCTTTCTACACTCTCCTCCAATCCTCTTTCCTGTTTTTTTTTCCCCTTTCAACCTGCATAACTCCCTTTCATATTTCTTTTTCTTTTTTATTTTATTTTATTTTTTTTAATTTTTTAATTTTATTTTATTTTATTTTATTTTTTATTATGGGTAAAAATCAAAATTCTCACAATGCATACAAACATTTGTAAAATGATATATAAATATATATGCATATATGTGTATTTGCTTACAAAAATGTTATTTATATATATATATATATACATATATTTTAAGAGGTGCTTAGATTACCTAAAATATTACACGGAACCCACTGGGATTCCCATGTTGCCCACCTCCCACACCTCCCACACAAACATCTCCCACAGTGTGGCCCACCAACCTCAATGAACTTACACATCCTGGAGCCTTGCCACCAACCATAGACCACAGTTCACACTGTAGACCACACTCTCTCCCACTCAGTTCTGAGTGGTGTGTGCTGATTTAAAATGGGCTACATCCATTGCCACAACAGTACTCAGGACAACCTCCAACTCCCAA
>JAKSZT010054527.1:1492265-1509165 GCA_026826555.1 Tolypeutes matacus
TCCTGGTTTTTATTTTGTGCACTGGACTGGTCCATGTTTTCCAGTTTCTCAGAGTCATTTGTATTTTTCTGTTGCCCTCTGGTCATCATAATATCTTGATGGGTTTGTTCAGTTGATTATCTTTTCTCTATGCTCTAGAATTTTATTTAGCTGTTGGTTCTGCGTGTGAGTTAAGTTTTCTCTTTGGCAGTTTTTCTTCTTATTTTATTTCCTTGTTTCTTTCTATGTTCCCTTGTAGGCAAAAGGTTAGGGCCAGAGGAATCAAAAGATGTAAGGAAGGCAGAAGGATAATAGAAATATTGATAAAACTTAGAAGAGCATCAAAATGAGACTTAATGAGATGAATATTTAGCTTTTGTAGGCAGTGTAGAGTATTAAAAAAAAAATATGGAGTTCCTACAATGGACTGGGAAAACAAATGGAGGAATATATATATATAGTGATTTAGAAGGCTAGAATTATGAGGAGGGAGAGAAATAGTAGGGAAAGGTCTGAAAAGAAAAAGTTAATACTAATTACAAAAAAAAGAAAAAAGAAGAAGAAGAAAATAAAATAGATGGGATAGAAATTGACACCCTTAAGTTGTGGGCCTATGAAAAAATGTTGTCTCTAAGAGCCACAACAGAAAGCAGAAGGCAGAAAGATGCAGGAAGGATAAGTAATAGTTTGTAATACAGAATCAATATATACAGCGAGTGGGAAATTACTGAATAAGAAGCCCAGCAAAGATGCGACCAGCTGGCAGCACCTATTTAAAAAAAAAAAAATAGAAGGAAAAAGGAAGGGGGGAGGAAAACGGGAATAATAGCAATAGACCAGAAAGTAACAGAGAGAAACCAAAGATCCACACGGGCAAGCAGTCAAATAGAGCTAAGGGGGGTCAATGATTCCCCTAGGGTCTATGTGGATCCTTCCTGCCTACTTGTGTTTATCAATGAATTTCCCCACAGGGTTCTATATGCAGGTCCTGAAACAGCTTTTAGCTATTAAACTAAATTAAAAAGAATTTATTTTTCATTTGTTGAGGTGACCTCACTTTTTTTTTTTTTTTTTTTAGCCAAATGCAGGACCCAAAATAATTCCTCCTCTAGACCAACCCCCTTAGGGAAGAGACCCTAGCTGGGCCCATGGAAATTAATCAAGCACGTCCCACTTTCCGGACTCCCCAGGCTAGCTGAAGCTCTGATGTTAGTCATTGAGGAGTGCTAAAGACGGTGGATTCCGCCCCTTCTGGCGCAGAGCTCCAGTGTCACCGGGCTGCTCAGTAAATCAGTTTGATTGCAGATTCGCGTCTGCTCTCAGACTAATGGTACTTCAGGTCGGCTTATCTGCTCCCCAAAGCTAGGGGGCGGTGCAGGCAGCCAGATCAATGTCTAAAATTATAAAATACCCTTCCCTGTATTCCAACCGAACCCTCCCTTCTTTGGGAAGTGTCCCTTCCTCCTGGCTCCGCAGCGGCCAGGGTCTTATCCCTGGGTGGCTAGGGAAGTCAGCTCTGTTTCCGGACCAAAATACCCCCTCCGGTTCACTGGGTGCTGATTGGCTCGTTTGCTCTGTTCACACAAGTTCCAAGGGGTGCCAGGCAGCCAGATCCTCAGAAAATAAAACTTTTTCGCCCTGCCCGCGGCTCCAAATGGCCGTTTTATTTTTTTTCCCTAACCGCGGGGCTCAGCCGCCTGTGCCAACCTCCACTGGCAGCCTCAAAACTCACGAATCTCCACTGTTCGGTCCACGCCGCCGATCCTCGCAGATAGATGTCCCAAGCTTCTCACTCCACGCGTGCACAGCACAGACCCCCGGGCAGGACCCCGTCCACAATCCACCTTGCTCTGGGAGCTTGCAGTGTTTGCCCTCCTACACTAACGCCATCTTGGCCCCCCTTGTATTGCTTTTTTACTAAGTTCTCTTTATCCAGCTCTTTATGGCACATCTGATGATTCATCCATAAGGGTTGTCCTTATTCAAGGGCTTACATTTGCTTCCTTTGAACTTTTCAAAGAATAATAGAGACACTGCTCAATGGGAATTACTGTTATTAGTCCTTTCTCTCTTATCTCAGTATCTTTTTTGTTTGCAGAAGCTTCAGAAGTGAAAATAAGAGTCAGACCTTGACTCTTTGCTCTATAAGTTTTATTCTGGCCACAATGGAGAAATTTTTCAGCTCTCTCAATAATATTGAATATCCACAACTTGTACACAGACAGGTACCATTCATTCCTTTCTAAATATTAATCTAGGAAGAGAGAAAAAAGCAAACAAACAAAAACAGTTTGAACAATGATGATACAAATTATGTGCTCAGGGAATGGAAGCAGGAAGGAAGTGGTCTTATTATAAACTCCCCACACCATCTTTAAGTACATTAAAACATGTAATACTGGATTAAAAAGTCTGAAATCACAGGTCCCTATGTCATTAAACTAGTTGACAGTTTTCCTTCAGATACATATACATAAATTTTATATCTATCTTAAAGCTATCAATTGATCAATAGATGAAACTTTTTGCCATGGAAAAGTTCAAACATATTCAAAAGAAAAGTGATTAATATAATGAACCCCATGTATCCATTATTCAGCTTCAACCAATATTAACACTTTTTTTCCTCTGTGCCTTCATCCACTTCCACTACCCCAAGTTATATTAAAGCACATTTCAAACATGATATTATTTTATGTATGAAAGTTTTAGTAAGTTATAGTAGCATTTAAATGATCTGTTCAATGCAGGATTAAAAGGTTATAAGGAATGAAAATGGATTTCAATTGTTTTTCAATAATGAAATCAAACACTAAGTTCAAATCAGTAGAATTTCCTTTTGGTCAACCTGAAAAAGGTCCAACTCAGATAAAACCATTCATTAACCTGAAAGCTCCTCTATGACAGTCTTTCTTTTCACAGCAAAAGTGTGATGGAGAATAATATTGATTGCAGTTCAAAGATGCCTTGGTCCAAAATTATTATGGCTCCCGTGGGATATAGTTCAGTACATTTATCCCCACTGAAGGTAAAATTACCAATGCTGACAGGCTGAATTTCTACATTTTAGTCAATATGAATAAATAAACAGTACTCCTAGAGCATTTTTAGAATGCATCTATAAAAATGTGCACTCTGCAATTTTTCTGAGATCTATGCCATAGTTATGTGAACTCTAATAAATACAGCTCATAGTTGCTTGGCATAACATCTCAAATCTTTCCTTCAGGCATTTCTCATTTTCTTCCTGTGAATCTATTCTGACAAGATGTATTAGACTATGGATTTGGCTGTGATTAATAGAGCTGTGGTAAAAGCTAGAGAGAAACATATTTCTCCTTAATGTTCAAGTCTGAGCCAGTGTGGTGGCTTTTCTTTTTTGTAAAGTGCTTAGGGATCGAGACTCTTGTAACTCCAACATCACTTGAGTGTTTCCCTAGTCTGAATGGTCCAAGGTATCTCACCACATTCTAAATAGTAGCTTTGGAAAAATGGGAAAGGGGAGGCATGCTTCATTCTTCTTCCCTTTAAAGAGATGCTTTGGAGTTGTAAATGTCCTTACTGACTGTAACCCACCAGTTAAAAATCAGCTACATGGTCCTGCCAAGCTGCAAGTCAGGCTGAAAAAAATTTAGCTATTATTCTGGGTGACCATGTGCTCAGCTAAAAATCATTTTATTATAGATGAAATGGAAAATATATATGGGGTTAGAACTTTTATTCTTTTGGTCTGAGGAATTAAAATGGCTTCAAAAAGTGCTTTGCAGTATCTGTTTCCTCTGCCTATAATGTTCATCATACAGCTTTCTTGTCTTTTCCTTCATTTCTCAGACTCCTTCAGTTTTCAAAATTTACCACCCTAACTAAATAGCTCCCCATAACTACACATTTTAGTTACTTTCTAATATATTACCTTGTTTTTTTCCCTCATAACTCCTTATCACAACTTGTAATTATTTATTTGTTTTTGCATGTCTGCCCCACTCAAAATTAAGACTCATTTTTCTGTCTGCAATGCCTAGCTCATTGCTTGCAAAATAATAAACATTAAAAAAAACCTATAGGTTGAATGGAGAAATAGACAATAAGTATAAATAAGTCAAACCCTGATACCCATAATTCTACTCTGGCAAAATAACAGTTCAAATGTATGGTGTTCACCTAAAGGCCTGGCGAGATCTTCAGGATCCATTAACATCATTTAAAAGAAATATATTTAACATTTTTTTTGTGCTATGTTCACTTCTTTGCACTGGGAATCTAGATATCACTGTACTGTTTTTCTCAATCAAATAAGATATATGTATAGCTAGAAAATCCCCATTAACCTGTCTGTGAAAGCTAGTAGAAAACTTATATTAGAATAACTGCTGTATTTTTAGATAAATAGCTATTTTAATGGAGGGAGCAAAAATTAAAATGCCAGTTGATTTGATCATTGTCATCACAAATAAATTAGTCAAGTCAATGGATGCAAAAAATTTAATAAAGCCAGTAGTTTATGAATTCAAATTTTGTTTCTGATAATAGGCAAACTTCTGGATGAAAATATTAGGCTTTCAAAAAGGGTTATAACTAGACCTTTACTTACTTTGAAAACTTGATATTCCGTCAGTGAAAATGAGCTTTGTGTCTTGGTTTTAAGCAGTTGGATTTGGTTGTCTATGCATGGTTTCATTAAAGCCCATATCTGAGCCAAAATGTGTTCTGGGGAATCATGCCAGAAGGAGCATGGGGACATCATGAGTGTACCTACCAATATTAAACAGAAACCCAAACAGAAAGAGAGAATACGCTTCATTAAAGGAATTGCCCAGGACAGAATTCACCAGCTCCCTGCCAATAAAAGCCTATTTATTGCTTGCTTAGGACTGAGCAAGAGGCATCTAAAACCTTTTCTAAAATCCCGTCAATGGTGGACTTAAGGTAAGAATCAAGGAATATTTTAGTTCTTCCTTTACCAGGTATAGTTCCAGCTCCTCACTTCTGAATGGGTACAAAATATTCAATAATATTTTTCTCTCAGCTAACATAAAACCCGATTGTGTTCAAGATGCAGGGTATGAACCACATAAAGGTAGGAAAATTTCCATCACTACCTATGCCACTGCATAGTTCAGTCCCTGAGTTGAAGAAGACTGTAATTTACCAACAAATGATCTAAACAGAGATCGTTTACTCCAAACCAGGAGCTTGTTTGCAATAGCCTTCATAATATAATTTGGATTTTACTCAGTAGTATGATGAAATAGTTCACACCCAAGGGGTGGTTTGGGGAATCAAATACAGTCAGAACAAGATGAAATCCAGGCTTAATCTTTTTAAATTTTCTTGCCTTCTTCAGTAGCTTCATTCTTGCCTGTGTTTCTGGCCTTTGTAGATTTTTCAGTTGCCCTCTGAAAATTATTAAGCAGATTCTTCTAAAATTGATATCATAGGTTTGGGGAATGGGGAGGATAAATGTGTGTTTTAGAAGTTAAAGGAGAGGGAAGGAACATTAGAAACTCTGGAGAAGCAAGAAGCATTTCTAATAATAAAATTAATTCAAATCATTTGCAAAACTGTTTTTTCTACATTTCTTCACATGAAAATAAAATAGAGCATTAAACTTGATATTTAAGTTAACCTAAATTATTCTTACCTTTTTTTTTTCATTTACTTTTTGGCTGTGGCCATCAAAGACTCTGAGGGATGGGACAGGGAAGAATAGGTGCAATATTGAGGTACTTTTGGGACATTGGAGCTGTCCTGTATGACATTGTAGTGACAGATACGGGCCATTGTATATTTTTTATTTTTTAAGAAGCTTTATATTATATAAATGTTACATGAAATTATAAGGGATTCCCATATGCCCCACCCCTTTCCCCTCCCACACTTTCCTACATTAACAATACCTTTTATTAGTGTGGTATATTTGTTACAACTGATGAACACTTATTGAAGCATTGCTGCTAACTGCGGACTATAGTTTACATTATAGTTTACACTATATCCCGTACAATTTTGTAGCTCATGACAAAATATATAATGGCCTGTATCCATCATTGCAATGTAATGCAGGACAATTCCAATGTCCCCAAAATGCCTCCATATTACACTTATTCTTCTTGCTCCCCCTCCTCAGAACCTCTGGTAGCCACTGCCTTTATATCAAGGATTAATGCTCTTCCATTTCCTAGAATAATAACTAGTATATAATAGAATAATAATAAGTCTACTCTAGCCATTGGTCATTCCCCAAAATTGAGGATTTTGGAATGGTGATGCCCACTAACTGTTTCAAATTGAGAAGGGTCTTAGATCCCATGGGGCAGATGGATGGAACTATCTTGCTTGCAATTACAGACACTCTCTGTTCCTTGGAATGGGTGTTATCCATCCTCATCTCCTTGTTAATTGTCCTTAGTGAGTCCAATGAACTGGAGAGTATGTATTGTGACTCTGCTGAGATACAGGGCTCAACTGGCTCATGAACAGACCAAGATTTAAGTCTCTGGGACATATATTTAACAAGTGTAGTGATAATTATAAGTTCAAATGAAAGAGGCAGAAGAACCATGTGTAGGGAAACTATAAATAAGTCTAACTCTGTTACACTGGGAGCATAAATTCTAAAGTAAAGCCCAATGACAGGGGCCTGAGCTTGTCTACCCTGTTTATAGTGTCTGGATGTCTGTAGAGCCCTCAGGAGCCCAGTTGTTTGAAGCACTGTTTACTGTGGCAATCAATGAGATCCTGCTGAGACATGCATAATAGTAAACTCTGGAATGACCTCCCAACTCATTTTGAAATCTCTTAATGATAAAAACTCATTTGTATTTAATATATCCCCCTTTTGGTCAAGGTATTTTTCTGGATGCATTGCTAGTTGGCACTTGGCAACAATCCCTTGGTGCCAGGGAGGTTCATCCCTGGAAGTCATATCCCACTCTGTTGGGAGGGGAGGGACGGTAGTGCATTTATATGTTGAGTTTGGCTTAAAGAGAGGCCACATTTGAGTAATTAGGAGGCTTTTATGAGGTAACTCTTAGACAATATATAATACTAGGCTAAGTTTCAATTTCACAAGAAAAGTTTTATAAGTACCATCACCAATATCAAGACCCTGGCATAATGGTCTGTCCTCTTTCACTAGGCACTGCCATTGACTGGTTTTCCATGATTTTTCTATCATGCCTAATGTTAAAAAGAGAGTACATTGGTTAAAACTACAATGTACTCTCTTTTTAACATTAAACATGATAGAAAAGTAATATAGAAAACCACTTGATATGTCATACTAATTAATTAAATAGTTAAATATTGAGTGAGAAATATACAATGCAAACTGTGTTAGACACTAGGAGTACAAAAATAATAAAAATAATAAAGACAGAGTTAGTTTGATGTAACTCCCACTCATTTTTCAGCCCATCCTGATATGTTTTCTTCTATCATTTCATTTCTTATTCATTCAGTCATAAACCAAATATTGAGCATATACTAGTGCCAGGCACTGGGAGTTTACTGTCTAAATAATACATACTCAAAATTAACTATATTTACATATACATTTTAATTTTTGTTTTCAAGTTAAACATAAACTTTACTCTGAAATAATTATTGTTTTTATTCAGTTTGAGTCATGATATTTAATCTATTTGAAAATTTTAAATAACATTAAGGAAGGATATGAGACTGATTTCATCTCCTCTTTTATTAAAAGAGGCATGAGTTTAAAATGAGTTTAAGGAAGAAGTCCTTGTTGTGGTTTACTGAGTCTCTGATCTTGAGGAAAAGTTTTCTTAAGACTTAAACCAAATTATATCTATCCTTCTATCACAGAATCTAGGCAAATGTGGAGATATGTACCAGTTATCTGGATCATTTTAGTTAGACAGCCTTATCAGAATAATTTAGGCAACAATACTCTTTTACCTTTGTGTTTCACATGAAAGCTAGCAAAAATTTAGAGCTGCAATGGATAGTTAACTTAAGGTAATACTATTCCCTTAAGCAAAAAAATCTCATGAACATATCTTTTAAAAGATCATTTATACTTCATATATCTTTGATAAAATACATTAGTTCAGGGACAAATGAATTAATCTTTCTGGACTATTGTTATTGTAATCAGCAGGTTAACTATTTGTCCTTATAAAACCCAATTATCTGTCTTTAGGGCTTCAGTTTTTTCATGTATAAACTTAAATTATTGGACTATGATTTCTAAGTCCCCATCCAGTTTTAAAGTTTTGTGGTTTTAAAAATTATATGTATCATGTGCAATCAGAAATATTACTGAGGTAATCTCTACACCATTGTGTGTGGGTGTAAAGATACCTTGTCCTCTATGGCATCACTGGTTGAAGAAACTATGGAGCTACTAAGAGATGTTAAATATAACAGTGCAAAGTTAAGCAATGCAGAAAAAGCAAAAGTGGTAGGCATTTCAGATCTTAGTGTTCTACGTCAAAAATAGCATCATATTATGCAATGTGTAACAATCCCCAACAGTTACGGGGAGGAAATGAAAAGGGTTTCCATGTTTGCCTTTTATGTCCTTCTCAGTTAAGGGTTCTTAAATCCCTGGAATGTATTCAGGCAAGCTGGAATAAGTAATCACAAGAAGAGTGCTCTAAACTTGGATTTAATAAGTCAGAAAATTTTCTATAAAGGAAAATATTATGAAGTTCTAAACAAAGGTTGTATGTTTCCAAGTACATTAAAGTAAATGACCAACCAATTATATCTATCACCATCATTTAATTTTAAAAAGAATATTTTAATTTCCCAAACTCACCTAAAGAAAAGACCTAATCTCAGAATAAATGATAGTTTTTTAAAGAAAATGCATTTAATCTTGTGAAAAACTCACTAGTTTGTTTTATTATTCCAATTTCTGTGAAAAATTTATTGTGGATGGGTATTTGGGAATCACTGTTCCACAAGACTAAAAGAAGAAATTCTATTTTCAGGTTTTAAGAGGAGTAGTGATGAAACTCATGGCTCTTAACTCTTGCAAATTATTATGAGCCCACCACCTAGGCTCGGTGCCCATAAGTTATTGGAACACTATTTGAAAAATTATGCTGTATAGACAAAAAAGCAATGACTTTGTAGTAGGATAAATTTAAGTTCCAACCTTATCTCTAGCAGTTATTAACTCTAATCTCATTCATCAATAGAGAATAGTAATTCCCTCTTAGGACAATTTTTGGGATAAATGAGGTAATTTCTGTGAGATGCCTGACATGTAAGGGCTAATCCCCTTCCTCTTGAGCAATAGAGATATTCACAAGCATAAAACACATAACAACTTAGCTACTTTACCACGAAAATTATTTTTCTTCTTTTTTTCCTCCCTTCCTTCTTTCCCTCCTTCCTTCCTTCCTTCTTCCCTCCCTCCCTCCCTCCCTCCCTCCCTCCCTCCCTCCCTCCCTCCCTTCCTTCCTTCCTTCCTTCCTTCCTTCCTTCCTTCCTTCCTTCCTTCTTCCTGTCTTTTTTCTCTGTCTCCTCCCTCCTCCCCCTACCACCACAACCAAGCCAATTATTTGAGAACTAACTACTTGCATTAGGTAACATTATCTGAAGATAAGCATAAAGGCTTTGGTGATATATAGAGAATAATTTAAGTCCTGTTAAATTATTAAGATTATTGACCCTGTTTCCAGCTAAATAAGATTAATAAATGTTTATACAAATAAAAGCTAGTCTTTCTCGGCCTACCTAACACATCAAAGGCGTTCTTCCTCTCTAAAAATCTCACAAAAACCTTTGGATGGGTATTGTCTTCAAAGTTATTTTAAGTTCTTGGTCCCTGAAATCAGACTTCTCCCTTAACTCATAGTTAATCTTTCTCTTATGTATATTTTCTTCAGTTGTTTTGGAGATAACATCAAGTGGGCTGATTTTTCAATGACTTTTATTTTTTTTATTTTTTTTTTCAATGACTTTTAACAGTTCAATCATCCAGTGTAGTATTGATAGGGGAAAACTTAATCATTTTTTTTATCACCTGTGCCTTCCCATATTTCCTTTCTTCTTATGTTTTTGTAGATGTCCATTATCTTTTTATGATCCATGCCCTGCCATATCCCCTGCTGAGCTACCAAATCTATCAGCTTTATTTAATCTGCTGGAGTTACCATTATTGACGGATATGAATATGTTGATATTGGGTAAAAGGTTGCAAACTGGAGACTGTGTTCTAACCAAAATGAAAAACGGACACCAGAGACAAGATCAAACATCTGCACACCAATGTTCTTAGTGGCATTATTCATGATTGTCAAAAGTTGGAAACAACCTAGGTGTCCATCAACTGATGAATGGATAAGCAAATTGTGGTGTATGCACATGATGGAATATTATGTTGCAGCAAGAAGAAATGAAGTAGTGAAGCACATGACAACATGGATGAACCGGGAGAACATTATGTTGAGTGAAGCAAGCCAGACATAAAAGGACAAATACTGTGTGACTGCGCTATTATGAATTAAATGTATTGTGTAAACTCATGGATTTAATAATTAGAATATAGGTCACTAGAAAATAGAAGGAGGGTAGACAATGGAACACCGAGGGTTAATCTGTGCAGAATTGGTTAAAAAGTTGTTTATAAATCTTTGGAAATGAATAGAAATGGTGAAAACATATCATGGTGTTTGTAACTAGTAGTGCTATTGTATGGGTATGACAATGTTTGAAAGAGAAAATCTAAAGTCAGGCATATTACTAAAAGGAAAGCTGAAACCTGTGTATGACAGTAAAACCTCATGTAAAACATGAATATGGATAATATTGCACATATAAAACTGTTTTTGCAAAATATAAATACAAATATACTAGAGAGAAGGAAAAGAATAGCAGTTCTGTATGGCAGAGGAAGTATATAGATGTTGAGAGGTGATGAGTTTTGTTTGTTTGTTTTGTTTATTATTATTATTATTGGAATAATAAAAGTGCTCTAAGAGTTATTGCAGTGATGAATGTACAAATATGTGATTACACTGAATAACATTGATTTTACTATTTGGATGGATTTATGCTTTATTAATATGTACCAATAGAATTGATTTGTTAACAACAACAACAAAAAAAACTGCAACAGCCTATTTGCAGAAATGGAAAATCCAATTATCAAATTTATTTGGAAGGGTAAGGGGCCCCGTATAGCCAAAATTATCTTGATAAAGAAGAATGAATTTGGAGGATTCTCACTTCCCAACTTTAAAACTTATTATAAAGCTACAGTCTTCAAAATATGGTGGTAGTGGCAAAAGGATAGCTATATAGAGCAATGGAATTGAACTGAGATTTCAGAAATAAATCCTCACATCTAAAGCAAATTGATTTTTGGCAAGGCTGCCAAATCCAGTCAAATGGAAAAGAATATTCTCCTCAAGAAATGGTACTGGGAAAACTGTATATCCATATGCAATTGAATAAAAGGGGTTCCATATCTCACACCATTTAGAAAAATTAACTCAGAAATGATTACAGACTAAAATATAAAAGCCAGGACTATACAACTTATTGAAGCAAACATAAGGAAGCATCTTTAGGAATTGTGCTAAGCAATATTTCTTAAACTTTACAAACAAAGCACAATCAATGAATGAAAATAAATAGATAAATGGTAACTCATCATAGTTAAAAACTTTTGTGCACCAAAGGATTTTATCAGAAAAGTGAAAAGACAGCCTACACAATGCAAAAAATATTTGGAAACCACATATCAGATAATATTTTAATATCCAAAATATATAAAGAAATCTTACAGTTCAACAGTTCAAAGACAAACAGCATATTTTAAAACCCATTTTTAAAATGGGCAAAAGATGTGAAAAGACATTTCTGCAAATTGGATTCTAAAAATGGCAAAAAAAAAAAAACACGCAAAAAGATGCTCAAGGTCATTAGCTATTAGGGTAAGGCAAATCAAAACCTCACTGATATGGACTTACACAGCTAAGCACCTCTTAAAATATATTTATATATATACATAAATAACATTTTTGTAAGCAAATGCACATATATGCATATACATTTATATATCATTTTGCAAATGTTGGTATGTATTGTGAAAATTTTGATTTTTCCCCACAATAAAAAAAAAAAAAAAAACCTCACTGACATGACATTTCTCACCTTCCAGAATGGCTACTATTTAAAAAGTGGAAAATACCAAGTATTAGAGAATGGGAAGAAATAAGAACACTCATTCATTGTTGGTGGGAATGTAAAATGGTGCAGCCACTGCCAAAGACATTACCACAATTCCTCAGAAAATCTGACAGAATTGCCACATGCCATGATTCTATACACAAAATATTTTAAAGCATGGACTCAGATATATGCACAAAAATGTTCATGGTGACATTATTCACAATTGCCAAAAGTTTGAATCAACCCAAGTGACCGTCAACTGTTGTTGAGTAAACAAAATGTGGTATATACATACAATGCAATAGTATTCAGCTTTAAGAAATAATGACGTTCTGATACATATGACAACATGGTTGAACCTTGAATACAACACATTAAATGAAAAAAATCAGACACAAAATGACACATATCACTGATATGAAATAATCAGAGTATCAAACTCATAGAATCAGAATCTAGACTATAGGTTATTAGGGGATGAGGTGGGAGTATGGAATGGGGAGTTAATGCTTAAATCAAACAGAGTTTCTATTTAGGGTGATTGTAAAGTTTTGGTAATGGAAGGTTGTGATGGTAGCACAATATTGTAAATGTTAATCACAATATTGAATATATGTTGGAATATGGTTAAATTTTTAAATTTCAGTTTGTACATATGTTACTACAATAAAAAAATAAACAAACATGGGGTTAGGCAACATAAACAGTGACTCCTACTTTAAACAAAAGAGTACAGTTAATAGTATAATTATAAAAATATTCTTTCATGAATTGTTACAACTATACCACACTAATGTGGTATAGGTGTTAATAATAAGGTGGAATATGGAAAGTCTGTATTTTATGCATATTTTATCCTAAACCTACAACTTGTCTAAAAAAATATTGTATAAAAATCATACTGCATCCTTTTAAGACCATGATCATACCCTATATGGTGTGAACCAGTCTATGTTCCCATTGTGAATCCCTGGTCCTTTTATAAAAGTAACTGAGTAACCAATATGCACTGGTAGATTGCCTATATGTCCATTCCCATCTATTATATGACATCACTAAATATTGAACCAGAAATCTCATCTTGACTCACCCTTCTAGTACTTTTCTGTAGGCGGAAGCAGCTTATGGAAAACTAAATCAGTGTAAGAAAAAATTAATTCACTAGTGTGAGGTTTTAGTGATGGGGGATACTTGGGAGGAAGGTCACCTGGACATACATATAAGGTATATAAATGTGTTCAAAAGTTCATGGGGCACTGTCACAGTGGGTGGAGATTCACACAATAACCTAGAGAATATTGAATTCTCATCCTGGAAGCTCTGTCACATTCTCTAATGTAGCATCAACTGTCCCCCAAGTGCAGGGGCAATGACTGGTGAAGGAGGATGGTCCATTGATGGGCCCTTGATATTGATGACTATGCTTGTGAGCCTTTGCTTTTGAAATTGAAACTTAGCCTAGTGTTGTGGGGTGCCTAAGAGTTGCATCCTAAAAGCCTCCTTGTTGCTCAAATGTGGCTTCTCTCTAAGACGAACTCAGCATATAAATGCATTACCTTCTCCCCAGCGTGGGACATGACTCCTGGGGATGAGGATCCCTGGCACTGTGAGATTAATATCGAGCACAAACTAGCAATGCAACTGAAAAAAGACATTGAATAAAAGGGGGAAAAGGTAAAAGACAAATGAGTTTCTATGGCTAAGAGACTTCAAAGTGAGTCGGGACATCATCCCAGAGGTAATGCTTATACACACCTCAGCAGGATCTCATAGACTGCCAAAGTGGATACTACCTCAAATAGTGGGGCTCCTGAGGACTCTGGAGACACACAGGTCCTATGGTCAGAGCAGATAGCTCTGGAGTTTGCTGCCTTGCCAGTGGGCCCTACTTTGGAGTTTGTGCTCCTGAGAGTGACAGAGTTGTACTCAGTTATGGCTTCCCTAACATATGGCTCATCTCTCTCTTCTATTTGAGCCTATACTTGGTGCTGGAGTTGGTAGGTGTACGTCCAAGAGACTTGAATCTTTGGGCTGTCCATGTACCAGATGGACTCTGAGCCTCAGCAGAGTTGCAACACTTACTCTCTAGTTCATTGAACTCACGCAGGACAATTAACAAGGAGGTGAGGATTGACAACCACCATACTAAGGAAATGAGAGAGCCTACAACTGCAAGCAAGAGAATCCCATCCATCGGCTGTATGGGATTGAAGCCCCCTCTTAATTAGAGGTGGCTTGGACAGCACCATCTCAGAATCCTCAGGATTGGGGGATGAACTGTGGCCTAGAGTGAACTTACTGGTATTCTACACTTGACTTGTGATTCTAGCAATGGAAGAATTACAACATTGATGTGGAGGTAGTGGCCACAGGAGGCTCTGGGTGCAGGGGGAAGGAAAGACAGGTGTAGTGCATGGACTTTTTCAGATCTTAGGAATCATCCTGCATGGCATTGCAATGACAGATATATGCCATTATATATCTTCCCATAGCCAGCAGAATTGTGTGGGAAAGAGTGCAAACTACAATGTGAACTATGGTCCATGCTCAAAGGCAATGCCCCAGGATTTGTTAATCAATTTCAACAAATGTGCCACACTAATGAAGGATGCTGTTCATGTGGTAGGGTGTGGGAGGTGTGGGGAGTGGGGCATATGGTAATCCCTATATTTTTGTGTAACATTTGTGTAATCTAAGTATCTTTTAAAAAATAAAAATATATATTTATTAAAAAAAGAAAGAATTAAATCAAAGAAAGCAGCCTGGGGTGGAAGATTCTGAGCTTCAAACATAAAATAGAGAGTCCAGGAAAGATGAAAACTATATTTCATCAGGAGTAGAGGGGATAATCACATTCCTGTAAATGAGGGATTTCCTAACACCATAAGCAACCACAAACCCAGGAGAAGACAATCTCAGAAAAGATGATAAGCACTGTGCAATTTCACCTCAGTCTGATCTACTTGATAAGAGGGCTAAACTCTGAAAGAGAGCACCAGCCAATGCAGATCCAATTTACAAGAGTGTGAAAGGTGTCTCTTGTGTATGTGGGTGTGTTGGTTTCGTTCTTTTTTATTAGCTCCTGACACTCAAGGAAATATCTGTCTTATTACTATAGTTGGATAGAAATTTAAGGAACAGAGACCTCAGGGGCTAAATTCACTTTAAAATGTTAAAATGAGGGCAAGATTAAGACATCCTCAGATCAAAAAGAGCTAAGGGAACTCATCACAACTAGACCTGCTATACAAGCAATGCTAAAGGGAGTTCTTCAGACAAAGGAAAGGACAATAAACAATGGTTGAAAGCAGTATAAAGAAATAAAGGTCTTTGGAAAAGGTAATCATTTAAGTAATTATAAATGCCGGTATGATTGTCTTGTATTTTTTGTTATGTAAGTTCATTTCTTACTTCTTACAGGTGCTAAAATGAAATTGAGTAAAATTATATTTATGGCTTTAGCCATACAATGTATAAAAATATAAATGGTAACAAGTACAAAAAATGGTGGGGTGACAGAAGGTATAGGAAAAGTGCATGTGTGTGCTATTGAAGTAAAGTTGGCATCAAACCAAATATGAATGTTATATACTCAGTATGTTATATTTTAACCACATGGTAAGCACAAGGAAAATATTTGAAAACTATATCCAGGTAGGAGAAAATGCATTGGGTTGTTGCATTGATTTTTTTTTTCTTTTTTTTAAATGTTATTTTTTTTTTGTCATGTGAATAAGTAGGTGAAACTCAATTAAGCAAGTAAAAATCATGTCCAGAGAATTCAGATTAATTATTTTATATTCATTGCTGTAATTTTAAAATGTCACAATAGTAATATTAGTGAATGTATGGGCTCATGTCTAAGGTATAAAAATTAAACATGATGGATAAATTTTCCTTTAGGCTAATTCTACTGATTTAAAAGTCTTACTATTGAACAACTTTTATTTACAATGTATAAGGAAAATTAACAGATTTATGTATATATGTTAGAGAAGAGACTAAGCAGGATATTATTCTTAAAACAAAGACAATGCCATGTAAAAGAAAATATATACCAATAATTAAATAAAACCAAAATTATTGAATTTTGTAAGAAAGAAATTAAAAGTTTTACTTCAGAACTAGTTCTCTATAAGATTAGAATCCCTTTTAAGTAACAATAGTGTAAGGGCATTTTCACTAACTGAATCATTATGATTTTAATTCTTTAGTTCCTATACATGATAGAAACTTGAAATCCCATAATATAAAGTTTCTTTATAATATGAATAGATTAAGAAATAAAATGAGTTACAAGATTTTCTAAATTAAAATTTTATAGCATAATTAAATGAGTTAATTTTTAAGTTCAATCAATTCACACAATCTAATGGACAATTTGCTAAGATGTGTTGGAGAGATAAACAAATAGTGGGACTATCACTCCATTGGACCCTGAGGAGAAGAAATTATAGTTTAATAGATGAGTCTCAGACTTTGAAATCTAACAGAGAATATGCCCTGTAGGTTTTTGGAACTGTTTGGAAACCATGATTCCTGTCTTCCTTCCAATTTCTCTGCTTGGCAATGGAAATGTTTATCTTGCTATTGTCCCTCTGTTGTATATTGAAAGCAGATAACTTGTTTTTTAAGTTTCACAGGTCTGAGCTAGAGGGGAATTTTTCCCCAGGACAGACCGTTTACCTATAACCAATTTTGATGAGATTTTGTATTTGGCATTGTTACTGAAATGATTTAAGCTTCTTGAAATAAATATTGTGATGAA
>JAKSZT010054527.1:1509265-1730049 GCA_026826555.1 Tolypeutes matacus
TATATATATATATATATATATATATATATATATATATATATATATATCCAGGTAAAAAAGAGAAGACACTCAATATGTTATAACACAAAAATCAAATAAATATACCAAAGGCTTTAAATAGAAGAATTGAGGGATTAAAAATTTGTAACATTTATTAAGGATAAATAGCAAAATTGCAGAAGAAAGCCCTGCATTTTCAGTCATTATTTTAAATGTAAATGGATTAAACTCCTCAGACAAAAGGCAGAGATTGGCAGAATTGATAATAAAAAACACCACCCAAAAATTCACTGTCTATAGGAACCTACCTGATATACAAAGATACAAGGAGGTTGAAAGTGAAAGGATTGAAAAATATATCATGCAAGTAGTAATAAAAAGAGAGCAGAGATAGCTAAACTAATATCAGATAGAATAAACTTTAAGTAAAAAACATGTACAAAGGACAAGGACAGTCATTATATATGGATAAAGGGGACAATTCAGTAATATGATGTAACAATTATAAATATAGATGCATCTATCAACAAAGGCCCAAAATGTACAAAGCAAATACTGACAGATATGAAAGGTGAAATTGTTCTACAGTAACAGGAAGATATTTTTATACACCACTTTAATGATGGATAGAAGATCTATGCAGTATTTATAAGGAAAGAGAAGATTTGAATGATACTCTAAACAAAGTAGACCTAACAGACATATATGGAACAACTTACCCAAAAGATGCAAAATATACATTCTTCTTTAGTTCACATGGATCATTCTTCAGGAAAAACCATATTTTCAGCCAAAAATCATGTCACAATAAATTTTAAAATGTTGAAATCACATAATGTATCTTATCTGACCACAATGGAATGAAGCTAGAAATCAAAACAAGAGAGAGAAATGGACAATTCAAAAATATGTGGAAATTAGAAAACAGACTCTCAAACAACCAATGATATAAAGAGGAAATCATATGAGAACTTAGGAAATATCTTGAGGAGATTGAAAATGAAAATACAACATATCAAAACTTTTGGGATGCAGCAAAAGCAGTGTTAAGAGGCAAACTTATATCTCTAAATGCTTACATTAAAAAAGAAGAAAGACTTCAAATGAAATAACTAAAAATTCAAAATAGGAAGAAAAAGAAGAGCAACCTAACCAAAAGGAAGGCAAAAAAGGGAAGTTACAAAGGTCAGAGCAGACATAAATGAAATAGAAAACAATAAAACAACACACAGTTAAAGAAAACCAAATGTTGGTTCTTCAAACAGGTCAGTAATGTTAGCAAACTTTTAGTTAGATATACAAAGAAAAAAGAGAGATTTGAACAACTAAAACCAGAAATGAAAAGGTTGACATTATTTCTGATCCTTCTGAAATAAAAGGAGTATAAGAGGATACTATGAACAACTGTACACCAATGTCTTGGAAAACCTAGATGAAAAGGACAAATTATTACAAGCACACAAACTACCTACATTGACTCAAGAAGAAGCAGAAGAGCTCAATAAACTAAATACTAGTAAAGAGATTAAATCAATAATCAAAAACTTCTCAAAAAAGAAAAACCAAGGACCAGATGGATTCACAGAATTTTACCAAATATTTCAAGAACACTTAACTCTATTCAGCTCAAACTGTTTAAAAAATGAAGATTTCATTCTATGAGGCCAACATCACTCTCATATCAAAGCCACTTAAAGATACCACCAGAAAAGTATAGTATGATCCATCCTCTTATTAACATAGATGAAAAACTCCTCAATAAAATACTAACAAACTGTATCCCACACTATTAAAAGAATTATGTACCATGATCAGTGGGTTGTAACCCTGTTGTGCAACATAAGAAAATCAATTAATGTAATACACCACATTAACAGGATGAAGGAAATAAAAGCACATGATCATATCAAGGGATGCAGAAAAAGCATTTGACAAAAATCTAGCACCCCTTCTTGAGAAAAATCTCTTAGAACATTAGGAACAGAAGGTAAATTCCTTAATACGATAAAGGACATATATGAAAAACCCATATTTAACATTGCACTTAATGGTGAAGGACTGAAAGTGTAACATGTAAGCTGAGGAACAAGAAAAGGATGTCCAATGTAACCAGTTATTCACCATTGTACTGGAAGTTCTTAACAGAGCAATTAAAGAACAAATGAAGAAATAAAATTTTCCCTCTCTGCAGATAACGTGATTCTACATACAGGAAATCCTGAAAGGTCCATGACAAAGCCCCTAAAGTTAACAAATGAATTCAGCAAAGTAGTGGGGTAAAATATCAACACCCAAGAATCTGTAGTGTTTCTTTTTTTTTTTTTTTTTTTGAAAATGACAACTGAGATTCAATTTAATAGAACTATCATTGTACTATGGAACCAGCAATCATACAATTCAAAGGATACACAGAACATGAAGAAATGTCAATACAGGTGGCTCCAGGATGCCTCGCTTTTCTAATCACAAGAGATATCTGTTTGTTGTGTCATTGTTTTCTCAGAAACCCAATTCAGAATGAGGGATCCATCAGAGCAAATAGGATCACAGTTATGGACCTGCTACCATCTATACTTGTCTAGGATAGAAGTAGTATACAGGGAGGAAATGGTAGCACTCAAAGGCCAACTCTAGAATCACAAAATACATTCTCCTTTCACCACGGCTACATACTCATTATATTTTTGTCAGTATTATGGAATCTATGCAAGATTTTAGCATTGCAGGCCATTCTGCTCTGGCCTACCACATATTTTCTCTACACGAAGAGATTAGACCAGATTTTATTTTTAAAGATCTTTTCCAATTATGTGTTTCAATGACTTCAACATTATCAATATTTTCTGTATTTATGAAACTACTTTTAAGGGTCTTAAGATTTCAGACTTTGTTAGGTTTTAGGAGTATAACAGTGGACAATGCAGAAGCATCATTATGTAGGACTTGTTGTTTAACTTGGTGTTGACTTTCATGTTCTATAGGATCTCTTAAAAGACACTTTATGAGAAAGAGGTAATTATTAGCTTGAGAATATTTTCAAAGTTAATTAGGAAAATATATTTCAATTAAAACATAACATTCACATTTTAACTTCTTTTTAAAACCACTGATTTATATTAAGTGTCATCAAATTCTGAGCTATTATATTCTCTAGATGTTTTAAATAATCATAGTACAAATAATAGATGGGAAAGAGAATATATTATCCTTAATATGACTGGGGAAGTCATTAGAGGATAAGAAATTGATCTTTTTCCCATTGTTAGAAACCACATTAGAGAGCAGGATAAAAAAAATCATTGGGAGAAATTAATATTGAATATACATTTCAGTGGAAAGAAAAATGTACCTTTCTAAAATTATATTTTCAGGGAATCTACTGAGTTATAGTAACCAGTGACTGAACACTGTTGCTTTCTTGTGATTTCTCTAGTTCAAACAAATAAATGTCTTTTCTTCATGAATATATGTTATAGATTAAACAGTTATCACACAAATTTAAACTACCTTTACATATTTGGTTCATATATGCAATAATAATAGTGTATAAATAAAAATTTTCAGTTTTAATTTTATAAAATATTACTGATTTATAAAATCGTTTAGTTTTAAATTTTTTTTAAATTAATTTATCTTTTATTGTGGGTAAAAATCAAAATTTTCAAAATACATACCAATATTTGTAAAATGATATATAAATATATATGCATATAGGTGCAATTGCTTACAAAAATGTTATTTTTTATGTATATATTTTAAAAGGTGCTTAGATTACCTAAATATTACACGGAACCTACAGGGAATCCCATGTTCCCCACCTCCCACACCTCCCACCACATCCCACACAAACATCTCCCACAAGTGTGGCCCATCACCCTCAATGGACTTACACATCCTGGGGCCTTGCCATCGACTATAGACCACAGTCCACATCATAGACCACACTCTCTCCCACACAGTTCTGAATGGTGTGTGCTGATTTAAAATGGCCCATATCTATTGCCACAACGGCACTCAGGACAACCTCCAAGTCACAAAAAAAAACCTGTATTTCAACTGCACATCCCCTCCCTGCCCCAAAAGTGTCCAGTGGCCACTGGCTCCACCTCACTGTTATAATTTCTTCCATTGCTAGAAACACCATATGTGTACAACAGAATACCATTAAGTCCACTCTAGTCCATAGTTCTTCCCCCAATCCTGTGGGGACTGGGATGGTGATGTCCACTCCAACTCCAAGTGAGAGAGGGCTTATATCCCATGGATATGGTGGGTGGGATGATCTTGCCTGCAGATGCAGGCCCTCTCCATTCCCTGGGATGTCCATTGCTCATCATTGTCTCCTTGTCAAGGTGACTTGGATGAGTCCATTGAGCTGTAGGGTAGGAGTTGCAGCTCCACCAAGATTCCACACACACCTGGCACATAGGTAGGCCAGAGGCTCCAGTCTCTGGAAGTATACCAAAAACTCCAGCATCACATATAGGTTTAAATAGAAGGGACTGATGAACCATGTGCAGGGAGGACTTATTTGAGTCCAATTCTGTCACTCTTGGGAGCACAGATTCCAAAATAGAGCCCACTGATAAGGTGTCAGTCTCTGGGGCTATCCCCCCTTATATAGGACCTGAGTGTCTCCGGAGCTCTCAGGAGCCCCTCTGTGTGGGGTGATATGCACTTTGATATTCTATGAGCTTCTACTGAGGTGTGCGTAAGAGTTACCTCTGGGATGACCTCCCGACTCTCTTTGAAGTCTCTTAGCCACTTGAACTCATTTGTCTTTACCTTTTCCCCCTTTTATTCAAGGTCTTTTTCCATTTGTGTTGCCAGTTGGCACTTGGTATTAATCCCTTGTTGCCAGGGAGGCTCATCCCTGGGAGTCATGTCCCACGTTGGGGGGAAGGTAATGCATTCATATGCTGAGTTTGGCTTAGAGAGAGGCCACATTTGAGCAACAAGGAGGCTCTCAGGTGGCAACCCTTAGGCACCCCCTAACAGTAAGCTAAGTTTCAGTTACAAGAGCAAAGACTCATAAGGGTAGTCATCAATAACAAGAACTTATCAGTGGGCCATCCTCTTCTGACAGACACTGTCCCTGCACTCAGAGGACTGTTGCTGCTCCCTTGGAGAATGTGGCAGAGCTCTCCAGGCTAGGAATTCAGATTCCCTCATTTATTGAGTGATTGTCCACCCACCGTGACCATGCCCCATCCTTTGATATTTTATACAGTTTTGTATATCTTTCATGTATATTCAGATGAACTTACTCCCATGAATCCCCCCTCCCAGTCATCCCCACCAATAATCCCCTGCCATACCCATTGTAACCCTTCTGTGATCTAAATCTTCCATGAACTTGTAGCCCTTATAATAATCAAATATACTTAATAGGAAAAAGAAACAACAATGATAAGCTTACATGCAACAGACAAACATAAGGAAACTCAGGAAAACAAAACAAAACAAACAAACAAACAAATAAACAAAACAAAACAAAATATAATTAGCGGATTGGGACATTAAAAATAAATGGGAAAAAAAGCAAAAAAAATGCCATATATATATATATATATATATATATATATATATATATATACTTTTTCCCTTTTACCACTGTGTTATCAGATGTCCAGTGTGCCATGACACCTCCCCCCTTTCAATCCCCAGTGTCTCCCAAATTTTCATTTAATTTTCAAAGAAGTTTTAGGTCTTAGCAAAGTCACACATGGAATACCAGAGACTCACAGATACCAAACCACCGCCCCCTTCCCCACCCCATATTAAAACCCCCTTTTTTTGGATGTTAGCATTGTTATAATTGTTATACATATAGCAAAATATAGCAACTAAACATTGTCAATGATTTACAGTATAGTGTACAATTTAGATGATAACGTTTAATAAGTTTTGATGATATTTACCATGTCCTGTGTCCATTACTGTAAGGTAATGAAAAACCTTTCCCATGACCACTAAATACCCCATTGGATCTTAACTGTTCCTTCCTCCGCACTCCCCTGGGGCATATGACATTCCCCTGTCTTGACTCATGGAATGACAAGATTCATAGTTACATGCCCTGGGTATTTGAACCTGCTCTTTCTAATCTACACACCTGTCAATGCCGTACCACCAAACCCAGTAATATCACTACCCATCTGTCCTACCCTTCAAGATGCAACTATACTCTATCACTTTACCATAGATTATGTCCATATGGGTGATGGCTCAAAGCCTGTTCTTCTCTTTCTCTCACTTCTTAACATATCTTTCAGACAATGGTTCTCAGAGACTGCTCACTTTCCTCAGTTCAAATCAGTGAGGTCATATGCTGTTCATGTTTCAGTGCCTGGCTTGCTTCACTCAATATAAGGTCTTCAAGATTCATCCATGTTATTCCATGTGTTAGCACTTTATTCCTTCTTACAGCTGAGTAATATTCCATTGTATGTATGTATCATATTTTACTTATCCATTCGTCTCTTGATGGGCACCAGGGCTGATTCCAACTTTTGGCAATGGTGAGCAATGCCACTATGAACATTGGTGTGCATATATCTGTTTGTGTCTTTGCTTTCAGTTCTTCTGGGTATATACCCAGCAGTGGAATTGCTGGATCATACGGAAGATCTATTGTTAGTTTTCTGAGGAACTTCCAAACTGTCCTCCACAGTGGCTGGACCATACCGCAGTCCCACCAGCAGTGGATGAGGGTTCCTATTCCTCCACATCCTCTCCAATATTTAGTGTCTGCTGTTTTTTTAATAGGGGCCATTCTGATGGGTGTAAGATGGTATCTCATTGTAGTTTTGATTTGCATTTGCCTGATAGCAAGCAATGTTGAGCATTTTTTCATGTGCTTTTAGCCATTTGTATTTCTTCCTTGGAGAAGTGTTTTTTCAGGTCACTTGCCCATTTTTTAAATGGGTTGTTTGTCTTTTTATTTTCAAGGTGCAGGATTTCTTTATATAAGCAGGATATAAGACTCCTATCAGATATATGGCTTCCAAATATTTTCTCCCATTGGGTAGGCTGCACTTATATTTTCTTAATAACATCCTTTGAGGTGCAGAAGTTTTTAATTTTGATGAGATCCCATTTATCTATTTTTTCTCTTGCTGCTCGTGCTTTGGCTGTGAAGTTCATGAAACCATTTCCTATTACAAGGTCCTGTAGATGCTTCCCTACATTATCTTCCAAGGTCTTTATGGTTTTGGCTCTTATATTTAGATCTTTGATCCATCTGGAGTTGATTTTTGTATAAGGTGTGAGATGGTATTCTTCTCTCATTCTTTAGGATATGGATATCCAGTTCTCCAAGCACCACTTGTCAAAGAGGCCATTCTCTCCCAATTGAGTGGGCTTCGTGGCCTTGTCAAATATCAGATGACTGTATATGTGAGGATCTATATCAGAACTCTCAATTCGGTTCCATTGGTCAGTAGGTCTATCCTTGTGCCAATACCACGGAGTTTTGATCACTGTAGCTTTGTAGTATGTTTTAAAGTCAGGTAATGTGATACCTTCAAATTCATTTTTCTTTTTCAATATGTCTTTGGCAATTCGGGGCCTCTTGCCTCTCCAAATATATTTTGTGGTTACTTTTTACAGTTCCTTAAAAAATATAGTGTTGACTTTTATTGGGATTGCATTAAATCTGTAGATTAGTTTGGGTAAGATAGACATCTTGGTGATGTTTAGTCTTCCTATCCATGAAAAGGGAATATTTTTTCATTTATTTAAGTCTTCTTTGATTTCCTTTAACAGTGTTGTGTAGTTTTCTGTATATAAGTCCTTTACATCTTTTGTTAAATTTATTCCTATGTATTTGATTCTTTTCGTTACTATTATAAATGGTATTTTTTTCCTGATTTCCTCCTCAGTTTGCTCGTTCTTGGTGTACAGAAATGCTACTGATTTTTGAGCATTGATCTTATAGCCTGCAACATTACTGAACTCCTTTATAAGTTCTAGAAGCCTTGTTGTCGATTTCTCAGGGCTTTCTATGTATAGGATCATGTCATCTGCAAATAATGAAATTTTTACTTCTTCTTTTCCAATCTGGATGCCTTTTATGTCCTTTTCTTGTCTCAGTGCTTGTGCAAGTACTTCTAAGACAATGTTAATAGGAGTGGTGATAGTGTGCATCCTTGCCTAGTTCCCGATCTCAGAGGGAAGGCTTTTAGGATTTCACCATTGAAAATGATGTTAGCTTTGGGTTTTTCATTTATACCCTTTATCATATTCAGAAAGTTTCCTTCTATTCCTGTCTTTTGTAGTGTTTTTATGAGGAAAGGGTGCTGTATTTTGTCTAATGCTTTTTCTGCATCTATAGAGATGATCATGTGTTTTTTTTCTTTCAATCTGTTTATGTGGTGTATTACATTGATCGATTTTCTTATATTGAACCATCCTTGCATACCTGGGATGAAACCCACTTGGTCATGGTGTATAATCCTTTTGATATGTTGTTGAATGTGATTAGCAAGTATTTTGTTGAGGATTTTAGCATCTAGGTTCATTAGAGAAATTGGTCTGTAATTTTCCTTTCTTGTGGTATCTTTGTTTGGTTTTGGTATTAGGGTAATGTTGGCATCATAGAATGAGTTAGGCAATATTCATTCTACTTCTATTTTTTGGAAGAGCTTAAGTAGAATTGGTGTTAGATCTTTCCGGAATGTTTGGTAGAATTCAGCTGTGAAGCCATCTGGTCCTGGGCTCTTCTTAGTTGGGAGGTTTTTGATGACTGAGTCTTTCTCTTTACTTTTAATTGGACAGTTGAGTTCATCTATTTCTTCTTTCATCAACATAGGATGTTTGTGGACTCCTAGAAAATTGTCAATTTCCTCTAAATTATCATTCTTGTTGTCATATAATTTTTCAAATCACCCTCTTTTGATACTCTTTATTTCTGTGGGGTCAGTAGTGATATCAACTTGCTCATTCCTTATTTTATGTATTTGCATCTGTTCTCTCTTTTTCTTTGTTAGCCTGGCTAAGGGTTTGTCAATTTTATTGATATTCTTGAAGAACCAGCTTTTCGTTTTGTTTATTGCTTCCAGTGCTTTCTTATTCTCTATTTCATTTAGTTCTGCTCTAATCTTTGTAATTTCCTTCTTTCTACTTCCTTTAGGTTTAGTTTGTTGTTGTTTTTCCAATTCCTCCAAGTTTTCAGTTAGATCTTCAATTTTAGCTCTTTCTTCTTTTTTAATATATGAATTTATGGCTATGAACTTCTCTCTCAGGATTGCTTTCGCTGCATCCCATAGGTTTTGATATGTTTTGTTGTTGTTTTCATTAGTTTCAAGGTAGTTACTGATTTCTTTTGAGATTTCCTCTTTGACCCCCTGTTTGTCTAAGATTGTGTTGTTTAACTTCCATATCCTTGTGCCTAACCTGTTTCTCTGGCCCTTAGTGATTTCCAATTTCATTCCGTTGTGGTCAGAGAAATTACTTTGTATAATCTCAATCTTTCTGAATTCATTGAGAGTTGTTCTGTGGCCTAGCATGTGGTCTATTTTGGAGTATGTTCCATGTGCACTCAAGAAGAATGTAAATCCCTCTGTATTTGGGTGTAGTGTTCTGTATATGTCTATTAAGTCCAGGTATTCTAATGTGTTGTTGAGTGCCTTTGTTTCTTTATTGATTCTCCATCTAGATGTTCTGTCTAATGATGATAGTGGTGTGTTGAAGTCCCCTGCTATAATTGTAGAGGCATTTATTTCTCCTCTTAGTTTTTCCAGAGTTTGCCACACGTATTTTGAGGTGCCCCGTATCAGTGCGTAAATGTTGATGATTGTTCTCTTTTCTCGAGAGATTACTCCTTTTACTAATATGTAGTGTCCATCTTTGTCTCTTACAATAGTTTTCATTTAAAGTCTGTTTTGTCTGATATTAAAATAGCTACTCCTGCCCTTTTTTGGCTATTGTTAGCTTGTAAAATGTTTTTCCAGCCATTCACTTTCAGCCTCCTTGAATCTATGGGTCGAAGGTGGGTTTCTTGTAGACAGCATGTAGATGGATCATACTTTCTTATCCATTCTGCAAATCTGTGTCTATTGATTGGTGAATTTAATCCATTAACATTCAGTGTTATTACTCATAATGAATTTCTTACTTCAGCCATTTTTTCTTTGGGTTAATATGTGTCATATGTTGTTTTGTTTCTCTTTTTGTCTCTTCAGTTGTTTTTAAACTCTCCTCCATCTCTCTCTCCCTAGTTTTTTCCTTTCAACTTGTAGGGATTTCTTTAGTATTTCTTGAAGTGCTGGTTTCCTATTGACATACTGTCTTAATTTCTGTTTATCTGTGACTATTTTGAACTCTCCATCATTTTTGAATGCCAGTTTTGCTGGATAGAGAATTCGTGGCTGGACGTTTTTTTCTTTTAGTATTTTGACTGTGTCATACCACTGTCTTCTTCCCTCCATGGTTTCAGCTGAGAAATCCACACTTAATCTTATTTTGCTTCCCTTGTATGTGATGGTTCTCTTTTCTCTTGCTGCCTTGAGTATTTTCTCTTTGTCTTGAGCAGTGGACATTTTGACAAGTGTATGTCTTGGAGTTCGCCTGTTGGGTCTTATACTATTTGGGGTGCACTGTGCTTCCTGGATCTGCAGACCCATCTCTCTCAGTAGGGTTGGGATGTTTTCAGCCATTATTTCCTTCAACAGTCCTTCTGTTCCCTTTCCTTTCTCTTCTTCTGGAATGCCCATAATGCGTATATTTTTGCATTTTGTTTTATCAGTTAATTCCCTGAGTCCATGCTGGATTTTTTCTATCTTTTTGTCTATCTGTTCTACTATCTCTTTGATTTCAGCTGTATTATCTTCCATATCACTAATTCTTTCCTCTGCCTGTTCAAATCTGCTGTTATGTGAATCCAGCGTCTTTTTGATTTCTTGGATTGTGCCATTGTTCACATCATACCCATTATCTTTTTAAGCATGTTTGCAATTTCTTCAGTATGTTCTCCCAGTTTCTTCTTTATATCCTTAATCTCTGCCTTCACTTTTTTAAGTTGGTCCATGATATTTGTTTGGATAGCTTTGATTAGTTGTTCGATGTTCTGCATCGCTTCCTGGTTTTTAATTTGTTCATTAGACTGGTCCATGTTTTCCTGTTTCTCAGAGTCATTTGTATTTTTTTGTTGCCCACTGGTCATCATATCATCTTGATGGGTTTGTTCAGTTGACTTTCTTTTCTCTGTGCTTTAAAGTTTATTTAGCTGGTGGTTCTGTGTGGTGTTAAGTTTTCTCTTTGGCAGTTTTTCTTCTTATTTTATTTCCTTGCTTCTTTATATGTTCCATTGAAGGCAAAAGATTAGGGCCTGAGAAATCAAAAGATGTAAGGAAGGCAGAAGGATAATAGTAATATTGATAAAAGTTAGAAGAGCAGCCAAATGAGACTTAATGAGATGAATATTTAACTTCTGTAAGCAGTGTAGAGTAATAGTTTAAAATATGGAGTTCCTACGATGGACTGGGAAAACAAATGGAGGAATATATATAGTGATTTAGAAGGCTAGAATTATGAGGAGGGAGAGAAATAGTAAAGAAAAGGCTGAAAGGAAAAAGTTAATACTAATAAAAAAAAAAGAAAACAAAATAGATGGAATAGAAATTGACACCCTTAAGTTGTGGGCCTATGAAAAAATGTTGTATCTAAGAGCCACAACAGAAAGCAGAAGGCAGAAAGATGAAGGAAGTATAAGCGATAGTTTGGAATACAAAATCAATATAGACAGTGAGTGGGAAATTACTGAAGAAGAAGCACAGCAAAGAAGCGATAAGCTAGCAGCACCTAGTTTTAAAAAATGAAAGAAAAAAGAAAGGGGGGAGGAAAGAGGAAAGAAAAGTAAGAGACAAGAAATAAACAAAGAAAAACCAAAGAACCACACAGGCAAGCAGTCAAACAGAGCTAAGGAGGGTCAATGATTCCCCTAGGGTCCACGTGGATCCTCTCTGCCTGCTTGTGTTTATCAATCAATTTCCCTGCAGGGTTCTATATGCAGGTCCTGAAACAGCTTTTAGCTATTAAACTAAATTAAAAAGAATTTATTTTTCATTTATTGAAGTGACCTTCTCACTTTTTTTTTTTTGTCGAAATACAGGACCCAAAATAATTCCTCCACTTGACCAACCCCCTTACGGAGGTGACCCCGTGGATATTAATCAAGCATGTCCCACTTCCTGAACTCCCCAGGGTAGCTGTAGCTCTGATGTTAGTCAGTGCAGAGTGCTAAAGACAGCCGTCTCCGCCCCTTCTGGAGCCCAGCACCAGCATCACCAGGCTGCTGTGTAAATCAGGTTGACTCTGCAGATTCGCCTCTTCTCCCAGTCTGATGTTGCTTCAGGTCAGCTTATCTGCTCCCCAAAGCTATGAGGTGGTCCAGGCAGCCAGATCGATGGCAAAAAAATAAAAAATTCCCTTCCTTGTCCTCCAACAGAACCCTCCCTCTTTTGGAGAGTGTCCCCTCTTCCTGGCTCCGCAGGGCCTGGGGCTTATCCCTGGGCAGCTAGGCAAATCAACTCCCTCCCCGAACAGAATCACCCCTCCCCTCCACCGGGTGTCGATTCGCTCCAGCTGTTCTGTTCACCCAAGGTCCAAGGGGCTCCAGGCAGCCAAATCCCCAGAAAATAAAACTCTCTTGCCCCTTTACCAGAGCACCCCCTCAGATAGTGCCCCCTCTCACTAGGCCCTGACTCTTGGTTGCCGAGCCCTGCTCCCGTTTCCAACCGGCCATTTTATTTTTTTTCTCCCTAACCACGTAGCTCAGCCGTCCATGCCAACCACCACCGGCAGGCTTAAAACTCACGAATCTCTACCGTTCCGTCCACGCCGTTGATCCATGCAGATAGATGTCCCCAGCTTCTCATTCTATGTGTGCACAGCACAGACCCCCGGGCAGGACCCCATCCACAATCCGCCTTGCTCTGGGAGCTTGCAGTGTGTGCCCTCCTACGCTAATGCCATCTTGCCTCTCTGTAGTGTTTCTATATACAAGCAATGAAAAATCAGAAGAAGAAATCAAGAAAAAAATTCAATTTACTATAATAACTAATAGAATCAAATCTAGGAAAAAGTCGAAACCAAGGATGGAAATACCTTTTGTCAGAAAACTACATAACATTGCTAAAAGTAATCAAGGAAGACCTATATAAATGGAATGACATTCCATGTTCATTAGCTAGAAGGTTAAATACTGTTAAGATGTAACTAGTTTCCAAAGTTATTTACACTTGCAATGCAAATCCAATCCAAAGGCTTACATCCTTCTTTGCATAAATTGAAAAGCCATACATCAAATTTATTTAGAAAGGCAACAGATTCTGGGAAAATAGCATCATTGTAGGTAGGCACTGCCCAGCTCTTTTGCAGAAAATGGCTGAGAAGGGGCAAAATGCTACCCAAGTGAGCTGTTTTGGGAATCCACAGAGCAGGAGGCTTCAGGGCATTGGTCTAGAGGAAGTTGGACACAGAGATAAAGAGACCAAAGGATATCTGTTAGTGTCGTGACCCTTTGGCTGAAAACAGCAGGTAGCTAAGCCCCACCTCAAGGCAAATAGCCTTCTTGGAACCCCTGGCTTTCACCAACCAGCTAAGTGGGAGAGAGCATTCCCTGGGAGGAAGAGGGGTCTGGCAAAGAATGGAGAGTGTTTTCCTTTCTGTGGGTTTGGACACCTGAGCCCCCTTTATACCTCAGGGATGATACCAGCCAGCACTGAGTTTTCCCTGGGGAGAGGGAAGAGGGGAATCTGCTCAAGCAGGCTGTCACAACCAGCTGCCTGGGAGAGAGGAACTTGGTCAGGAAAGCAGCGGAGACAAGCAACTAACTTCGCTGCTGAAAACAATTAAAGGTCCAACTCTCTTAAGGGAAAGAGAGTCAGGAAAAGCACAATAAGCATTCAAAAGCCTATTTATTTTATAAAGCTGATGTAGTGCAGTGGGGAAATTCCTGCCTTGCATGAACAAAGTCACTGGTTCAAGTCCTGATACTTCCTAAGAGAAGGGATCCACGGAAAGCTAAGGCACACAGCTATCACCTTTTGGTGTGAAACTTACAGACTGAGTTTATACTGCTTTGTTTTGCAGGTTTTTTTTTAATTTTTTTCTTTCTTTTTCCTTTATTTTATTCACCAAAACTGGATACATCATCTGTGAAGGACAGGTTGCATGGTAATTAATTGATGAGCACCAGCAGCCTGAGAAGGTGTCTACGTGCCTGAGAAGAAAGGCTGTTTTTCTTGGGTTGGTTCTTTCTTGCTCCTTTGTTTCTTCTTCTTTGTTTTCTCTTCTTTGCTACCTTTTTTTATTTACTTATTTTTTCAACCTACTTTATTTCTTTTCCATCCTTCATTTTTCTGTCTTTCACTTCTGTTGCTTTTCTTCCATTCTACCCATTCTTGTTTTTCTTGTTTGATCTTCATTTTTTCTTTTTCTCTGTCTCAGTTTTTTCTTTCCTTCTATTCTCTTCTCATCTCAAATCAGACTGATAATAGAACAGATAGATAAAATAATAGAAAAAATCCAGCAGAGATTAAGTCCTAATTTCTCATCTACAACCATGGAAACAAGAAGGCAGTGGTATGATATAGTTAAGGTGCTAAAAGAAAAAAAACTTCCAGCCAAGAAATCTCTGTCCAGCAAAGCTGGCATTCAATGATGTGGGAGAGTTCAAAATATTCATAGATAAGCTAAAATTAAGAGAGTTTGTCAATAAGAAACCTGCACATCAGGAAATACTAAAAGGAGTTCTGCAGGTTGAAAGAAAAAACAGGAGAGAGTTGGAGGAGAGTGTAAAAAAAACTAAAAAGATAAAAAGAGAGAAAAGAACAACATATGACATACATAAACCTAAAGAAAACAAAGCTAATGTAAGTAATTCCTTGACAGTAATAACATTGAATGTTAATGGATTAACTTCTCCAGTCAAGAGACACAGATTGGCAAAATGAATAAGGAAATATGACCCATCTATATGCTCTCTACAAGAAATTCCCCTTAGACCCAGGGACAGAAGGAGGCTGAAAGTGATTGGCTGGAAAATAATTTTACTTGCAAACAATAATCAGAAAAGGGTTGGAACAGCTATACTAATATCATATAAAATAGACTTTAAAGCCAAAACTATCAAAAGAGACAAAGAAGGACACTATATATTAATAAAAGGAGTAATGCATCAAGAATAAAGAACAATCATAAATATTTATGTACCTAATCAGGGCATCTCAAAATACATGAAGCAAACATTGGAAAAACTAAGTGGAGAAATAGATGCCTCTACATTTATAGTGGGGGACTTTAATACACCATTATCACCATTAGACATAATATCTTGACAGAGGATCAATAAAGAACAATATCCCTTGGAAAATACATTAGAGGTTCTGGAACTAATAAGCATGTACAGAACATTACACTGAAATACTCTGTGATACACATTCTTCTCAATCATACATGGATTATTCTCCAAGATAGACCACATGCAGGGTCACAGAACAACATTCAATAAATTCAGAAAGATTGAAGTTATGCAAAGTAATTTATCTGACCACCATGGAATTGCTCTGGATATCAGTAAGGGATAAAGAAGCACATCAGGAACTTAGATATGGAAGTTGAACAACACACTCTTAGACAATCAGTGGATCAAGAAGGAAATATCAAAAGAAATCAGTGACTACCTTGAAACAAACAAAAATGACAACACAATGTATCAAAACATAAGGGATGCACCAAAAACTGTACTGAGAGAGAAATTCATAGACATAAATGCTTACATTCAAAAAGAAGAAAGAGCTAAAATCAAAGACATAACTACACACCCAGTGAAATAGAAAAATAACAACAAACTAACCCCAAATCAAGAAGAGAGAAGGAAATAACAAAGATTAGAGCAAAGCTAAATGAAATTGAAAATTAGAAAGTACTAGAAGAAATAAACAAAAACAAAAACTTGTTCTTTGAAAAGATGAATGAAATTGACAAACCCTTAGCTAGACTAACAAAGAAAAAAAGAAAGAAGATGGAAATACTTAATATAAGAAACTAGGAAGGAAATATCACCACTGACCCCACAGAAATAAAGTGGATACTATGAAAAATTGTATGCCAACAAGATGGATAATTTAGAGGAAATGGACAAATTCCTAGAAACACACAAGCCACCTACATTGCCAAAAGAAGAAATTGATGAACTCAGCATTCCAGTCACAAGTAATGAGATTGAATTAGTCATCAAAATCCTCCCAACTAAGAAGAGCCCAGGAACACACAGCTTCACAGGTGAATTCAACCAAACATTCTGGAAAGAACTAACACCTATCCTGCTTAAACTTTACCAAAGAATAGAAGTGGAGGGAACATTGCTTAACTCATGCTATGATGCCAATATTACTCTAATACCAAAGCCAAACAAAGATGCCACAAGAAAGGAAAACTATAGACCAATCACCTTAATGAAACTAGATGCTAAAATCCTCAACAAAATACTTGATAATCATATTTAAAAACATATTAAATGAATTATTCACCATGACCAAGTGGATTTCATCCCTGATATGCGAAGTTGGTTCAACATAAGAAAATCAATCAATGCAATACACCAAATAAACAGATTGAAAGAAAAAAACCCTGAACATGTCTAGGGATGCAGAAAAAGCACACAACAAAATATAGCACCCATTCCTGATTAAAAAAACAAAAACTTCAAAAGATAGGAATAGAAGGAAACTTCAACAACACGATAAAGGGTATATATCAAAAAACCCACAGCTAACATCATACTCAAAGGTGAAATCCTAAAAACTTTCCCTCTAAGATCTTGAACAAGACAAGGAAACCCACTGTCACTGCTCTTATTTAAGATTGTTTTAGAAGTACTTGGTGAAGTATTTAGAAAAGAAGAATAATTAAAGGGAATCCAAATGAGAAAGGAAGAAGTAAAAACTTCAATACTCACAGATGACATTATCCTATACCTTGAAAGCCCTGAGAAATCTACAAAAAAGATTCTAAAGTTTATAAATTATTTCAGTAAAGTGGCAAGTTATAATATCAATGTGCAAAAATGAGTAGCATTTCTGTACAATAATGAGCAATGTGAGGAGGAAATCAAGAAAAAATCCCACTTTCAATAGCAGCTAAAAGAATCAAATACCTATGAATGAATTTAACTAGAGATGTAAAGAACTTCTACACAGAAAATTATACAACACTGTTAAAGTAAATCAAAGAAGACCTAAATAAATGGAACAATATCCCTTGTTCATTGATAGGAAGACTAAACCTCATTAAGAAATTTATCATATCCAAATGGACTTACCGATTTAATGGAATCCCAATAAAAATTACCACATCATTTTTTAGTGAATTGGAAAAGCTAGCTATGAAATTATTTGGAAGGGCCCCAAAATTCCAAAGTCATATGGAAAAAGAAAAATGAAATTGGAGGAATTACACTACCTGACTTTAAAACATACTAAAAAGCTACAGTGGTCAAAATTGCGTGGCATTGGCACAAGGGTTGACATACTGACCAATGGAACTGACCTGAGACTTCTGATATAGATCCTCACATATACAGTCAACTGTTATTCAACAAGGCCACCAAGCCCATTCCACTGGGAGAGAATAGACTAACAAATGTTGCTTGGACAACTGGAAACACATATCCAAAAGAATGAGAGAGGAACACTATCTCACATCTTTTACAAAAATTTACTCAAGATGAATAAAATATCTAAATACAAAAGCCAAGACTATAAAGATCTTGGAATATAATGTAGGGTAGCATCTACAAGATCTGTGTTAGAAAATGGTTTCATGAACTTTCAACCCAAATCATGAGCAATGAAAGAAAAAAATAGATAAATGGGGCCTTCTTAAAGTTAGAAACTTTTGCACCTCAAAAGAGTTTGTCAAGTACGTGAAAAGGCAGCCTACTCAATGGGAGAAAATATTTTGTAACCATATATCTGATAGGGGCCCAATATCCAGCATATATAAAAAAAAACTACACCTCTAAACAGAAAGACAAAAAACCCATTTTAAAAATGGGCAAGTGATTTGAGTAGATACTTCTCCAAAGAAGAAATAAAAATGGCTAAAAAGCACATGAAAAGATGCTCACATCACTAGCTATTAGGGAAATGCAAAGCAAAAATACTCCCATTGAACTGGTGACTATTAAAAAAACAGAGGACTATAAATTTTGGAGAGAATGTGGATGAATAGGAACCCTTATCAACTGTTGGTGGGAATGTAGTTTTACAGCCATTGTGGAGGACAGTTTGGAAGTTCCTCTGGAAGCTAACTATAGAACTGCCATATGATCCAGCAATCCCACTGCTTGGTATATACCCAGAAGAAGTGAAAGCAGGGACATGAACAGATATATGCACACCAATGTTCATATCGGCATTATTCATTATTGCCAAAAGTTGGAGACAACTGAAATGTCCATCAACAGATGAATGGATAAGCAAATTGTGGATAAGCATATAAAATGTTATTAAAAGGGGAAAGGGGAAAGGGGGGAGGATATTGACTATATGGTAATCCCTTATATTCTGTACATGAGTTTTCTGTAACTTAAACTTCCTTGAAGACAAATTGAAAAAATAAGACACTGGGGGAATAAATGGAAGAAAATGTCACTGTACATAAATGACAAAATGTGGTTGTTCCGAACCACTTGTTGGCGGAAGGGGAACGCTGAGCGGCAACCATCGTTCGGGGGCCCAGACGGCGTGGAGGGCGCACGGAGGAAAGACCACCGCGGAGACAAGGTAAGTACGCAGGTCTAATTTATTGAGGAAGTGCACAGCCTTTTATAAGTAGGGTGAGGGGTGGTGTAGGGGGTAGGGCATGAAAAAAGAGGAAGTACGTGTAAGGCATATATGGCAGGCTGGTATTGGGCACAGTTGGTTGCTAGGGAGGGTTTGCTATCTGTGGAAGGCGGGAAGGTTTCGCGCCCGAGGGAGCAGGGTGAGCTACTTCCTCAAAGAAGGCTAAATATAGGATCAGGCTTGTTCTTTGTTGTCGGTCGGCCATTTTAGCTTCACCTCTTTCTGGCTGCCTCCAACAACAAAAGATCTTACAATGATGAAAGACATAATGTCAAAATATTTTAAAATATTTTTTATTATTCCAAATTATTTTATATTTTTATTTTTCAATTTTGGTATTTCACTTTTTATTTCTATAACTATCATTATTATTTTATTTTAATTAATTGCATCTAGTTATTTTGTTGGCTTCATTTTGAAGTTTTGGATCACAGAAGGGTTACAACTATGACAAGGCAGGATCATTGGTGTGGGGTGTCAGTGAGGGGGGATACATGGGAGTAGGTTCACCTGGGGCATACCTATAAGGCATATAAATGTGTTCAAGTGTCATGGGGCATTTTCACAGTGGGTGGAGATTCATACAATAGCCAAAAGAATATCGAATTCCCATCCTGGGGAGCTTTACAACCTTCTCTAATGGGACAGCAATAATCCCCCGAGTACAGGGGCAGTGACTAATGAAGGAGGATGTAACATTGACAGGGCCTTGATATTGATGACTGTACTTATGAACCTTTACTTTTGACATTGAAACTTAGGCTATTATTATAGGTTACCTAAGAGTTACCTCCTGAGAGCCTCTTTGTTGCTCAAATGTGGCCTTTTTCTAAACCAAACTCAGCACGTTGATGCATTACCTTACCCCAAGCTTGGGACTTGACTCCCGGGGATGAGCCTCCTTGGCACTGATGGATTATTACCAAGCACCATCTAACAATGCAACTGGAAAAAGACCTTGACCAAAAGGGGGAAAGGGTAAAGACAAACAAGTTTATAGGACTAAGAATCTTCAAAGTGAGTTGGGAGGTCATTCCAGAGGTTACACTCAGGCACATCTCAGCAATATCTCATTGAGTGCCACAGTAAATACTGCCTCAAATAGCATTTCTCCTGAGGACTCTGGAGACATTCAGACACTATAGGCAGGGCAGACAACTCAGGAGTTTGGTGCCCTGCCAGTGGGCCCTACTTTGGAATTTATGCTCCCCAGTGTGACAGAATGGGACTAAGTTGTAGTTTCCCTACATATCGCTCTTCTGCCACTTCTATTTGAACCTATATTTAGTACTAGAGTTGATAGGTGTACATCCAAGAGACTTAAATTTTTGGTCTCTCCATCTGCCAGCTGGGCCCTGAATCTCAACAGAGTTGCAACACATACTCTCCAGTTTATTTGACTCACCCAGGATAACTAACAAGGAGATGATGATGGACAATGACCATCCCAAGAACAGAGAAAGTCTGCAACTGCAAGTAAGACAATTCCATCCATCTGCCCCATGGAATCTAATCCCCCTCTCAATTAGAGTTGGAGTGGGCATCATCATCCCAGAGTCCTCAGGATTGTGGAATGAACCATGGACTGGGATATACTTACTGTTATTCTAGTATAGATTTATTGTGATTCTAGCATTGGAAGAACTTATATAATTAATGTAGAGGCAGTGGCCACTGGAAGCTCTGAAGGGAGGGTGAGAGAAAAACAGGTGTAATATGGGGGCATTTTCAGGACTTGGTAATTGCTCTGAATGACATTGCAATGACAGATACAGGCCATTATATATCTTGCCATAACTTACAAAATTTTGTGGGAGAGAGTAAACTACAAAGTAAACTATAACCCACGCTTAGTGGCAATGCTCCAAGATGTGTTCATCAGTTGTAAGAAATGTACCGCATTAATGAAGGATGTTGTTAATGTGGGAGGGCTAGGGAGTGGGACATATAAGAAACCCCATATTTGTCATTTATCATTTATACAATTTAAGTATCTTTGAAAAAAATAAAAAGTATATTTAAAAAAAAGAGGTCAACCAGTAAACAAAAATAAATAAATAAAAATTCTCTAAATATTAACAAACACACACACACAGAAAAAGAAAGGTAAGTGACCCTGAATAGCCAAAGCCATATTATAAAAGAAGAATGTTATTGTAAGGCTCAAACTTCCAAATATTAAATCTTATTACAAAGACACTGTAATCAAATTAGCATGGGGGAGGACTTCTGGGAAGACGGCATCAGTGTCGTAAGCAGGTCTCGACTCTCTCACATAAAAGAGGAAGGGCAAAAAGTTATCCAAAAAGCTGCCTTGGGAATCTGCAGACAAGGAGTGTGCTGCACACCCTACAGAAGTATGAGAGACAGAAAGATGAAGAAGAAGATGAAATAAAAACTGTGAGTTACTATCACCAATGCTTGGGAATGGCACAAATCTCCCACCTTTTAGGCACACAGCCTGGATAAAAGCTGTGGCTCACTGCAGACAACTGAGAGAGAAACAGACGTTTTACTCCCTGGAAGTGGAAGTGTGCAACAGAGGGAGGAGAGTGGTTTCTCATCAATGAATTTGATCAGCAGAGCCCACTTTGAATTTCAGCTCTGGCCAGACCAGAAACAAGGGGAAGTAGAGGTTGAAAGAGAAACACCTGTGGAAAGAGTCACTGATCTTTGCCATCTTCTGGCCGGCAGAGAAACTGCAAGGAGAAAAATTGCTTTTAAGTGTCACTTCTCCCAGACTCCTTGGAGGGATCAGCACTCCATTAATGAGTCCCTGACCCAGATTGAAAGTAAAAGATTGGAAAAATATATCCCATGCAAATAGAAACAAAACAGAACTAGAATAGTGATACCAATATCAGACAAAAATAAATTTTAAGTGCAATTCTGTTATAAGAGATGAAGAACGCTATTATATTTTAATGAGGGGCAAGTCACCAAGAAGAAATAACTATAATAAATATTTTTGAAACAAACCTGGGTACACCAAGATACATGAGGCACACACTGCCAAAACTAAAGAGAGAAATAGATGTCTCTACAATAATAGTTGAAGACTTCAATACACCATTTTTATCATTGGGTAGAACATCTGACAGAGGACAAAGAAACAGAGACTTTGAATAATATGATATTTGAACTAGACCTAACAGACATTTATAGAGCATTAAACCACAAAACAGAAGGATATACATTCTTTTCAAGTGCTTATGGATCATTTTCCTGGATAGCTCATATGTTGTGTCACTAGACACATCTCAATAAATTTAAAAAGAATGAAATTATACCAACCACTCTATCTGATCATAATGGAATGAAGGTGGAAGCACTCTGTTTCCTTATTCAGTCTCTGCCCAAATATACTATACAATCTTAAGAGTGGTGTATTGAAGTCTCCAACTATTATTGCAGAGACTTCTATTCTTCCCCTCAGTATTGCTGTGTTTGCCTCATGTAATTTGTTGCACCCTGGTTAGTGCATAAATATAATTGTTATCTATTTCTGGCGCATTGCCCCCTTTATTAAATGTAATGCCCTTCCTTGTCTGTAATAACAGCTTTGCTTTTAAATTCTACTTTATCCAATATAAGTATAGCTACTCTAGCTTTCTTTTTGTTACTGCTTATGTGGAATATCTTTTTCCAGCTTTTCACTTTCAATGTATTTGTATCCTGGTGTCTAAACTGAGTCTTTTATAGGCAGCATATAGATGGCTCATGTTTTCCTATCTTCTCTGCCAGTCTGTGACATTTGTTTGGCGAGTTTAATTCATTAACATTCAATATTATTACTGTCAGGAAAGTTCTTATTTCATCTATTTTTGGCCTTTGGGTATTATCTGTCATATCTTATTTTCTCCACCCTTTTTACACTTTTAGTTAATTTTACTAATACAATCTTCATATCTAGACTCTCTTCAAAGTCTCTCTCTCCTGTCTTTTCTTTTCAGGCTGCAGCCTTTCCTTTAGAATTTCCTTCAAAGCTGGACTCAATTTCTATTTATCTGTGAATATTCTAAACTTGCTATCAATTATGAGTGACAACCTTGCTGTGTATAAGATTCTTGTCTGGAAGATTTTCTTTTGCAATATCTTAATATATATAATACCACTGTCTTCTTGCCTCCATAGTTTCAGATGAGGAATCAGCACTTAATATTATTGGGCATCCCTTGCATGTGATAAGTCACTTTTCTCTTGCTGCTTTCAGAATTCTCTGTGGCATTTGGCAGTCTGATTTGTATGTGTCTCAATGCAGGTCTGTTTGGATTTATTCAGATTGGAATACCTTGAGCTTCTTGGACACAGATATCTATGTCCTTCAAAAAACCTGGGAAATTTTCTATCATTATTTTCTCATATATTCCTTCTGCCCGTTTTTCATACTCTTGTCCTTCTGAGACACCTACAATACATATTTTTAATGTCTTTTGCCATCACTTAGTTCCCTGAAACCCTGTTCAATTTTTTCCCATTCTCTTCTTTATCTATTCTTTTATGTGTTTGCTTTCAGAGGCTTTGTCTTCAAGATGACTGATCCTTTATTCTGCCTCTTCAAATCTGATTTTCTATACCTCCAGTGTATTTTTAATTTCATTTATTGTGCCTTTCATTCCCATAAGATCTGCGATTTTTCTACGTATGCTTTCAAATTTTTCTTTGTGTTCACCCAATGTCTTCTTAATATCCTTAATCTCTTTAGCCATCTCATTGAATTTATTAAGATTTGTTTGAACATTTGTGATTAGTTGTCTCAAATCCTTTGTGTAATCTTGTGGTTCAGTTTGTTGCTTTGACTGGGACTTATCTTCCTCTTTCTTATTATGGTGTGTAATTTTTTGTGGTGTCTCAGCATCTGATTTCCTTGGTATATTTATTCTGTGCTCATATCCTCTCTTTAGTCTAGGACTTTTTATTTGATTGTCTTTGTGCCACAGCTCCTCTTAGATACTTGGATCAACTTATTTTAGAACTTCATAGCAGCTTGTGTTTAGCCATTCTGAATTTTCTCATGCCCTTTATCCCTTGCTAGGTGCAGAGTAATAGTCGAGCATGTGGTTGGTACTGTGCGTTGTGGCGGCTGAGGATTCCTTTATTGCCCCAGGATCAATGAAATGCCTCACCACCTTTCTCCCCTGCCAAGGATGGGAACAAAGCAGCAGCTGTGTGAAGTGATCCAAGCCATGCAGGCCAAGACCATCTGTAATTACCCAAAGAGACTGATGAAGCTCCATGCATCTTCCTCCCCTGCCTGAGTCAGGGATGTAGTTGTAGCTGTGGGCAGTAAATTAAGTTATGAAGACCAAAACTGACTGCAGTTTCCCAGATAGACTGATGAAACACTGAATTCCACCCTCCCTTGTCAGATGCCAGGATACTCCCACAGGTGTGCACAAGAATCTAGTCCGTGTAGACCAAAAGTGACTGCAGTTGCCCAGAGAGGTTAGTACATGTCCTCCCATCTTCCTCCCTTTGGGGTAGAAAGAAGCCAGACCCTACCATCACTATGATTTTTAATTAGCCCCATTTCCCCTCATGCTGGGGACAGAGTTAAATTGGAGGCTACTGGCCTCTTTCCAACTTGGACAGGTTCAAACTTTAGCTGTAATTAGTACTGGACTTTAGCCAGCTGAATTTTTACTAATCAGTCTTTTCCTCTCCTCTTATTAGGAAATGGAGTTTCCATCTCTAGCCAGGGAATAGCTCCCAAGGCATCCTACTCTACCAGCAGGGATGGGCTCTGGCCTCTACAGTGTGAAGTGCTCTACTCATGAATCTCCAATGCAGATGGGCAGTCTTCTCTTTTCATTCTTCCAAAAATGTTGCAGGATGTTCTTCTGGTCTCCTGAGCTCCCCAAACAGGTGATTTATATAGCTTCTGGCTTATTAATAACTGCACTGTAAGACAAGCTGACTCTTTAAACTCCCTACTCTGCCACCATGTTGCCCCATTTGGCCTCTGATTTTTGACAAGAGACCAGTGACCACACAATTGGGAAAGAAGAGCCTCTTCAACAAATGATGCTTGTAAAACTGAATATCCATATGCAAAATAAGATTCCTATTTCACAACATATACAAAAATTAACTCAAAATGGATAAAAACCTAAATGTAAGAGCCAGGGCTATAAAACCCTTAGAAGAAAATGTATGGAAGCATATTCTCTATGTTTGTGTTGGGCAATGGTTTCATAGACTTTACAGTCAAAGCACAAGCCACATAAGGAAAAATAGATAAATGGAACCTTATCAAATTTAAATTTGGAAACCACATATCCGATAAAGATTTAATATCCAGAGTATATAAGAAGTCATTCAATTTAACAAGAAAAGACAAACAACCCAATTGTAGAGCGGGCAAAAGTTTCCAAAAGACATCTCTCCAAAGAGGATATACAAATGGCCAGAAAGCACATGAAAAGATGCTTCACATCATAACCATCAGGAAATTCAAATCAAAACCAAAATGCGATAAGCGTTCACATCCTTCAAAAATGACTACTATTAAGACAAAGACAATTACAAGTGTTGGAGAGGTCATGGAGAAATGGAAACACTCATTCATTGATAATGGAAATGCAAAATGGTGCAGCCCTTGTAAAAGAGATGATGGTTTCTGAGACTAAGTACAGAATTACCATATGACTGGGCAACCCCACTACTAAGTATATGTCCAATAGAATTGAAAGGAAGGACTTAAGCATATATTTACACACTGATCTTCATAGAAGCATTATTCACAATTACCAAATGATAGAATCAAACCAATCATGAACCAAAGAATGGATAAAACAAATGGTATTTATGTAGATTGGAATATTATTCAGCTATAAAAAGGAATGAAATTCTGATGTGTGCAACAACTTGGATGAACCTTGAAGATATCTTGTTCTGTGAAATAAACAAGAAACAATAGGACACATAGTATATGATATCAATGATATGAAATAATTAAGATAAGCAAACTCATAGAGTCATAATCTAGAATATAGACTATCAAGGGAGTGGTGGGAAAGGGGAACTGGAAATTATTGCTAAAAGTGTACAAGGTTCCTATTTGGAATGATAGTAATGTTTTGTTTATATATGATAGTGTTGGTGGCACAACATTTAGAATGTAATTAACTACACTGAAATATACATCTGAATGTTATTAAAAAGGGAAATATTTGATTGTCTATATTGTAACAGAATAAATACTAAAAATTAAATCCTTGAAGCTGCAATAGACAGTGAACCTTAAGTTCACTTAAGTATAGTTAATATTACAATGATAAAAAAGTGTTTTCATTATTGTAACAAATGTTCTACACCAATGCAAGATGTTAATAATAGGGTAGTGTATTGAAAGCCTGCATTTTATGCATGATTTTTTCTGTAAACATAAAACTTCTCTAGTAAAAAAGACCCTCCTTGATTCAATTTGGCCTTATCTGATGTAATAACAGCATATTTTAAAAGCTTTATTTATAATGGATTCACATCGACAGGAATGTGGATTAAGTACAAGATTTTTTTTTCTCAGATATATGATTCACTCTACTAGAGCTTAATCCAAAGGATGCTTCATCTATGAAATTGTCTTCACCCATGAATCAGATTTACTCAGTCCTTTCATACTCATATATTGCCTGCAGTTGTTACAATACTCATCAACTGTCAATATTTGTCATTTCTTTTACATGCCTCATTCCAGGAGTACAGACTGGGTCTTACAAATCACTATATTCCCCATAGTGTCTAGAGTAGCCCTGTGATATAGTGAACCAGATATGAAAAATAGGTGTCATAATAATTAATCATGACACTCCCCTGGGTCTGGAATCAACCAGAAAATATGATTTATCACAGGACTCCAGGCTGCTATAATGAGCATGCACTATGAAATTTAGTTGCTGTCCCAGATATAAATATAATACTAATAATTAACATTTTGTCCATTTATTACATCTCAAGTACTGTATTCAGTGTTTGCATCATATACTCATTTAAACTTTACAACAACGATTTGAGATGGACACAATTATTTAAGCAAGGTAACTAAAGGTAAGTGGGGTAAATAAATTTTCACATGGATATTTAATAAGATATGGCAATATGATTTGAATATGAGTCTGAATCCAGTACACATATTGTTCAGCAAAATTCTACATTATCACCCTAAATTGAGTGCAGTAGATCCTTGATATACATTAGTTGAATAAAGGAAAGAAAGTAGAGAGGAAGAGAGTGAGGGATAGAAGAAGGAAGGAAGAAAGGAAAGAAGGAAGGAAGGAAGGAAACTGAATATTGGTTGAATCTTCAGTATTATTAATGTGCATGCTTTAAGCTTTTGGGCTGTAACAAAATTTAAATATGTAGAAAAGACTGAGATTCACAATTAGAGTATTGATATAGTAATGCATTTAATAATGTCTTATTATTCAGCAAAGGTACCTAATGCTTGTGAATCACTCTTCTATAATCTGTAGGTGATAAAGAGATGGACAAGCCATGGTATTTTCTCTTGAAGAATGTATGAATTGTGTGGTAGTTTGAATAATGTTTCCCCTAAAATATGCTCAAGCCTTAATCCCTAGAACCTCTAAATATGTTTCCTTACATGGCAAAAAGGACTCTCAGATGCTCTTAAATTAAGGATCTTGAAATAGGGAGATTCCTGCATTTATCTGGGTAGCCCAACGCAATCACAAATGTCTTTATAAGAGGGAGACAGGAGGATTAAAGTCATAAGGATATGATGTAAGGATAGAAGCAGAGATCGTAGAGGAGAGAAAGTGCAAATCTGCAAGCTTAAAGATGGAGGAAGGGAGCACGAGTCCAGTAAGGAAATATATGCTGTTCACAAGAGACTAAACTTGGGCCCAAAGAGAAAAATAGGTTGAAAGTGACAGGATGGTAAAAGATATTCCATGCAAATAGTACACAAAAAAGAATTGGGATAGCTATACTAATATCAGACAAAATAGACTTTAAGTCAACATTTGTTATGAGACAAATAAACACACTATATATTAATAAAAGGGGCAATTCACCAGGAAGAAATGTCATAAATATTCATACACTAATCATGGTGCCCCAAAATATATGAGGCAAACACTGGCAAACTGAAGGAAGAAATAGGCAACTCTACAGTAATATTTGTAAAATTCAATACGACAGTCTCATCAATAGATAGAACTTCTACATTAAAAACAGAAAACTTGAATAGCATGATAAATGAACTAGAATAACAGAAATACACAAAACAATGCACCCTGAAAGAAAAATATACAATATTTTCAAGTGCACATGGTTCATTTTCCAGAATAGACCAAATATTGTTTCACAAAACAAGTCTCAATATACTTAAAAAAAATATGAAACTATTCAAAGCATCTTCTCTGACCAAAATGGAATGTAGTTGGAAACCAATCAATGGCAGAGAACTGAAAAAAAATTGCAAATATATGGAAGTTAAACAACACACTATTAAAAATCAGTCGGTCAAAGAAGACATTTCAAGGGAAATGAGTAAGTATCTTGAGACAAATGAAAACAAAAACACAACATATCAAAAGGGTTGGGATGCTGTGTAGCCAGTGCTAAGAGAGAAGTTGATAACTTTAAAGTTTTACATTAAAAAAGAAGAAAGAGCTAAAATCTAAAACCTAATTGAACACCTGGAAGAACTGGTAAAAGTATAGGAAACTAATCACAAAGCAAAGAGAAGGAAAGAAATAACAAAGATTAGAGCAAAAATAAATGAAATTGAGGGAAAAAATCCAATGAAGCTAATTAAAACCAAAAGTTGAATCTTTGACTAGTTCAAAAAAACTGATGAACCATTAACTAGACTTACAATGGTAAAAAGAGAAAGATGCAAATAAATAAAATCAGAAATGAAAGGGGGGAAATTATTTCTAATACCACAGAATAAAAAGGATCATAAGAGTTTACTATAAACAACTGTATGCCAACAAATTATATAATAATTACGTCTTATTATTCAGTAAAAGTACCTAATGCTTGTACCTAGATAAAAAATGGACAAATTCTTAGAAACAAATGAACAAACTCCTCTGACTCTAGAATAAATAAAAGACCTCAAAAGACTAAATACAAGTAAAGAGATTGAATCAGACATCAAAAACCTCCCAAAACAGAAATGTCCAAGACTAGATGGCTTCACAGGTAAATTCCAAGAATAATTAATACCAATCCTGCTCAAAACCTTCCAAAACTTTGAAGAGGCATGAGCACTACCTATCTTATTCCAGGAGGCCACAATCACCCTAATACCAAAGTCAGAAATAGATAATACAAGAAAATAAAAGTACAGACAATTTTTTTTAGAATATCGATGTAAAACCCACAACAAATTACTAGCAAATCAAATACAGCAGCATATTAAAAGAACCATACACCATGATCAATTGGGTAATATCCCAATTATGCAAGGGTGGTTCAACATAAGAAAATCAATGAATGTAATACACCATATTAACAAAATGAAAGGAAAAAAAACATGATCTTCTCCATTGACAGAGAAAGGACATTTGACATAATCCAGCATCCTTTCTTGATAACACACTTACAAAAGATAAAAATAGAGGGAAATTTCATCAACATGATAAAGTGCATATATAAAAAACTGACAGCTAACAGCGTATTCAATAGTGAAAGACTGAAAGTTTTGATTATGTTCTGGAATAAGACAAGGATACCAACTGTCACCACCATTTTTCAACATTGTACTGGAGACACTTGCCAGAGCAATTAGGCAATAAAAAGAAATAAAATGCATCCGAATTGGAAAGGAAGAAGTAAAACTTTATTTTCAGATGTCTTGCTCCTATATATAGAAAGTTTTGAAAAATATGCAACAAAGATACTAGAGCTAATATACAAACTCAGCAGTTAGGCAGAGTACAAAATCAACATGCAAAAGTCAGTAGTTTTTCTATACAACAGTAATGAGCAATTCTGAGGAGGAAATCACCAAAAAATCCATTTACAATAGCAACTAAAATAATCAAATATCTAGAAATAAATTTAACCAGAGATGTAAATGACTTGTACACAGAAAACTACAAAACATTGCTAATAGAAATCAAAGAAGACATAAATAAATGGAAGGACATTCCATATTCAAGGAGTAGAATACCAAATATCAATAAGATGTCAAGTCCACGCAAAATGATTTATAGATTCACTATCTCAATAAAAATTCCAACAGTCTACTTTGCAGAAATGGAAAATCCAATCTTCAAACTTATTTGGAAGGGTGAGGGACCCTGAATAAGCAAAATTATTTTGAAAAAGAAGAACAAAGTGGGAGGACTCACACTTCCTGACTTTAAAGCATATTACAATGCTACAGTGTCCATAATAGCCTCATATTTGTTTAATTTCCACATATTTGTGAATTTTCCATTTTTCCCTTTGTTAATGATTTCTAGCTTCATTCCGTTGTGTTTGGAGAAAACACATTGTATGATTTCAATTTTTTTTTATTTTATTGAGACTTGTTTTTTGACCAATCATGTGGTATATCCTGGAGAATGATCCATGTGCACTTTAAAAGGATGTATATTCTGTTTTTGTTCGGTGAAGTGTTCTATATATGTCAGTTAGGTCTAGTTGTTATAGAATATCATTCAAGTCTTGTATTCACTTACTAATCTTCTGAGAAGATGTTCTATCCATTATTGCGAGTGGTATAATAAAGTCTCCTACTATTAAGAGAAATACATTCCTGCCAGGGAATATACTATCTCTATACAATAAGGTAACCCTCAATTTTAGAAAACTGAAAGAATTAATGGTATACGTTCATACTGGGTTAAGGGCAACAGTTTGAGTCTCTACATTCTACATTTTAGTATTGTGTCCTTCTCTTCTTGCCTGGGGTATGTCCTATTCCCTGGGTTAAAGGTGGTAACAGATCAAGTAGCAATATTAATAGGTTTTATTTGCTTTTCATAATTATTTAGATATTTAAGTTCTTGCACTAGGTTTTTGCAAGCTGGTAAACACCGACAAATTATTTCTCCCACAGAACTATAACTACACAGCCACAGACATTATATTAATATATCATTGAACTAGCATTAATATGCATCACCATTTTATCAATTACATAATAAAATGAATTATCAAGTATCAAAATTATATGTTACACAGCTCAAAAGACATGAAAATGTTGGATATCTGCTGAATTCATTAGCAGAAACCTATTTCTTTTTTTTTAAAGAGTTTGGGAAGGGAAGGGAAAAAAAATCACACTTCAAACAAAAATAATGGTAAACAACAGTGGTAAGAATTTCAAAAATTTTCTGAGAAAATAATTCTGGAGAATTATTGTATAACAAATTATTATAACAAAACATCGCTACCTTTTAAAATGTTTGCTAATTAAAGAATATATTCTACATGTTTGCACAGATGAAATCAACATTTTAATAAAAATATCTAATGGACACCTCCTTTTCATTTTCAGGCCCTCCTAGTTAAGTTGCACCCCAAAGTGCAAACATTAAATTAAATATAAGCATTTTTTGTCTAGAGACATTAAAGACGTGTTGGTGTACAATGCAGATTTTCAAAATGGAGGTTTTCTCTATTGTCACAAAAGGAGATTTATAGGTGGTAAATAACACGCATAAAATTGAATAAAAAATCTAACAAAATTCAATGCCTGTACAAATCTGATATATACTGGTACAAACGTGGGAGATATAAACATAAAGTGAACAGGCAAATAACCATATAAACCCTACTTTCTGTGTCCTAAATGACTAAAGGAATAAACAAAATAAAGTCTAGAGTGTTCATAGTTACTGGGATTTAAGCCCTGTATGGTACTAAAAATATACAAGTATATGCTGGGTATTTGGGCACTTAATGTCTCTGAATTTCTTATATATTGATAAGATTCGGGCATGGAAAGAGATTTACAGAAAACTTACAATGCATTACTGCATGATTTCAACAAAGTCCCATTGTTACAAATGATAAGCTCATTTCAAATCTGACCAGCAAGAGTCTTTTGCTAATTGTCCTAATAGGTTGACTGTAAAAAGGACATAGAGGTTGTAATTTTCTCAGACATATAGCATAGTAAAATTGTTTTTCAATACTCCTATGGAAGCCTCTTTAGACTTATTCACATGTTGTTTAATATGTATGAAAAGTTAGGGTCCTCTTTCAAGTTCCATTTCCAAGGCAATAGCATCAAGTACCCCAATTTTATTGAATGCAGCTGGTTTTCTGTGAGGATTGGAGTCTATGAAGTGCAGCCACATTTTAGGATGATACTTCTCCAAATACAAAATTTGCTTGATGTTTAAACCTACTTCCCAATTTTGTCTTATGAGCTGCATTGCATCTTCATATTCCACTCAAACTCCAATCAATGTTAAGACTATAAACACGGTAGCTCTCCTGAGACCTGCAATACAATGAACACCAATGCAGCAACAAGGTTCTTCATGAACCTTAATTTTTAGAAGAATTGTCCAATCATCAACAATCTGGTTGGATGGTGGTGCACCATCATTAAAGGCCAATGAAGAACATGGATGCCTTCTTTCTTCACAAGAGCTGTGTTGTATGTTGATTCACATACTCTTACTACTGAGGTAACTCGACACTTTTTAAGTTTCACTATAAATTTCCTTAAAGATACATTGGTTGGATTATGTGTAATAAGAAATCTCATGTTCTTGTATGTGACTTCTACAGAAGTTGGGTGGTTCATTCAAACTATGTTAAAAAACAATAAGATTGACAACCAGCAAGATGGCAGCAGAGTAAGGTGCTCCTTGAATCAGCTCCTGCTACAGGGCAATTAATAATCACCCAGAGCTAACTAAAGGACTTGTTTGGGAGCTCCAGGAGACCAGAAGTGCATCCTGCAACATCCTTGAAAGAGTGGAAGGAGGAAACTGCCCATCTGCAGAGAAGTTTCCTAACTAGAGCATTCCAGGCCATGGAGACTGGTGCCCATCTTCCACTGGAGGCACAAGCCACCTTGGGAGCTGTTCCGTGGCTGGAATTGAAACCTCCACTTCCCAAAAATGGGGAAGGAAGAGAAGGCTGGGCACCAACTTCAGCTACTGATTAGTAAATTGGGCAAGCTAAAGTATAGTCCTAAGAACAGCTAAAGTTTGAACCTGTCCAAGTCAGGAAGAGGCGTAGCCACCATCTTAACTCTGCACCTGACAAGAGGGTAAGCTGGGCTGACTGAAAATCACAGTATTGTCAGGGACCAACTTCTTTACATTTAGATGGGATTGCAGCTCTAGCCTAAGCCCCAAGCCCACCTTGGACAGGGAGGAAGCTGGGGGGAGATGCATCAGCCTTTCTGGGAAATAACAGGCTATGCCTCAGAGGCCAGTGATCATCCTACTTTGGCAGTATAAGCCACCTTAGTAGCAATTCTGTGGCAGGAATTGGAAGCTCCATTTTCCAAAAACAGGGAAGGAAGAGATGGTTGGCCACCAATGTCAGCTACTGATTAGTCAGTTCAGTTGGTTAAAATATAACACTAAGAACAGCTGAATATTGAACCTATCCAAGTCAGAAGGTGGTTGGTAGCCACCATTTTGACTTCACCCCCAGCATGAGGGGAAGCCAGGCTGACTGAAAATCACAGTGATGGTGAAGACCAGTTTCTGTCACACAGATTGCCCTGCAGCCCTAGCCTAAGCTTCTGCCCAACCTTCAGCAGGGAGGAAGCTGTGGGCATTGCAACAGCTTATCCAGGTAACTGCAGGTACAGTTGGCTAACACATACTGAAAAGTTAGAAGTCTACTGAGGCAACTGCAGTCATCTTGGACCGGCACTGCATAGATTCCTGCCCACACCTGCAACTCCATCCCTACCCCAGGCAGGGGAAAAAGGGGTGTGAAGCTTCATCAGTCTCTCTGGGCAACTACAGTCTAGGCCTGCATGACTTGGATTATTCCACACAGCTGTGGCTCTGTCCGTACTTCTGGCAAGGAGAAAGTTGGGAGAAGCTTCCTTGGTCCTTGGGACATGGAGGGCAGCTTGACCCTCCACAGCTTACAGAACCAAACACATCCTTGGCTCCTACTACACAACTAGCAAGAGAGAAAGGGCAGGAAGCCCTAAACTAAAGAGAAAAACTGCACCCAGAATACTCTAGGAAGCCAGGAGCCAAGATATCAACAAATAATTACAATCCACAACAAGAAACAGGAGCATATGGCCCTGTTAAAGGAACAAGATAAACCTCCAGATTAGCCTCCAGACATTGGATGAGCACAAAGAAGAATTTGAAAGCATACACAGAAAAATTAGCAGATCTTATGGGAATAAAAGGTGTAATAAATGAAATAAAAAATACACTGGAATCATATAATAGAAGATTTGAGCAGGCAGAAGAAAGGGTTAGTGAGCTTGAAGAAATTGCCTCTGAAAGTGAACACACAAAAGGACAGATGAAGAAAAGATTGGGAAAAAATTGAACAAGTTCTCAGGGAACTATATGACAGCAAGAGATGTGCAAACATACATGCCACAGGTGTCTCAGAAGGAGAAGAAAAGGGAAAAGGGGCAGAAGGAATATTTGAAGAAATAATGGTAAAAAATTTCTCAACCTTATTGAAGGACATAGATATACATGTCCAAGAAGCAGGACGTACTCCAATCTGAAAAAATCCAAATAGACCAACTCCAAGACACATACTAATGATAATGTCAAATACCAAAGACAAAGAGAGAATTCTGAGAGCAGCAAGAGAAAAGCAATGTGTAACATATAAGGGATACCCAATAAGATTAAGTGCTGATTTCTCATCAGGGACCATGGAGGCAAGAAGACAGTGGTATGATATATTTAAGATACTGCAAGAGAAAAACTTCCAGGCAAGAATCTTATATCTGGCAAGATTGTCTTTCAAAAATAAGGGCAAGTTCAGAATATTCACAGATAAACAGAAACTGAGAGTTTGTAACCAAGAGACTCACTTTGCAGGAAATAACTAAAGGATGTGTTACAGCCTGAAAAGAAAATGTTGCAGCAGATGGAATGAAAAACCCAAGTGGCACTCTGGAGGTGGGGAGGATGAGGACTGATGAACAAGTTTTATTATGCATGAGCCCAGAGGAAAGTCAAGTCTACAAAAATCTAAGCCCTGTGTCTTGATTTTCATAAGTTTATTTAGGAACTTTAAGTGGGCAAATTCCTAAGCAAGTGGGCAGGCAGGGTTACAAAAGCAAAAAGAACAGAGGTTAGCTGATCTTCCTAAAGCACAGGGCTATTAGGGAGGAAAGGAGTCATTATCTGTTTAGAGTTGTAAATTCCATTTGAAAGGGACAGGCAGGGTGTGCTTATTTTCTTAACGATGTGGATTCCATGGAGAGAAGGGAGGAGGGGAGAAAAGAGACTGAGGGGAGTTTATTTTCCTAAAGCTGTGGGTTTCTGCTGAAGGGGGTTAGGGTTCCCAGCACTTCCCTTATCAAAAAGACAGGAGAAAGAGGCCTGGAAGAGAGTCTAGAAATGAAGATCATATCAATAAAAATAATTAAAAGTGTCAAAAGAGTGGTGAAAATAAAATATGACAGATAAAACCCAAATATTTAGGAATAAATTTAACCAAAAATGTAAAGCACTTTTTTCAGGAAACTAAAACTCATTGATAAAAGAAATTGGGGACAAGATCCAGCCTGAGTGAGCTGTTCTGGGAGCCCATGGAGAAGGAGCCTTTGGGACATTGATCTGGTGGGAGGTGGACAGGGAGAGAGATTGCTCAAGAAAAACCGCAACATAGAAAACAGCAAGGAAATAGAACAAGAAGAACAAAGTGTGAAAGAGAAAACTTAACACACACCCAAAACCAGCAGTTAAACAAAAACTCTAGAGTAGAGAGAGAAGCTAATGAACTGAATAAACCCATCAAGATAAATGATGACCAGAGGGCAACAAAAAATTACAAACCATACTAAGAAACAGGAAGACATGGACCAGTCCAATGAACAAACTAAAAACCAGGAAAATATGAAGAACATCGAACAACTAATCAAATTTGTCCAAACAAATACCATGAACCAACTTAATGAAGAGAAGGAAGAGATTAAGGATATTAAGATGACACTGGGAGAACATACTGAAGAAATTGTAAACATACGCAAAAAGATCATGGATATGATGGTGGTGAAGGGCACAATCCAAGAAATCAAAAAGACACTGGAATCACATAACTGCAGATTTGAACAGGCGGAAGAAAGAATTAGAGATGTGGAAGACAGTACATCTGAAATCAAACAGATAGATAAAAGATTTTTAAAAATCCAGCAAGGACTTAGGGATTTAAATAACGACACGAAATTCACAAACATATGCATTATAGGCATCCCAGAGGGGCAAGAGAATTGAAAGGGAACAGAAGGAGTGTTGAAAGAAATAATGGCTGAAAAGTTCCCAACCCTATTGAGAGAGATGGACATACATGTCAAGGAAGCACAACACACCCCAAACAGTATAAATCCTAACAGACCTACTCCAAGACATATACTTTTCAAAATGTCCAATGCTCAAGACAAACAGAAAATACTCAAGACAGCAAGAGAAAAGACACCCATCACATACAAGGGAAGCTCAATAAGATTAAGTGCTGATTTCTCATCCGAAACCATGTGTATTAGTCAGCCTAAGGGGTGCTAATGTGAAATACCAAAAATGGGTTGGTCTTTATAAAGGGTATTTATTTGGGGTAGAAGTCCACAGATACCAGGCCATAAAGCGTTGTTTCTTCTCTCACCACAGTCCATTGCCACATGTTAGAGAAAAACAGCTGCTGGCGTTTGCCAGGGTTCAGGCTTCTTGGGTTCCTCTCTTCCCAGAGCTGCGTTTCTCTCTGGGCTTAGCTCCTGTTTCCTCCACAAGGTCAGCTGTAGATGATCAGGTGAATGGCTCGCTTCTCTTCTCCTGGGGCCTTCTTTCCAACATCAAAGCTGCTTCTCAAAAGACTGCTTCAACTCTGTTCTTGCCATGCTTTTTATATTTGATTCCCCACCCACCAAGGGGTGGGGCTTAACGCCCTACTGATGTGGCCCAGTCAATGCCCTAAGCATAACTTAATCATGCCCAGATTAACAGATCAGTTTACAAGCATGATCCAATTATATTTTTTGGAATTCATAATTACATTAAATTGGCCACAGCTACACCATGGGTGCAAGAAGACAGTGGTATGACATAGTTAAGGTACTCAAAGAAAAAAACTTCCAGCCACGAATTCTCTATCCAGCAAAGCTGGCATTCAAAAATTATGGAGAGTTGAAAATATTCACAGATAAACAGAAATCAAGAGAGTATGCCAATAAGAAACCTGCCTTTCAAGAAATGCTACAAGAAGTTCTACAGGTTGAAAGGAAAAAACAAGAGAGAGAGAGAGAGTTGGAGGAGAGTGTAAGAACAACTACAAAGACAAAAAAAGAGAAAAAATATATAGGACATATGTAAACCCAAGAAAAATATGGATGATGTAAAAAATTCTTTGAGAGTAATAACACTGAATGTTAATGGATTAAACTCACCAGTCAAGAGACACAGATTGACAAAATGGATAAGGAAATATGACCCATCTATATGTTGTCTACAAGAAACCCACCTTAGACCCAGGGATTCAGGGAAGTTGAAAGTAAATGGCTGCAAAACAATTTTACAAGCTAACAACAACAACCAAAAAAGGGTGGGAGTAGCTATACTAATATTGGACAAAATAGACTTTAAATGCAAAACTGTTGTAAGAGACAAAGATAGACACTATATATTATATTAGTAAGAGGGGTAATCTTTCAGGAAGAAAGAACAATCATAAACATTTATGCACCTAATCGGGGAGCCTCAAAATACATGAGGCAAACACTGGAAAGACTAGGTGGAGACATAAATGCCTCTACAATTATAGTGGGGGACTTTAATATGCCATTATCACCATTAGACAGAACATCTCGACAGAGAATCAATAAAGAAACAAAGACTCAGAATAATACATTAGAGGATCTGGACCTAATAGATAAACATAAAATGTTACACCCAATACAGCAGGATATACATTCTTCTCAAGGGCACATGGATTATACTCCAAGATAAACCACATGCAAGGCCACAGAACAACACTCAATGATTTCAGAAAGATAGAGATTATAATAAGTAATTTCTCTGACCACAATGGAATAAAATTGGAAATCACTAAGTACCAGAGAAACAGATTGGGCACAAAGATATGGAAGTTAAACAACAATATCTTAGACAAACAGTGCGTAAAGGAGGAAATCCCAAAAGACATCAGTAACTACCTTGATATGAATGAAATTGCAACACAACATTTCAAAACCTGTGGAATGCAGCCAAAGCTGTACTGAAAGGAAAATTCATAGCCATAAATGCATATATCAAAAAAGAAGAAAGAGCTTTAATTGAATATCTAACTGCACACATGGAGGAATTGGAAAAACAACAACAAACTAACCCCGAAGGATATAGAAAGAAGAAAATAAAAAAGATGAGAGCAAATGAAATGAAATAGAAAATAAGAAAGCACTAGAAAAAATAAACAAAACCAAAAGCTTGTTCTTTGAGAAGATCAATAAAATTGACAAACCCTTAGACAGAATAACAAAGAAAAAGAGACAGCAGATACAAATACACAAAATAAGAAATGAGGAAGGGGATATCACCACTGACCCCACAGATATAAAAAGTATCATAAGAGGATACTTTGAAACATTATATGCCAACAAGAATGATAATTTAGAGGAAAAGAACAATTCCTAGAAACTCACAGGCAGTCTTCATTGATGAAAGTAGAAACTGATGAAGTCAACAGGCCTATTACAAGTAAAGAGATAGACTCAGTCATCAAAACCTCCCAACTAAGAAGAGCCCAAGACAAGATGGCTTCACAAGTGAATTCTATCAAACATTCCGGAAAGAGATAACACCAGTCCTGCTTAAGCTCTTCCAAAAAATAGAAGTAGAAGGAACATTGCCTAACTCATTCTATGATGCCAACATTGCCCTAATACCAAAGCCAAACAAAGATGCCAGAAGAAAAGAAAATTACAGACCAATGTCTCTAATGAACCTAGATGCTAAAATCCTTAACAAAATACTTACTAATCACATTCAACAACATATCAAAAGAATTATACACCATGACCAAGTGGGTTTCATCCCGGGTATGCATGGGTGGTTCAACATAAGAAAATCAATCAATGTAATACACCACATAATCAAATTGAAAGAAAAAAACCACATGATCACACATCTCAATAGATGCAGAAAAAGCATTTGACAAAATACAGCACTCTTTCCTGATAAAAACACTGCAAAAGATAAGAAAAGAAGGAAGCTTTCTGAACATGATAAAGGGTATATATGAAAAACCCAGAGCAAACATCATCTTCAATGGTGAAATCCTAAAAGCTTTCCCTCTAAGATCAGGAACAAGGCAAAGATACCCACTATCAATGCTCTTATATAATATTGTCTTAGAAGTTCTTGCTTGAGCACTGGGGCAAGAAAAAGATATAAAAGGCATCCAAATTGGAAAGGAAGAAGAAAAATTTCCTTATTTGCAGATGACATTTTCCTATACATAGAAACTCTGGAGAAATCTACAACAAAGCTTCTAGAACTTAAAAAGGAGTTCAGTAAAGTTGCAGACTATAAGATCAATGCTCAAAAATCAGTAGCATTTCTGTACACCAATAATGAGCAATCTGAGGAGGAAATCAAGGAAAAAAAAAAAAAACACCATTTACAATAGTAACTAAAAGTATTAAATACCTAGGAATAAATTTACCTAAAGATGTAAAGGACTGATAAACAGAAAACTACTCAACCCTGTTAAAGGAAATCAAAGAAGACAAATAAATGGAAGAATATTCCCTATTCACGGACAGGAAGACTAAACATCATCAAGATGTCTATCCTACAGAAACTAATGTACAGATTTAATGCAATCCCAATAAAAATCAACACTGTATTTTTTAATGAATTGGAAAAACTAACTACAAAATTTATTTGGTTGGGTAAGAGGCCCTGAATCGCCAAAGAAATACTGAAAAAGAAAAATGAAATTGGAGGTATCACACTACCTGACTTTAAAACATACTACAAAGCTACAGTGGTCAAAACTACATGGTACTGGCACAAGGATAGACATATTGACCAATGGAACTGAATTGAGAGTTCTGATATAGATCCTCATATATACAGTCATCTGATATTTGACAAGGCCACCAAGCCCATTCAGTTGGGAGAGAATGGCCTCTTCAACAAATGGTGCTTGGAGAACTGGATATCCATACCCAAAAGAATGAGAGAGGAGCACCATCTCACATCTTATATGAAAATCAACTCAAGATGGATCAAAGATCTAAATATAAGAGCCAAGAACATAAAGATCTTGGAAGATAATGTAGGGAGACTTCTAAAGGACCTTGTAATAGGAAATGGTTTCATGAACTTTACACCCAAAGCATTAGCAGCAAAAGAAGAAATAGATAAATGGGATCTCCTCAAAATTAAAAACTTCTGCACCTTAAAGGATATTATCAAGAAAGTAAAAAAAGGAGCCTACTAAAAGGGAGAAAATATTTGGCAACCATATATCTGATAGGAGCCTAATATCCTGCATATATAAAGAAATCCTATTCCTCAAAAATAAAAAGACAAACAACCCGTTTAAAAAATGGGTAAGCGACCTGAAAATACACTTCTCTGAGGAAGAAAAACAAATGGGTATAAAGCACATGAAAAGCTGGTCGACATCACTAATTATTAGGGAAATGCAAATCAAAACTACAACGAGATACCATCTTTCACACATTAGAATGGAAGCTATTAAAAAAACAGCGGACTATTAGTGTTGGAGAGGATGTGGAGGAATGGGAACCCTCATCCACTGCTGGTGGGATTGTGGAATGGTCCAACCACTATGGAGGATAGTATAGTGGTTCTCAAAAACTAACTATAGATCTTCCGTATTATCCAGTGATTCCACTGCTGGGTATATACCAAGAAGAATTGAAAGCAAAGACAAAAACAGATATAGGCCCACCAATGTTCATAGTGGAATTGTTGGAATCAACACAGGTGCCCATCAACAGATGAATGGATAAACAAAATGTGGTACATACATACAATGAAATATTACTCAGCTGTAAGAAGGAATAAAGTGCTAACACACGGGATAACATTGATGAATATTGAAGTCCTTATGTTAAGTGAAGCAAGCCAGGCATTGAAGGATAAACATTAGTTCACTGATATGAATAAGGAAATTTAGCAGTCTCAGAGAGCTATTGTCTGTAAGACAGGTTTACAAGAAATAGAAAGAGAAGCTTGTGAGCTGTCACCCACATGGATATAATCTATGGTAAAGTGATGGAGTGTAGTTCTGTATTGAAATGATAGGACAGAAGGGTAGTGATATTATTGGGTTGGAGGGTGCAGGGTTCACAGGTGGGTAGATAGGGAAGGGTGGGTCAGAAAGTCCAGGATACTGGGGGGAGGTTTGGGAGAAGGACCAGGTGAACACTGGGGATTTGTGAGTATGAGGTTGAAAGTAGAGGTGGGAATGTTCTTATGGCAAAATGACAAGGAACAGTCACTAGTTTAGGGTGTTGGTTGGCGGGGGGACATTTGGGACAGGGCACACCTAGAGCAGGCTCCTAGGTACTGTGTGAGTGTTCATCCTGTCCTAAGGTGTTGTATCAGTGGGTGGAGATCTACAAATTGAGTGGGAAGGAGTTGGACTCCCATATTTGGTAGAACCAATTTGTTTGGAAATAGACAGGTGGAAGTCTCTCAAGAGCAAAGGCAGTTTCTAATAGGGGAGGACAAACCAGTGTGTCAAGACTTCTTGTTTCATGTAACCATGACTCTTGTCATCCAACAAGTCAAGCCAGGGGGTCGTTGTGGGCCCCCGGGGGATGGGGTGGAGGGAATAGAATACATCAAACAGGGGGTATTTAGTGGTCAGTAGAAATATTCTTCATTACCATACAGTGATGGACACAGGACATGGTAAATTTCATCAAAATTTATAGAAGTGTACTGTCTAAAATGTAAACCATACTGTAAACCATTGACAATGTTTAGTAGCTATGTTCCACTATTTGTATATCAGTTACAACAATGCTACCATCCATATGTAAAAAGGAATTAATAAGGGGGTGAGGAAAGGGGGAGGATGCTGTGTATATGAGAGTCTCCTCTATTCTGTGTGTGACTTTACTGTGACCTAAAACTGCTTTGGAAACAAAATGAAAATAGTGAGACACTGGGGAATGAGAGGGGGAAGATGCCACGGTACAGACTGGACACCAGATATTGCAGTGACGAAAGGCAAAATGTCAAAAAAAACTTTTTTATATTTTAATTTTTTAATATTCCAATCTTTTAACTTTATTTTATTTTTACCTTTTAAAAATTTTTATGTAGTTTATCTCTTACATTTAAACTTATTATTATTTCATTTTCCTATTAATTGTATTCAGCTATTGTAATGGCTTCATTTTTGAAGACGCTTTGGATCACAGAAGGGTTACAAGTGGGGTGGGGGAGGATCATTGGTGGGGGGTGTCAGGGATGGGGGATGCATGGGAGGAAGTTCATCTGAGCATACCTATAAGGTATTTAATAATGTTCAAATGTTCATGGGGCATTGTCACAGTGGGTGGAGAATCACATTATCGTGAGTAACAGCTGGTTTATAAATGGAGATGTGGCTGAAAATGGTAGTCTAAGATGTAAATGCCAATTGACAGAAAGTTAGAGAATAATCTAGGGACTGAATAGCACTGTAAACCTAGAGTAGGTAAGAATTGTGGTTGATGGTACAGACGCAAAAGTGTCCTTTGTGAGCTAGAGTATTGCAAGGTGGTGGGAATATGGAGAATCACGGGAAAAATACAACTGGAGTGATCTATGGACTGTGGTTAACAGTAATAATGTAATATTCTTGCATCTATGCCAAAGATGTACTGTGTTGATGATGGGGGAGTATGGAAGATGTGTGCCAGATGTACACTATGGACCTGGTAGTGGTCGGATAATGTTGTCTCATAGTTTGTAGCAGGTCTTCCACCGCAGTGTGGTGTGTTGATGGAGGGGTGTTGTTTGGGAATTCTGCACATGTGCATGATTGTTTTGTAAGTTTACAAGTTCTGTCATTAAAATATACTTAAAAAATAATAATATGGTTGTTTGGGGGGAAAATACACCAAATGTAAGATAAGGACTATAATCAGCAGTAAGAGTTTGACAATATTCTTTCATAACTTGTAACAAATGTCTCACGACAATGCAAGGTGTTGGTGGAGGGTTGATGTAGGGGACCCCTGTATGACGTTATGAATGTTTGCTGTGTAAGTTCACAATTTTTACTATACACTTATTGTTTATGTATGTTCATGTATAAATGATATAAAAATAATAATAGGATGGGTTGGGGGAAAATACTTTGGTTAGTAGTAATATTTTGAGGATACTCTTTAATCATTAGTTAAAAATGTTTAACAACAATGCAAGGTATTTGTGGTAGGGTGAGCTATGAGAATGCTGTATGATGTTATGTATGTTTGTTTTGTAAGGTCACAAGTATTGCTATACACTTATTGTCTATGTATGTTCATGTATGTGTCATATACATCAATAAATTTTAAAAATTAAAAGAAATATATATTTTAAAAAACAATAGGAACAAGAATTTTTTTAAAAAATTGTATACAGAAATGATGTAAAGAAACTGAAGTGTACTTCAATATACTCCACTAGAGATTCTCAGTGCTTTGCCTATGAAGTTGGGAGTAATGGGAAATGAACTTCCTAAGAAGAAGAAACGATTCTTCAATCCAGTAATACTGAGGCAATATAAAGAACCGCATTTATGTTTACACCTTTCAAGTCAGAACTCTTGTAAAATGTTCTACAGATTTCAATTCAACACGTCTGTGTCCATGTAAACCACTCTTACATTAAAAAAATTTTTTTTGTGGAGTAATAATGAGTCTCTACAGTTCATTTGTTTGCATAAAGGCCATGCTGTGCCTGCTAATAATCTCCACTGCCTTCAGAAACTCCAGAAATATGTGACCAAAACAACACAGAGCTGAAGAATATGCTTATTCTTCCAAGTTTGTGACCTAATCATACAGCCGGTCCAAGAAGGCTACAAAAAGAAGTGGTGGTGGTGGTGGTGGCTGCAGGGCAGGGGGCAGCAGTGGCACCAGGCTCTACCATACAGTGAGGGGCTCCAAGGAGAGAATGTAGCAATGCCAGTCCACAGCCAAGGGAGCCAATACTCACCGAGCTAGTACTTTTTTATAACCCACCTAATTTTAAAAGGAAAGCAGCTTAAGATAAAATAGGTAAGATTAATAAAATAGAACATCACAAAATAATTTGTAAAAAGACAACAGGCTGGTATGTATGTTTGGCAAGAATACGTAGGTGGCTTGCTTAGGAAGGTGAAAGGGAAGGAGTATTATCTGTAAACTTCCTGAAAATCTAGGCTAAAGTTTAAATTATAGCACAAAACTATGTTCTCTGCTTCCTAGAAACCAAGGCAAAAGGTGAAATATGAAGACTATAACTCTTTTTAAATTAAGATAAACAAAATCTCATGAGTATCTGCTCTTTCTCCAGTCCCTAGTATCATTCTTCAGAGTACTCTGATTTTTATTTTGGGGAATAGTCCTCCAACTCTTATTCTATGTGTTTTGATTAGGAATGCCAAACCCCTTCCCTGTCTTCTGTTCTGGAGTGGGAACAAAACCAATTTTGGTCAATCATTTTATTATATCCTCAAGCTATAGTGCTTAATTCAGCAGTCATCACATTAACAAGCCAAACTAATAAAATGCAATATTAAGACTTGCTGGAACTTCTTGACTAGCCACTGGACTTGAAGCTTAGAACTTGTGTGGGCACAATGGCAACTTGCAGATGTGTTATATGTAAATTATGGGAATAGGGCAGAAGAGATGCATATCTTTCAGAAGTTTCATTTTATGCAGAGGTAGAGTTTAAGGTATTTAGAAGAATGGATATTGAGCATGATCTTTAAACAGAGATGTTCAAAATGGTATGTGTACACTCAGGAGAATACATGCAATGGTGCTTTGGGGTGTGGGAAGAATATATTAAAAATTTCCATACATATTTGTTTATATTTTAAAAAATAAAATAGAGTTTACTTATATTTAAAATAAGAAATAAAAATATTGTATATAACGTACATAAATCCAATGGTATACATGCTTCAACCTACAGGGTTACATGATAAAAATTTTCTGGACATCCTTGATTTAGACTACCCTCTTAGCAGAGTACTTCCCAAAGTGTGTTACCCAATACATTATTACTCCATTTCACTTTACAGAAGTGCTGTCAGGATCCAAAAATGCACCTGTATCTGAGGACATTTTGCAAAAGTGATCAATGCATTACAGGTGCAGGAGGTGTTACTTTTGGGTGTCTAAGACAATTATGTTCAAATTAAGATGCTGTGACTTGGAAAAGAGTCTTGATACAATTTTTTTCCTTTTTCTAAAATTTATTAGAACTGTTGAAGGTTTACAGAAAAATCATGCAGACTACAGAGTTCCCATATACCCCCACCCCAGTTTTTTCTAATATTAACATTTTGCATTAATATGGTAACTTCGTTACAACTAATTTTGACCCCACTCCCTTTTCCGATCTATTTTCTTTGCTAAATACACTACAGCCATGTGGATAGCTGAGTTAGAACAAACCCTGAGGCCCATACCACCATCTTCGCCACATCCCACAGGGATTTGCCCCTACTATACACATTCCTGTTTCTGGGTTGGAGATTTTACAGATGCAAGGAGCCATATAATACCATAAGTGAATGGGTCCTTAAAGATTGACTAGTCCCATGCGACATCTGTTAAATGGAGACTCTGTGACCCAGAGGAAAGAAGAAGAATTATTTTTTACTAGATTATGTTATGGTTCTTCATACACTTGTTTAAAAATCCTCCATAAAGCTTAAAATTTCCACTTCAAATTTGCTCAACAAATATTTATTTAGTGTCTATTCTAGCCTAGCACTGCCCTAGATATTAAGATTTAGGAGGGAACAAAAAAACCTCAAAACCTTGTCTTCATTTTCCATTCCTGATAGGATGGCAAAAAAGATTTTTTTGTTTTGTTTTTTAATTTTTAAATTAAAGTATATCATTCATACATAAACATGCATAAACAATAAGTGTATAGTAACTGTTGTGAATGTACAAAGTAAACATGCATAACATCATATAAGGGCACCATACATCACCCCTCTACCAACACCTTGCATTTGTTACAAACTATGGAAAAGCATCATCAAAATATTACTACTAACTATAATCCCTTTCTTATATTTGGCGCATTTTCTCCCCAACACATCCTATTTTTTAAAAAATATATTTTTATTACAGAGGTTGTGTACTTACAAAATAACCATGCACATGTATAGAATTCCCACACAACACCACTTCACCAACACACAGCACTGTGCTGGAATATTTGTTTCAGATTATGAGATAATATCATCAGACTATTACCATCAACCATGGTCCATAGCATATATTATTTGGCACACTTTTTCCATACCTCCCCATTACATCCACAGTACATCTTTGGCATTGATGCAAGAATATTACAATATTGTTGTTAACCACAGTACATAGGTCACAGCAATTGTATTTTTCCCATGTTTCTCCACATTCCCATCACCCTGCAATAGTGATGTGCATCTACTCTAGCTCATAGAAAGGCACTCTTTTATCTGTACCATCAACCACAATTCTCATCCACCTCTGAGTTCAGTCCCTAGATTATTCTCTTTCTTTCAATTGGCATTTACTTTTCTAGACTACCTTTTATAGCACCAATCCCATTTATAAACCGGCTGTTACTCACTATAATGTGGTACCACTATAATGTGTTACTGACTATAATGTGTTATCTTCCATTTCCACACTTAGACAAGTTAATTAAAACTTCTACATACATTAAGCATCAGTAGTTCTTCTCAACCCTCCTCTTATATCCTAATAACCTATATTCTAGATTTTATCTCCATTCATTTATTCTTTGTATGTAATTCATATTAATGAGACAATGCATTATTTGTCCTTTTCTGTCTGCTTACTTTGCTTAGCGTAATGTCTTCAAGATTCATCCATGTTAGCATATGTATCCCAATTTCACTTCTTCTTACCGCAGCATTGTATTCCATCATATGTATATACCACATTTTGTTTATCCATTCATTGGTTGATGAATACTTGGGTTGTTTCAATCTTTGGCAATTGTGAATAACACGTCTATGAACATCGGTGTGTGTCTGTTCATGGCATAGTTTTTAGTTCTTCTGGTTATATTCCTAGTAGAAGAATTGCTGGGTCATATGGAAGTTCTATATTTAGCTTCCTGAGGAATCTCCAAGCTGTCTTCTACAAAGGCTGCGCCGTTTAAAAATCCCAGCAACAGTGAAGGAGTGTTTCTATTTCTCTACATCCTCTCTGGGACTAACTGTTATCTGGTTTTTTTTAAACAATAACCATTCTGTGTGGTGTTAGATTAGATCTCATTGTTGTTTTGATTTGTATTTCCCTAATAGCTAGTGATATGAAATATTTTTCATTTGATTTTGGCCATTTGTATTTCCTCTTTGGAGAAATGTCTATTTAAATATCTTGCCCATTTTTAAATTGGATTGTTTGCTCTTTTATAGTGGAGTTGTATGATTTCCTTACATAGAATGGAAATCAAACTGTTATCGGATATGTGGTTTCCAAATATTTTCTCCCTTTGAGTGGGCTGCCTTTTCACAATCTTGATGAAGTCCTTTGAATCAAAGAAGTGTTTAAGTTTGAGGAGGTCCCATTTATACATGTTTTCTTTTGTTACATGTGCTTTGGTGTAAGGTTTAAGAATCAAACACCTATCACTGGGTTTTGAAGATGTTTTCCAACATTTTCTTCTAGGAGCTTTATGGTTCTTGCTTTTAAATTTTGGTCTTTGATCCATTTTGAGTTAATTTTTATATAAGGTGTGAGATAAGGGTCTTCTTTCTTTCTTTTGGCTACAGATATCCAATTCTCCCAGCACCATTTGTTGAATAGAGTGTTCTGCCCCAGCTGGGTGGGTTGTCAAAATCACTTGGCCAGAGATGTGAGGGTATATTCCTGAACCATCAATTCGGTTATGAAGGTCTATGTGTCTATCTTTATGCCAGTACCTTGCTGTTTATGCCACTGTGGGTATGTAATACAACTTGAAGTCTGGAAATGAGAGTTCTCCAACTTCGCTTTTCCTTTTTAAGATGTTTCTTGTTATTCGGGGCCTCTTCCCCTTCCAGATAAATTTGATACTTGTGTTTTCCATTTGTTTAAAAAATGCTGGTGGAATTTTTATTGTGATTTCATTAAATCTGCATATCAATTTGGATAAAATTGACAACTTATTGATATTTAGTCTTCCAATTCATTAGCATGGAATGTTCTTCCAATTACTTAGGTCTTTTTTATTTCTTTTCACAATGCATTGTAGTTTTCTGAATACAATTGTTTTATATCTTTGGTTAAGTTTATTCCTAAATATTTGATATTTTAGTTGCTATTGTAAATGGATTTTTTCCTGACTTCCTCTTCTGATTGCACATCAAAATTGAATAGAAACACCACTGATTTTTGCGTATTGATCTTGTATCCTGACACACTACTGAACTCATTTATTAGCTCTAGCAGCTTTGTTGTAGATTTTTCAGGACTTTCTAGATATAAAATTGTATCACCTGTGAATAGTGAAAATTTTACTTCTTCCTCTCAAATTTGAATGCCTTTTATTTATTTTTCTTACCTGATTGCTCGAGCTAGAACCTCTAGCACTCTATTGAACAACAGTTGTGACAGTGGGCTTCCTTGTATTAGCATCTAGCAGTGTCAGATAACTTCAGTGATCTAAGAAGAAAGGGATGGCACTTACTATTGTGGAATATATACCATATGTAAACCAAAGTCATATAATCAAGTTCATGTACAAGTGGATTTAGAACATCCCATACAGGACTGCCTCAATATACCTCCATTATCAATAGAATTGCATAGAACATCTATGGCAACATGAGGAAAACCCAGTGATTAAAAAACTCCTAAAGACAGCTAATCATTTCAGGAGCAATTGTCCCTGCTTCCAATTTAATGTGGCCAGAAATGCCCTTAGCACCTCCATACTGTTGTGCATTGATCTTATACCTGCGACTTTACTGAACAAATTTATAAGTTCTAGAAACCTTGTTGTCGACTTCTCCAGACTTTCTATGTATATGATCATGTCATCTGCAAATAGGGATATTTTTACTTCTTCCCTTTTAATTTGGATACATTTTGTATCTTTTTCTTGTGTCAGTGCTCGAGCAAATACTTCTAAGTCAATGATAAATATGAGCGGTTATAGTTGGGCATTCTTGTATTGTTCCCAATCTTCGAGGGAAAGCTTTTAGGACTTCATCATTGAAGATGATGTTAGCTGTGGGTTTTCCATATATATCCTTTATCATGTTCAGAAAATTTCCTTCTATTCCTATCTTTTGCAATTTTTTTTTTCAGGAAAGAGTGCTGTGTTTTTTCAAATTCTTTACTGCGTCTATAGAGATTATCATGTGAATTTTGTCTTTCAATCTCTTTATGTGGTGTATTACATTGATTGATTTTTTTATGTTAAATCATCTTTGTATACCCATGATGAAACCTACTTGGTCATCGTGTATAATTTATTTCATACATTGTTGAATGCTATTAGCAAGTATTTTGTTGAGGATTTTAGCACCTAAGTTCATTAGGGAAATTGGTCTGTAATTTTTCTTTCTTGTGGCATCTTTGTTGGGCTTTGGTATTTAGGCAATGTTGGCATCATAGAATGAGTTAGGCAATGTTCCTCCTACTTCCACTCTTTGGAAGAGCTTAAGCAGGATTGGTGTTAGCTCTTTCCAGAATATTTGGTAGAATACACCTGTGAAGCTGTTTGGTCCTGTGCTCTTCTTATTTGGGAGGTTTTGGATGACTGAGTTTATCTCTTTACTTGTGATTGGACTGTTGATTTCATCAATTTCTTCTTTCATCATTGTAGGCTGCTTGTGAGTTTCTAGGAATTTGTCCATTTCCTCAAAATTATCATTCTTGAAGGCATTTAATTTTTCAAAGTATCCTCTGATGATGCTCTTTATTTTTGTGGAGTCAATGGTGATATCCCTTTCCTGATTTCTTATTTTGTGTATTTGCATCTGCTCTCTCTTTTTCTTTGTTAGTCTGGCTAAAGTTTGTCACTTTTATTGATCTTTATGAAGAACCAGCTTTTGGTTTTGTTTTCTTTTTCTAGTGCTTTCTTATTTTCTTATTTTGTTTTGTTCTGCTCTAAACTTTATTATTTCATTCTTTCTACTTTGTCTGGGCTTAGTTTGTTGTTGTTTTTCCACTGACTCCAGGTGTGCAGTTAGGTCTTCAATTTTAGGTCTTTCTTCTTTTTCAATATGTGCATTTATGGCTACAGCTTTGGCTGCATCCCACAGGTTTTTATATGTTGTGTTGTCATTTTCATTCATTTCAAGATAGTTACTGATTTCTTTTGAGATTTCCTCCTTTATCTACTGTTTGTTTAGTATGTGTTGTTTAACTTCCATATTTTTGTGCCCAATCTGGTTCACTGGCCCTTAGTGATCTCCAATTTCATTCCATTGTAGTCAGATAAATTACTTTGTATAATCTCATTCTTTCTGAATTCATTGAGAGTTGTTTTGTGGCCTAACATGTGGTCTATCTTGGAGCATGATTCATGTGCATTCCAGAAGAAAGTATATCCTGCTGTATTTGTGTGTAGGGTTCTGTATATGTCTATTAGGTCCAGATCTTCTAATGTGTTATTCATAGTTTTTGTTTCTTTGATTCTTTGTCGAGATATTCTGTCTAATGTTGATAATGATATATTAAAGTCTCCCACTATAATTGTAGAGACATCTATGTCTCCACTTAATCTTTCCAGTGTTTGCCTCATGTATTTTGAGGCGCCCTGATTAGGTTCATAAATGTTTATGATTGTTCTTTCGTCTTGAAAAATTACTCCTTTTACTAATATATATTTTCCATCTTTGTCTCTTACAATAGTATTGCATTTAAAATATATTTTGTCCAATATTACTATGGCTACTCCTGCCCTTTTTTGCTTATTGATTGCTTGTAAATATGTTTTCCAGCCATTCATTTTCAGCCTCCTTGAATCCTTTTGTCTAAGGTAGGTTTCTTGTACACAAAATATAGATGAGTAATATTTCCTCATCCATTCTGCCTATCTGTGTCTCTTGACTTGTGAGTTTAAATCATTAACATTCAGTGTTGTTACTCTCTAGGAATTTCTTACATCAGCCATATTTTCTTGGGTTTATGTATGCCATAAGTTGTTTTTATTTCTCTTTTTGTCTTTTTAGTTGTTCTTACACTCTCCTCCCTCTCTCTCTCTCCTGTTTTTTCCTTTTAACTTGCAGAACTTCCTTTAATATTTCTTGAAGGGCAGGTTCCTTCCTGGCATACTCTTTTAATTTCTGTTTATCTGTGAATATTTTGAACTCTCCATCATTTTTGAATGACAACTTTGCTGGGCTGGACGTTTTTTTTTCTTTTAGTATTCACACTAAGTCATACCGCTGTCTTCTTGCCTCCATGGTTTCAGATGAGAAATCAGCACTAAATCTTATTAAGCTTCTCTTGTATGTGATGGTTCTCTTTTCTCTTACTGCCTTGAGTATTTTCTATTTGTCTTGAGCATTGGACAGTTAAACGAGTATATGTCTTGGAGTAGCCTTTTTGAGATTTTTACTGTTTGGGATAAGCTGTGCTTGCTGGACATGTACGTTTATCTCCCTCAATAGGGTTTGGAACTTTTCAGCCATTATTTCCTTCAACACTCCTTCTATACCCGTTCCCTTATCTTTTCCCTCTGGGATGCCTATAATGTGTATGTTTGTGTATTTTGTGCTGTTGGTTAAATCCCTAAATCCCTGCTAGATTTTTTTTTATCTTTTTATCTATCTGTTCTATGATCTGTTTGATTTCAGATATGCTGTCTTCAAAATCTCTAATTCATTCTTCAGCCTTTCCGAATCCGCTGTTATCTGAATCCAGTTTCTTTTTGTTTTTGAGTTGTGCCATTCATCACCATCATATCTGTTATCCTTTTATGTAAGTTTACAATTTCTTCAGTATGTTCTCCCAGTGTCTTCTTAATATCCTTAATCTCTTCCTTCACTTCATTAAGTTGGTCCATGATATTTGTTTGGACAGCACTGATTAGTTGTTTGATGTTCTGCATCTCTTCCTGGTTTTTAGTTTGTTCATTGGACTGGTCTATGTATTCCTGTTTCTTAGTACCTTTTGTAATTTTTGTTGCCCTCTGTTCATCTTTTTTTTTTATAAATATTTTATTTTATTTTATTTTATTTTTATTATGGGTAAAAATCAAAATTCTCACAATACATACAAACATTTGTAAAATGATATATTTATCTTGATGGGTTTATTCAGTTGATTAGCTTCTCTCTCTGCTCTAGAGTTTTATTTATCTTCTGTTTTGTGTGTGTGTTAAGTTTTCTCTTTGACATTTTGTTCTTTATGTTCTATTTCCTTACTGTTTTTTCTATGTTCCCTTGAAGGAAAAAGTTTAGGCCAGAGAAAGAGAAAGAAGTAAGAAAAGAAAAAGATAATAGCAATAATAAAAAAAAAATTAGAAGAGGAACCATATAAGACTTAGTAAAATGAATATTTAACTCATGTGAGCAGTGTAGAGTAATAGGAATAAAAAAGTGGAGTACCTACAATGAAATGGGAAACCTAATAGAGAAAAATATATAGAATGATTTAAAGGGCCAGAATGATGAGGAGAGAGAGAAAGAGTAAGGAAAAGATAGAGAGAAAAAAGTTAATAAAAAAAAGAAAACAGAATAGACTAGAAAGAAATAAAAACCAGAAAAGTTGAAGACTAAATAAAGAATGGTGGAATGTAAGAACACCAACCAAAGGCAGAAGATAGAAAGTTGAAGGAAGGGAAAGATATAGTGTTGGTAGACAAAATCAGTATACACAAAAATGGGAAATCAAGGAAGAAGAAGCACAGCAAAGAAGAAAAAAGCTAGCAGCATCTAATTTAAAAGGGGTGAGGAAAGAGGAAATAAAAACAAGAAACAAACAAACAAACACACAAGGAAACAGTCAAGCAAAGCTAAGGAAGAACAGCCTTCCTACTTGGGCCCTTGTGGGGCTTCTCAGACTGCCTGTGTTCATCATTCAATTGCCCTGCAGGCTTCTTTCTGCAGGTTTTGAGGCAGATTTTAGTGGGTAAACTATGTTAAAATTTTTTTTCAAGTAGCCTTTTTTTTTGGAAAAATAAGGGACCCAGAAGAAGCTAGTACAAAAGTAATGTCTGTTTTCCCTGTTCTACAGTATCAGGTGGATGTTAGATATCCCAGTGGTTCACTACTCTTAGAGGAGCCAGGAATTGAACTAGGGACCTCATATATTCAAGGCAGAATCTCTTCCACTGAGCTACCTTTCAAATTGGGTCAGTTAGCTCTTCAGAAAGCTATTCAGTCACTTCTCCCTGGGCAGGTTTTACCTTCCTAGAACATTAAGATTCTGCAGTCTGTGTGAGCAGATTCCCCCTCCCCTCTCCTGGTCAGGTTGAGTTCCCTTTTGAAATTCAATTGGGACCCTGAGGACTGAGTTCACCGCATGGAAATGATTCTCAAACTTCTTCTAGAATATCCCCTCCTCCCAGGGGAACACAAATAGTCTCTTAGAAACCTATTAAGTGCTTCCCTCTGTCTGACTCTCCGAAGGGAATTGAAATTCTGAAAGTCCTCACTGTGAAACTATTAAATTGTCTGACTCACCCTCCCTCAGGCCAAGCCTCAATACCCAGGCCAGTTAGGTAAACCAGGCTTCCTCAGCAGATTCACCTCTCCCTTCTGCCTGGTGCCACCTCAAGCCAGCCGGAGTGCTCCCCAAAGCTCAAAGGGGGTCCAGGCAACCAAACCCACAGAAAGGAAATTCCTCTCTGCCCCTTGCCAGAAGCCTCCCAGTCTCAGAGAACTCTCCCTCTTGCTGGGTGCCTGGTAGGAGTCTGGTCTCACCCTGGTCCTTTGCTCTGAGGGTGGGGCTTAGCTGTCCATGATTTCCAGGCAGAGGGCTAAAAACTCATAGTTTTATCTTGAGCAATCGATCTCCCTGTCCAGCTCCCTTCAGATCGATGCCCCAAAGGCTCCCGCTCCATGGGCTCCCAGAACAGCTCACTCGGGCAGGATCCTGTCCCCAATCAGCTGTCCTTTGCAAGAGATGTGGTGAGTGCCCACTTAAACCAATGCCATCTTGCCTCCCTAGCTTCTAGTGTATTTTTAATTTCATTTATTGAAACTTTCATTCCCATAAGCTCTGCTATTTTTCTATATATACTTTCAAATTCTTCTCTGTGCTCACTCAGTGTCTTCTTCTTTTTTTAAATGTATTTTTAATTTATTTTAAAAAGATACTTAGATTACATAAAATGTTCATAAAAAAAATATAAGAGATTCCCATATGCTCCATTCCCCACACTTCCCACTTTTCCCCACATTAACAACTTCTTTCATTAGTGTGGTACGTTCATTGCATTTAATGAACACATTTTGGAGCATTGCCACTAAGCATGGATTATAGTTTACATGGTAGTTTACACTTTCTCCCACTCAATTATGTAGGTTATGGCAAGATATATAATGGCCTGTATCTGTCATTGCAATGTCACTCAGGTCAATTCCAAGTCCTGAAAATGCCCCCATATTGCATCTCTTTTTCCTTCTCCCTGACTACAGCAGCTCCAGTGGCCAGTAATTTTTTCCATTTCTAGAATCACAATAAGTCTATAGTAGAATACCAGTAAGTCCACTCTAGTCCATATTTTATTCCCCAATCCTGAGGATTCTAGTATGTCCACTTTGCCTCTAATTGAGAGGGGGATTTGATCCCATATGGCTGATGGATGGGACTCTCTTTTTTTTTTTTTTTTTTTTTTTTGTATTTTTTTTAAAGATATTTAGATTACATAAATGTTACACAAAAAATACAGGCATTCCCATACGCTCCACCTCCCACAGCTCCTACACAAACATCCTTCATCAGTGTGGCACATTAACTGCAATCGATAAACACATCCTGGGGTTTTGCCATTAAGCATGGACCATAGTTTGCATCGTAGACCACACTCTCTCCCACACAGTTCTGCATGTTATACGATGCTACAAAACGGCCCACATCTGTCATTGCAATGTCACTCAGGACAATTCTTAAGTCCCAAAAAATCCTCTGTATTACAACTACTCTTTCCTCTCCCTGCCTCCAGAGCCTCCAGTGTCTTCTTAATATCCTTAATCTCTTTAGCCATCTCATTGAATTTATTAAGGAGATTTGTTTGAACATCTATTAGTTGTCTGGACTTTTTTTTTTTAAACTTTATTTTGTATATTTAATAATCGAAAACATTAACAATTAAAAACTAAAAAGTAAACACAGATGAATAAATATATACATTTCTCAATTAAATGTAATGGATACATGTAAAAAATTTTTTTTGCATCAAACAATATATTACACAATATATTTGGTTCATAGTAATGCATTCATACAGTATTTGTCCTTTTGTGTCTGGCTTGCTTCACTCAACATAATGTCCTCCAGGTTCATCCATGTTGCCATATGCTTTATGACTTCTTTCTTCTTACAGCTGCATAATATTCCATCGTGTGAATAGACCACAGTTTGTTTATCCATTCATCTTTTGATGGACACCTGGGTTGTTTCCAAGATATGTTTCTTGGTATGGATTGTAATTTTTTGTTGGTGTCTTGGCATCTGGCTTATTAAATGTATTTATTCTCGGTGCAGTTTCTCCCTTTAGTTTAGGGCTTCCTTGTATTTTCTCCCTTGCTGGTTATGTAGTAAGAGCTGTGGTTGTTGTTCATGCTGTAAGCTATGGAGGCTGAAGTTGCTCATGTTGCCCTAGGAACTGATAAAGCTTCTTCCACCTTTCTCCTCTTCCAGGGGTAGGGACAGAGCTGCAGCCATGTTTAATAATTCAAGTTGTGCAGGACAAGGCAGTCTGTAGTTGCCTGGAGAGACTGATGAAACTTTAAACCTCTTCCTCCCCTACTTGGGGTGGAAATGGAGTTGAAGTTGTGGGAAGCAATCTATTTTGTGTGGGTCCAAAATGACCACAATTGTTAAGATAGACTGAAATAGCACCAGCCTCCCCTCCCTAACATGTTGGGGATCGACCCTCTGGAGTGCCCAACAATCTAATCTGTGTGGGACAAATATGCCTGCAGTTGCCCTAAGAGGTTGAGGGATTACTGTCCCTTCTGCCCTTCAGGGGGGTGGGGATGGAACCACTAATGCCCAAAGTACCTGCCGTTGCTCTGAAAGGCTGAAGAATTATCAGCCTCCTCTTATCTTATTAGGTGGTCAGGGCCAATCCACAGGTGCCCAGCAGTTCAGTCCCTTTTAGGCAGAAACTACCTGCTGTTACCCGGAGAGTCTGTGGAGACACCAGACACCTCCTATCTTTTTTGAGGGTGGGGGTGGATCCATAAGCATCAAGCAGTCTAGACTGTGCAGGCCAAAAGTGCCTGCCATTGCCTGGAGAGGCTGAGGAAACACAAGGCCCCTCTTTTCCTATTGGGGTGTGGGGGTGGATCCACAAGTACCCACCAGTCAAGGCTGTGCTGGCCGTTAACACCTGTAGTTACCCAGAGAGGCTGGGCAAACACAGTCCCTCTCTTGTCCTATTGGGGTTAAGGGTGGAGCCACAGGTGCCTATCGATCAAGTTTGTGCAGGCCAAAAGTGCCTGCGGTTTCCCTTAGAGTCCGAGGGAATACCAGCCCCCTCCTATCCTATGGGGCAGCAGAGGTGGAGATAGACTTGAAGGCATTCAACAAACCTGTTCATGTGGGCTGAAAATGCCTGCATTTGCCTGGTGAGACTGAGGTAACCCAGCTAATCTCCTATCTTATTGGGGTGCAGAGATGCAGCCTCAGGTGTCTGACTATTCAGTCTGTGCTGGCTGAAAACTCCTGCAGTGCCTGGAGAGCCTGGTGCAGGTCTCATCAGCTTCTTCCTTGCTGGAGGTGGGGCTGGAGCCTAGGCTAGGGCTACAATCCAATCTTGGTGAAATGAAGCCAACCCCTAACTTCACTGTCATTTTCAGTCATCCCAGCTTCCTCTCAAGTCAGGGGCAGAGTAAAAATGGCAGCTACTGGACTCTTTCTAACTTGGACAGGTTCAAAATAGCTAGGGCTTATACTTTAGACAGCTGTGTCTGCCAATCAGTAGCTGAAGTTGGTGGACAAATGTCCATTCCTCCTTATTCATGGGAATTGGAGCTTCTAACTCCAGCCACGAAATAGTTCCTGAGGTGGGTTGTGCTGCTAGAGTAGGATGGGCACTGGCTTCTGCAGCATCACTTGCAGTTTCCCAGAGAGGTGATGCAGGTCCCCCAGCTTCTTCCCTGCTCAGGTGGTGATGGGGTTTAGGCTAGAGCTGCAATCTTATCTGAGTGGAAAGAAGCCCATCCCTACCAGCACTATGATTCTCAATCATCCCTACTCCCCTCATGCTGGAGGCAGATTTAAAATGGTGGCTACTGGCCTCTTTCTGACTTGGACAGGTTTAAACTGTAACTGTTCTTAGGACTATACTTTAGCCTGTTGAATTTACTAATCAGTAGCCGAATTTGGTGACACACTGTGTCTTCCTCCTCTGCTTTTGGGAAATGGAGTTTCCAACTTAAGCTATGGAATAGCTCCCAAGTTGTCTTGTGCTGTGGGAACTGGCCTTCGTGGTGTGGAAGGCTATACTCATGAATCTTCTCTGCAGATGGGTAGTCTTCTCTTTTTATGCTTTCAAGGATGTTGCAGGATACACTTCTGGTGTCCTGGGGCACCCACACATTCTTTAGATAGCTCTGGGTGATTACTAACTGCCCTGTAGGATGAGCTGACCCTTGGAGTTCCTTACTTTTCTGCCATCTTGGCTTAACCCCCAACAACATAGATTTATGTTTTCATTTTTGTTTTGATTTCTTTTGTTTTGATAAGTAACTAATCACAAACCAGAATTACCTAAGCCATTGTTGTGTGGATCTATCTATATATATATATATATATTCACTGGGATACATAAGTTCAATTATCTGTTTGTTTTAATATAGTCTAAAATTTCCAGTATTTTCATCAAGATGTAAAATAAAATCAAGAAAAATGCAAACACTTCAATTACACTATTCCACTGAGATAAGAAGCTTGCAGATCATGGTATTATCACAAAATTCTAAGCTACAAAAGCACAGTAGGGAAAAAATAATTTAAGCAGAGCTATACCTCCATACACCACCCCCAACAGATTTTTAATTAAACAGTTAATTGGAATATCTGAGTACTTTATTAGAAAGCAGGTAAATTAGAGGGTGTAATGATTCTATCACATTATAAACATATTCTTGTTTCCTTTTAAGAACACATTCTCAAATTCTTTATGTACATTATTAATACTTCACCATAGAAGAAACTAAAAGCTGGGTTGTTCCACATCACTTAAAGTATATATGAATCAGAAATTGATAAAGGAAATTTGAAATTATAATAATGAAAAAACATTTAAATATGTTTTTTTTTTACTAAACATAAAACTAAAAGAAAAGACTTAGTAATTCTACATTGTGCTTGCAGTCCTATAATCACAGACAAATGGGGAGCTTTCTCTGATATTCCTTTAGCAGCTGGGGAAGAGGTGGCAGGAGAAGGGATGGGCAATAGAATAGCAACGGAAAGAAGGTGTAACTTTAGTATCGTTACCTTATTTTCTCTTTCTTAAAACATGCTGACTCTGGAGGTTAGACCAAACAAAGCTGGCTTTGCATCTCTTCAAAGTCAGTTTAAAATCCAAAAGGAAGTTTGACATGCCTCCTTAAAATCTTAAATGCACAGGGAACCATTTCTTTGAGGTATCTGTTATTCTTGTTTAGATAACTCTTTTAAAGTGTCATTTACCAGATAAAGAAATACATCTCTTCCTTATTCGTTGGAGTAACGGAGTGCTTGGGGCCACTTTTTCTTAAGATGGGAGTGCCTGAAGAACTGTGATCTGAATCCTGGCTTCTTTCATACTTTCCCATTGCCAGACTAATGTGGGAACACTGAGGCCTAACTTCATCTCTCCTCAGTGTCCATCTGTTCCTCCCACTAACAAGTATTTTCTGTCTCTCATGTCTTTCGTATACTGCAGAATCCAACATGTGAGTATTCGGTTATGTTGTTCATGCTTTCACAATAAATTATTACACAGTCCCTTGAGCTGGAGAGGCATGCAAAGCCTGTCTATAGGAGTCTGCTTGGATATGTTGGTATACTTGGGGCTTGATGCCATGAAGAACACAAAAATATCATGTGAGCTATATTGAGTTGCCCTTGGGAAATGGAAGCAAAGAAGCAAGAGTTGGAATTCCAGCAAAGCTCAGATACTGTGGGGTGCTGAAAGTTTCATTTTACACCAAGCACACATGCTAAACCTGTGGTGTCCATCTTTCAGTTCAACAAAAATAAGATGAAAGTAGATTTTGAGTGTGAAAATTGCATACTCAGCACAGAGGCATTTTTCTGCCTTATAGGCAAAGGTCATCCAGGCTTTTTTCCAGTGCCTTACTGGGTGGTATTGTAAAAGTCTCTTCTCAGTGGACCTAAATATTGCCATCTGTAACATGAGGATGGTGGACTAAATGATCTTGGACCCCTTACAATTCTGACAGTTTCTGGTAATATCTAGTTTCACCAAATCAAAGAATCCTGCTCTATCATTTTATTGCTCTTAAGGAACTATTATGACATAGGTAATTCGAAATATCTAACCCACCCTCCCCCTGCTACATATCAAAATATCATTTAAAAGCCAAATCAACCTATTCAGGGTTCTATAGCTACAGTCTGACAATTAAAAGCAGTAGTGGACTTGTCAATCTCCCTAAATTTTTTTCTTTACCATAGTTCCCTATTTTTGATAGAATCTAGTTCAAAGTTCTTAACCTTCAAAAGTGCTTTTCCAGTCTTTTTGTTTTTCCCTAAACTATTCCATTCAGCCTTTATTATCACTAAAATATCTCTGATTTTTCCCACCTCTGCTCCCACCATCTCCCCTATCCTGGATTATTATTTGGAACCTTGTTAATTCTTCAAATCTACTATATTAGCAGTGATATCACGACAATGTTTAAGTATGGTCCTCAGAAAATCCTCTCCTCCATGAAAGCAATAGCATTAGAAATTGTCAATATCAACTTTTTCAGATCTCTGGGAAATTAACAAAAGGCTTGCAATAATCTCAACGAGCAGGAAGTGAAGACTAAAGCAGAGGTGCAAACTTCCTGCTTTAATGTTGAAGGAGTGTCTCAACATACAGTCAGAGCCCCACACCAGAGACTGGGAGATTTATTGGCTCTGGGCATTTAAGGAAATCTCTACCCACTCGTTAGATAAACACTAGGCTAACTAAATGGAGACTTCAGTGGTCATATACTATAAAAAGTATAGATTTAAAAAAAAAATTCAGAGGAGTTACTAAAAAAACAATAACAACAACAAATGGCAAAAACCATAAACCCTGGAAATAAGGGGATCCAGAAAAAAAAATTGTCTTTGAGGAAACCCAGATGTTGTAATTACTAGTTAAATAATTTAAATAAGCTCTTTTACATGTGTTCAAAGACCTGAAGGAAAAGATGACTAAAGAACTAATGAAAAATATGAGAATGATATCATATGAAACTTTGCAGTGATACAAAGTATTATAATTGATTATATTAAATCTAGCCTGGCCTTGCACTCTTTTAAAATTTGTAATTTCTTTCAATCTATTTTCTATTTATTTTACAATTTTACAATAAAACACTTTTTAACATATAAAAAGCCATTGAATATATACTTTGGATAGATCATATGGTATGTGAATGTATCTCAATAAAACTGTTTAATAAACAAATAAATCCTTTTGCAAAAATAGACAGAAATTGTAGCTTTGTACAGCAGGGGAAACAGAGTGATTGAGAGATGGGGAATTTCTTTGTGTGTCTGGGTTTTTTTAATTAATATAATTGAAATAATGAAAATGCTTTAATAATGACTGAAGTGATGAAAGCACAACTATGTGATTACACCAAATACCATTGATTGTACACTTTGGATAAATTGTATGCTCCATTAATAAGTATCAATAAAATCGATTTCTTTGAAAAAGTATGGTCATTGCCCATCATCATCTCCTTGTTAGCTGTCCTGGGTGAGTCCAAAGAACTGGAGATTATGTGTTGCAACTCTGTTGAGATTCAGGGCCCAGATGGCACTTGAACAGTCCAAAGATTTAAGTCTCCTGGATGTACAGAGAGAGTCTGCAACTGCAAGCAAAATAGTCCCATCCATCTGCCCTGTGGGATATAATCCCCCTCTCATTAGAGGTGGAGTGGGCATCACCATCCCAGAATCCTCATGACTGGGGACTGAACGATGGACTCAGATTCATTTTCAGTAGTTCATGTATTACTGGAAAATTGTCCTTTTCATTTAAATTATGCAGTTTGTTGTTATAAGTTTTTTTTACAGTATTCCCTTATAATACTTTGTTCAATATAATTTTTTAAAGATACTTAGATAATATAAATGTACATAAAAGCTTAGTGGCAATGCTCTAAAAATGTGTTCATCAATTGCAATGAATGTACCACTGTAATGAAAGAAGTTGTTAATGTGGAGAAAAGAGGGAGATGTGGGGAGAGGGGCATATGGGAATCCCCTATATCTTTTATGTAACATTTATATATAAAATTGTGTGAGAGAGAGTGTAAACTACAATGTAAACTAGAATCCATGCTTAGTAGCAATAGCCCAAAATGCAAAATCAATTGTAACAAATGTACCACACTAATGAAGGATTTTGCTAATGTGAGAAAATGTGGAAATTTTCCAGTAATACATAAACTACCAAAACTGAATCAGAAAGAAATTGATAATCATGACATCTCATCATGTCAGCATAATGGAAATCATCCCCATTCAAAATGATGAAACTAAGGCTCTTAGAAGGAAAGAAATTTATCTAAAATTGTCATTTCCTTAGCCTTTATCAATCTGGGAATAGAATACATAGTTTTCTTTGATGTTCCTTGGTTTATAGTTGACTCCCTCCAATCTCTGCCTCTGTATTCATATCACTTTCTCCTCTGTGTGTCTGTTTCTTCTCATCTTCTATTATATAAGGGCACTTGTCATTGGATTTAGTCCTCATTTGGATAATCTAGGATGATCTCCTACACTCAAGATCCTTAATTGCATACGTAAACACTCTTTTTCCAAATAAGGTAACATTTACAGGTTCTGGGAATTAGGACTTAAATACATTTTTTGCAGGGTCACCATTCAACCCTCTACAATCACCAAAACAATTTCTAAATAAGACTATTTCTAAAGATTAAAGATTATGTTTATGCTTTATTAAATAGTATAGTAAACATAACAGAAGATTATACTAATGGCTTAGGTACATACTGTGTACTCTGTAGATACAGTGAAACTCTCATTGAATGTGTAGAACTCTTTCTCCCTACTAAATATTCCTGGGCTAACATTGCTTCTTTAGTTTTTGTGTTTGTCTTTTTAGAGTGTTTCTGTCTCTTCTGTCTTTGTCAGATTAATTTATTGATCCTCTATTAGTATCTACTTTCCTTTTCTTAAAACAATTTACTGCTTCTAATATTCTGTGATAATAATACTTGCAAGAAGTTTTTGTAAAATATGAACAAATTGGTGTAGAATTATTTAAATGTTCTGAAATATGAGTGTGATGGTTAGGCTAATGTGTCAACTCGGACAGGTAATTGTGTCCAGGTGTTTGTTCCAGCAAGCACTGGGCTAATTGTAATACAAGAGCATTTATGGACTTCAATCACCAGTGAGTTTACTGCGTGGATGGCTGATTACATCTGCATCAATCAGGGAGATTACATCATCAATGGGTGACACTTTTATCCAATCAGTTGAATGCCTTAAAGGGGGAAGTGATTTCAACATTCAGAGAGAATTTCCCAGCTCGTCGTTGGACAGGGAACTTCTCCCAGAAACTCATCAAGGACCTTTCATCGGACTTTGATCAGAGCCTGTGGTTTGCAGCCTGCCTGCAGAACCTAGACTTGTGCATCCCCACAGTCGTGTGAGACTCTTTTAAAATCTCATATTATTGACAGATATCTCCTGTTGGTTCTGTTTCCCAAGAGAACCCTAACTAATACAATGAGGTAAAACAAAAATATCCAAATTTTAACTAATTCTTCATTTAATTTCAACAAGAGAATTATGTAAGTCAGATATGAAGAGAACTAGCTTGATAACAATTCAGGTTTAAGACCTAGCTTTAATTGACTATGATAACCACACAGTGTAATGCGGTTCCCCAAAAGCTAACAACATCCTAGAATACATTAAGAAGCTTACATTTACTAAAATTAGAAAGTTGATGTTGTTCTATACCACAATGTTTGGGCAAACTTTGTATACCACATTCTAAGACACACAAATTTATGCAAGCTTCCAGAGGAATTTGACCAAAATGGTAAGAGTTTGAAAAACATGCCTAGTGAAGAATAGGTGAAGAAATTAATTATGAATATCCTGGAAAAGTAAAAACTTTGATGTTAAAGAAAAGGAGGATAGTACAAGCTTGCTTTATTCAGATAACAGAATGGCTGATATGTGGAAGAGGGAGGACACTTATCCTTTAATGTAAGAGAATGAATAAATAGAATTAAAAAGTGGAAGTTAGGTAAAGGTGAATCTCAGTTTATAATATAGAACTTATCTTCCTCTGAGGAAGACTGAACTGAGATTGGCTTTTATTTACTTTAGGAAATAAAAAAATTCTGAATAAAGTTTCCTTTTTATGGGAAAAATACCTCTATAAAGGGTATTAGGCCTGTGAGGATTATTAATAAATAGGATAGCCTGTGACAAAGATGAAGTATGCATAAATATTCCAAGTAGAGACCTCGGATGTCATGGCCCATGGTTTTCCAACCCTCCAGTGCATGTGCTCCTCGTCTTTCTGCATCTGTTTATCAATTATTATTCACTTGCTCTTTTTTTCATCACCACCTTTCATCCCTCTTTCTTTCTTTCTCTTATTAAAAGAATCTATGACTTAAGTTATCCAGGGCTTCAACTTTTCACACTAAGGCCTAAGAAGTCACTAATCAATGACATAGAGAATATTTATGCCCTAGCTGACTTAGTTCCATTTCTTTAATTATTGGCTCTGTGATCTTATAGAAATATTCAAGTGTGTGTATATGTAAATTATACATATGAACCACATTTTTAGAAAGACATCAAAATCATCATACAAAGGGAATGAATTTGGCTCCAGCAGTTGAGTGCCTGCCTCCCACACGGGAGGTCCTGGGTTTGGTTCCCAGTGCCTGTTAAAGAAAATGAGCAGGTAATGAGCAAAAACAATGAGCACTCAAAGAGCAAAAACAACAAGATGACAATGAGCAAAAACAACAAGAAGACAATGAGCAAACAACAAGCTAAACAATGAGCAAACAGATAAGGAAACCAGCTCAGGGGAGCCAATGTGGCTCAGTCGTTGAGTGCTGGCCTCCTACATATGAGGTCTTGTGTTCAATCCCCAGTCCTGGTACCTCAAAAAATCATCATACAAGGGCAAGACATTATTTATCATCTTCCTGTTCTAAGAGGTGAGAAGAAGTTTTGGCCATATATATGTGAGGAGTTAGGTGGCTGAGTGAATTTAAAGATGCTATGTTTCATCAAGGCAGCAGGGGATAGTTAGTTGAAAGGTTGCATTTGCTAGAAAGGTCAAGAATGCTCAGATTTGGGGAGTAGATGAAGAAGTTCTTTCCACCATTCTTGATCCCCTTCCAAGAACACTTTGATGTCAGTGTGTGTCACATTTGTGGTTCCCTGGCACTGTTCAGCTGGAAAAGCATGACTTGGGAAATTCCTCTCCAGTGTGCCCCTTTCCCAGAATTTGCCCTCTAATTGAAAGCAGCTCCAGACAATGATAGGAGTGTAAGAAACCTAGAGGCAGTCAGTCAGTCTGGGGCAATGGCTTTCCTGCTTTAAACACTCGAGAAAGGGAAAACAGAGGAGACATTCTAATTCCTGTAAAAAAGGGAACTCCAAACCAGTAAGTCAAAACCAAGGACAAGAGAGAACCAGAAAAGATAGGAAGGACCCTGCATACTGCATTTGCCTTGGGGAGACCATCCTGAGAGGAGAGCTATAGCTTGAGATAATCTCTGTCTTATCACCAGCTGGTTACAAAATCAAGAAAAAGACATCTCAAGGAATAAATACCAGAATTAACATTTTAAAATGTTAAAATGTACAGCATGCAACAAAAAAGTATAAGACAAACAAAGAATCCATAAATGTTGGCCCAGCCAAGGAAAGAGGATAAAAATCAAGAAAACACCACTGAAGAAGAATTGAATGTGGAAATACCAAACAAAGACCTTAAAAATGATATATATATTAAATTACTCAAGGAGATGAAGGAAAATACAAAGGAAGAACTAGAGGATATCAGGAAAACAATGAATGAGCAATATGAGAGACTTAGTAAACAGATAAAAATATTATAAACAACCAAACAGAACAACTGGAGTTGAAGACCACAGTAACTGAAATGAAAAATGACCAGGAGGGTTTCAAGAGCAGATTGGAGCTGGCAAAACAAAGAATAAGTGAACTTGAAGACAAGAAATATTAAAAGCAAAAATAGCTTAAGACTCTTCTGGTATACTATCAAGTAGCCGAATATATGCATTAGAAGTCCCAGAAGGAAAAGAGAAAGGGGCAGAAGAAATATTTTTAAAAAGTGAAGTCGGAGAACTTTCCAAACTTAGCAAAAGACATGAATATGCACATCCCAGAAGCCCAGAAAGTACAAAACAAGATAAACATAAAGAAAATATAACCCCCTCATATATTGATCACATTATCAAGTGCAAAATAAAAGGAGACAGGTCTGAAAGCTGCGAGAGAAAAACAACGTACTATGTACAAGAAAGTTCCAATTAGATTGAGTGACAATTTCTCATCAGAAAACACGGAAGCAAGAAGGCAGCAGATTAAAATACTTAAAGTGCTGGAAGAAAACAACTTCCATCCAAGAATTTTTTATCTGGAGGGACTTTCTTTAAAAAATGAGGGATGTAAAATTTATGAGATACAGTGAAGTCAGGGCTGAGAGAGAAATTTATTCCTTTGAAAGCTGACATTACAAAAGAATAAAGCCTTCAAATCTGAGTTCTAACCTCAAAACTGGACGAACTAGGAAAAGAAGAGCAAACTAAACACAAAGAAAGCAGAACGAAAGAAATAGCAAAGATTAAAGTGGGGATATATGAAACAGAAAAAAACAAAAAGCAATAGAGAGAATCAACAAAACCAAAAGACAGCTGTCTGAAAAGATCAATAGAACTCATAACCCTTTATCAAGACAGAAAGAAAACCAGAGGAGGTACCAATAAAGAGATTCAGAAATGAAAATGGGGAGATTACTACCGACACAACTGAAATGAAAAGGACTAAGGAGAATACTATGAACAATTGTATGCCAATAAATTAGATAACCTAGATGAAATGGAAAAATTCTTAGAAACACACAAACTACCTAGATTAACTCAAGAAGAAATAGAAGAGCTTAACAGACTAATTACTAGTAAAGAAATTGAAGCAGTAATTAAAAAAAAACAAAACTGCCAATAAGAAAATCCTAAGACCATATGCTTTCAAAGGGGAATTCTCCCAAACATTCCATGAAGACATAACTCCAATTCTGCTCAAATTATTCCAAATAATTGAAGAGGAAGACACACTCACTAAATCATTCTGCAATGTAAAAAACACCCTCATGCCAAAGCCAGGTAAAGATACAACAAGAAAAGAAAACTAAAGAGCAATATCACTTATGAATATAGATGTCAAAATCCTCAACAAAATACTAACAAACTGTGTTCAGCTGTGTATTAAAATAAGTTTTTTTAAAAAAGAATTATACTTGACAATCAAGTGAGATTTATGCCTGGTATGCAAGGTTTGTTCAACATAAGAAAGTCAATTATTTTAATACAACACATTATGGAATGAAGGAAGAAAACTTCATGATCATCTCAATCGATGCAGAAAAGACATTTGGCAAAATATAGCACCACTTCTTGATAAAATATTTAGAACACTAGGAATAGAAGGAAGCTTTCTCCACATGATAAAGGGCATATATGAAAAGCCCACAGTTAACATCCAACTTAATGGTGAAAGATTGAAGGCTTTCCCTCTAAGATCAAGAATAACACAAGGAAACTAAAACATAAGTATGCAAGAATCAATGAAGTAAAATCAGGGAAGAGGAGAACGAAGATTAATTTTCTAAGAAATTGCTGGAGATAAGTCCTTGTCTTTTCATTTTGAAATTTGATTTCTTCCTAGAAAAGGGATATTGAATGGGGCATGTAGTTATTTGCCAGCTTCTATATTTGATAATTGTTATTAATAATAAAATTATTATAACTCTTCCATACATATGGCATTTCAGAGACTACCTTGATTGCTTAGAATTATTAAATATTGGGATCTTCTCAAACCCTAAGTCATAACTGTCAATTTATAGATAAACTCACTAAGGAGAAGCAAGGTTATATGGTTTTACCTGGACAATAATATAGATCTGTTCATGATGATGATGATGATGACTATGGTTGTGGTGATATAATATCATTCAATAAAATGTTGCTATATTCTTTTGGACAATTTATATATATTATTTCATTAAATTCTCAGATGACCATGTGGAATATAGGTCCTATTATTTTATAACCATTCTATAGATGAGAAAATTGAGGAGAAAAAGAAGCTAAGTGGTGTGTGCTGATTTAACATGGCCTACATACGTTGCCACAACAGTACTCAGGACAACCTCCAACTCCCAAAGAAGCCCCTGTATTTCAACTGCTCATCCCCTCCCTACCCCAAAAGTGCAGTGGGTTCCGTGTAATATTTTGGGTAATCTAAGCACCTCTTAAAATATATGTGTGTGTGTATATATATATATATATATATATAAACATTTTTGTAAGCAAATACACATATATGCATATATATTTATATATCATTTTGCAAATGTTTGTATGTATTGTGAGAATTTTGATTTTTACCCATAATAAAAAGAAAAAAAAAAAAAAAGAGGCTAAGTAATTGGTCCAGGGCTACACAACTACTGCATTGCAGAGATGGAATTAAGAATAGAAAGAGACTAACTTCCAGTGTTTGTGCTCTTACTCACAGACTCTTCAGTTACTGACAATAATAGGCCAAACCAGAATTTGTGAACAATTTCCTAACTACAATGCTAACCCGCTTCCGTTCTATGTTATGGTCCATAGAAGGCTCCTCCACCACCAAAGAAGTTTGGAGGCCACACCAGATGATGGTCAGAAGGAGTGTGACTTTGAGGAGGTAAGTAGGTAACTGGAATCTACATCCAGAAAAATCTACTTAGAGCCGTCATTAATCAAAACCACTCCAATATTCCTGAATGTTTCTCAGCAAAAGGAAAGGTGGTAGTCCAGCAGCTGAGTCTGAAGGAAAACTTGAAAATGCCCCTCATAGACCCCATTGTCATTTGACAAGCCCAAAAGCAAAGACATATCATTTGTCACTTATGGAGACAGCTGTAGTTAGCAACCCACTTTACAAGTCAGTTTCTCTATGTCTCACCTCATTATCGCTTGAGTGGTTGTTTCCATAGACACCCACACTTTAGTTTCCAGCTTAACCACATTTGAACAAGAATGCAAGCCTTGGTTGCAGCAGCTGTGAACTGTTTTACCATAGTCTAACAGTCATGGTTTATCTATCTTCCTCTTTTTGTGCAACAGGACAAGGGGTTTCATAAAAAACAGTAACATGACATTATCTAAAGTCCCTTAGGAGTTTCAAAGCTAAAGAGTCAAAGTTTGATCTCTATGAAATTAGGCATAACCAGAAAAAGAAGGAGAATCAACTGTTTTCTGCCTTTGGCTTTGGGTGGGGTGGCAATAGTGGCTGGTGTTTGTCAGTTTCACAAGTACAAAAAAAAAACCGTTTATTTTCTGTATTAAATAGAGCTGTGGGTCCCTGGGGGCCCAAAGGGGAAGAGGAAGGTGATAGGGTGTGGGAGTCTGAATGGGCACTTAAAGAAACATAAAAAAGGCTTATGAAATTCACAGTCCACTAGGCTGTGTTTAATTTTGAACTTGTAGTAACAACAATGAAATAAAACAGCTAAATTATTTGAGGTTTAAAAACACTTCCCTAATGAGAACATGGGAAAAGAATTGTGTGGAAGTTTTCACAGAGAGAAAGAAATATAAGAATCATCTTTAAAATTTACTCTTATGAAAATATAAATAGTATACTTGTCAATTGGCCTATACTTCAATTATAGACCAAAGAAAATAACACATGCCCACACAAAAACACACATATATTCCTATGTGACGCCATTGTGTACACCCACTATACAAAACATGCTTACTCATGCACATTCCACTTGCACACAATGCATATTCAATGATGCCTCACATTGATGGGTCCTTTGACGTTCATTGTAACCAACCAGACTGGGCTTAGATGACACCTGGTCACAGAGAGAATAAATGAGGAATTCATGTCTTTAAATAATAACACTTATTCAACTCATATAATCATCACAACAACCCTGTGAGATAGGTTCTATCATGACTTCATTTTACAGATAATGAAACTGAGGCACAGAGATATTAAATGACTTGCCAATTGTCACATTTCTAATGAGGGGAAGAGTCAGAATTTGACCTCAGGCAGTCTGGAACCAAAGTCTGTGCTCTTAAGCCTTAAGGTAACAAATGAAAAGAAGTGTTCTGAGTCCATTAGGAAAATGCAGATGCTGACCTGCTTCTAGATCTTTTGGTGAATTGTTGTTCTAGATCTGTGGGTAAGGAGGGATCTGTGGCTTTTGTGATTTTTTTTACACTGGCAGATGAAGAGGGATGTATGGCATTAAATTAATTGCTATTTCATGACAGAATGAACCCTTAGTAATGTACTCAGCAGAAACTCTCCCTCTCCTTTAATCCCTTAAATTTAAAACAGCACATCCTCTACTTTTGCCTTAGACTACATTTTCTTAAACAGAGAAAAGCCATGTTCAGGATGATTTTAGATACTATTCTAACCAAATCTTCAAAAGTTCTTTACTTTTGGCTTTTGCTTTTATGGAGAGAACTCTGTCATCTAGTGCCTCCTGTTGTAATTTGCTGGAAGGGAGTTTTAACTGTATATTCATATTCATAGGTGAACTAGTATCAACAGAGTAAAGTACCATTTATCTAGCTAGTTTGTTCCTTATTCTTTTGTTTTCAAGGAAGCTTTCCCAGACAGTTGAATTTCCACAAATGAATATATCTTTCTACTTGCAAGTGAAACCTTTGGCATGGAAAAATTTGCTACTTTCTTCAGATTCCACTTGCAGAGAAGTATATTGTTATCACTCTCTATGAGTAGATTCTAGGCCATTAGAAATGTATGAAGTAAGCACACCAATGTTTCCCTTTAAATACCCACCTACACAAACACAGTAGAATAACAGATATGACAAAGAAACTAGAACACTCTAAAGATAGGCAATTAGTTAATTTTAACTTTCATCTTAATTTCAAATGTTATGCATGGATTAGTTAGAATAAGTCAGCCTTATCCAAGAGGCAACATTTTAATTATTATTTTTTTATTATTTCTGTTTTAAGTTGTTTATCTTATTTTATATGAGGGAGTAGTGATAAATGTAAAGCTATTGAGCATGTCTTGTTTTTATCTATTCATGGCATTTGAATTGGGGCCAAAGGGAGGGGGAAAGAGGGAGATTTTTAAGATAGTCTAACTCTTGGTTAAATGTTATAGTTCCATAATATGCTTCAGTAAAGGGGGCAAAGGAAAATCTCTGGTCCTAAGCAGCTCTGTACCTGCTTTTGGGTACTAATGGGCCTAACAGGTGAGCTATGGTCTTGGAGGAGCAGATTTGGGGAAGCAGGCAGGATTTTTTTTGTATTCATGATAAATTTTAAAAATGAAACTGAATGAAAGATTATTTATTGTGCAACTTAAATTTTCCAGGTAAAGTTTTTAGAATATTTCCTACAGAAGATGGTGAACACATGAGATCCTTTAATCACAGAGTGATATAATAAGATTAGGGTTATCTAAGCAACAATGTGACAGTTTTGTTTTAAGACCAATACCACCATTTAAAACAAATCACCAACAATCTAGACATGTGGGAGAAATATTACAAATATTAAAATTTAGGACCAGTGGCTTAAAGTCATTTGGAAGTGTGAGAATTATTCAAATCATCTAGCTGTTTGAGTATCAAATGAATTTGGACAAACCGGTACAGATGAGTTGCATTTGAAGATTTCTGGTGATGTGAGAAACATATAATTTTTAATGGAGAAAAGCAATGAAATAAATCCCTGGAGGCCCCACTTATAAAACTCAAGTCAAGGTGAAGTTAGGCTCCTCATGAATACCTCACGCTGTCAGACAGTTCCCACTGCTGTTGTTTAAATATGACCTGATCAATTGCGCAAGCCATGCAGGAGTTTCACCCCAGCATATGGGATTCCACGTGTTCCGATTTCAGTGCCACTTGTGAGTGGAATTGTAACTGGCAGACATTGAAAGACTATGATTCAGTTCAGGGATTAAGCCTCAAAAAAGGCAGCAAAATACAAAGAGGAGAATGGGGATGATGGAAGATAAGAGGGGAATCTGAGAACTTGTCAACAGTGTCAGAATTTCCCTAGGTCTTCACATGGATAGGGCGCTATTTTGAGATCCTCACCACTGAGCACTGCAAAGGGAAGGTGCTCTGGGTATATTATAAATAAAATAAATGAAAACATACAATGTATATGTTTAGATGTGCAAAACCATGAATTTATAAAGCAATTTAAATTATTGAAGCCCAGTTAGAAATGACTATTTATATAGCTGGACCATTCATTAGTCACATCAATACCTGTAAATTTATTTCTCTGAGCTATCTATTTCACTGGAACTTGTATAATGAGGCAAATAAAGTAGTTCTAAGAAGGGAGAGAAATAGCTAGAACACTTAGAAAGTTTAAAAAAATGTAACAACAGAATTATGAAAAAATTTTTTTCAGAGTGAGAAATAGTGATAGATAAAGTCCCATGTCACCATAATTTACCAATGAGCTAACTTCTTTCTTCCTCTAGATTATCACCAAATGCAAAATGCATATACATAATTGTTTTTACTTACTCATTTAAAGGTAGGCATAAGTTTCAGGTGCCTCATCTAATTACCATTCAGTTATGCTTTTTGAGGTAATAAGTCTTCAATTATTTATCATTAAACATGGTGGAAGGAATTCTGTTTCAAAAAGCTACAATTCTGATTTTATTATTTATTCACATCTAAACTTCTTCTTCAAGTGATCTTTGCTCACTGCATCCATTTGCTCACCTCCCATCTCCTCAGATATCCTGGATCCCCAATTTTCTAATGAAAATATGTTCTTGATCACCAGTAGTGACTCCCGAGTCAACACATAAAGTGATATTTTCTCATTGACCTTGAATTATTTAATTAGTGATTGTCACTTTTTGCCCAACTTATTGAAACTTTGCATCCTTGCAGGAATCCATCCTGCAAAGTCTTGCGGGGGTCTGTCTGGCAGAGCTCTTGACAGCACAATGAAATTACTCTGAACACGGAGGTTGAGAGATGTCAGGGGGAGAACAGCTGAAGAACCTATCTTCTCGAGCTGACCCCCAACATGGTTTTTACTCCCTTTTTCACATAGTCAAAGGTCAGGGTATACGTGCAGGGTATCAGGTAGGCATAATGCATGACTTTACATTAATTCCAGACTGATAATGGAGTAGCAGGATTACAGAAACAATTAGTAATTTGGTAGGGGATAAGTTGATGGCAAAGGCCTAAGATAACTGATTAACAGAGCAAAACATGAATGTTAATGGCAGGAACAAATAGAGGAGAATTCTCTGTGTGGGCAGAGAAACAGGCCTCCAAACTATTTCTTAGATATAAAGATCAGAGGGTTCTCACTTCTTCCCCTTTTCTGTTTAAACAAGAAGAAAAAGAAGAGGGAAAAGTATCCTGATGCAGTCCTTTATAAAAAACTGCCCCCTTCCCGATAGTTCAAAATAATAAATGGGAAACAAATTTTGATAGTAATAGCAAGGCCAGGTCGCTGTCTGCTATGTGGGTTCTGAACTGAGCTGTGTGTGGGAAACAAAATAGCCATGGCAGGACACCTCCCTTGGGAGGGGTGAGGGTCAGTGTCTTACCTCTGTAGACCCTCAAATTCTCTCCTGATGGTCTCTCTGTGACAGTGCCTGTCTTAGGTTTTCCTTCCCTGAGGAATCTTACCCATCTCTTACTACCAGCCATCCAGGGCCAAGCAGGGTGAAGTGTTCAACAGTTTATGCCTTCATGGCCTCCACACCCAGAACCAGCCTTGGGACTTCCTCACCCATAGGTGGGGCCCCAGCTATGGTTACTGGTTTCAGGGAACCCAGGATTCTAAAGCAGAGATGGCCCAGCCCAAGGCATTGGGCAGGAGACAGACAGTTCAACACCAGCTCTTAGAAGGCCTACTCAACCTAGGGATGTCAAGCTCATGGCACAAGGCAACCTTACCAGTGGGATGTATACTGGACACCTCCAGGTTATGATAGGAACAACGGGAAGGGGGGAAACTAGAAAAAAATTGTGTGCAGGAAGAACAAAAGGGGTCACAGAGTCAGGCAAATAAGTAGGCAGGTGAGAAGGAGGGAAAGGCGACCTTGGGGTGAAAAATTAATTCAAAGGTGTTTAAACCAAAGGGCCCCCGAGTCTCCCCCCCATTTCATTTCTATGTTCTTGATTTCTGGATGTGGGAGGTGAGAGAGATGAAGCAGTGGTCAGGGCAATGATTTTCTGTTCAGCGTGATGAGCTCGAGAAAGGGCCTGACAGATTAACCTAAGAATTGATAATAAAACAAGAAGCATGATTATTACAATGAGAGATATTATCTAGATTTGTATGTTTAGGCCATGAAACCAATTTAAGGGATTTAACTATTGTAAATTATCCTTAAGTGTTTAAAGCACTTTTTGCTGAGCAAGAAGTTATATTTGAGATAGTTGATGTTCCAGGCATTGCTGGAGAGCTAGTACTTCTCCTTGTAAATGAGAGGAGAAGGCCCCTTGAAGGTGAGTTTTAACTTGTTCCCAAGAAAGTTGGAAGCTATTCCAAGGCAAAGGGGTGACACAAATTTTAACATTCCCAGTCATGCTGCAAATCTTGTTTAGTAAGCAGAGCTTGTCATTTGTCACCTATCCAGAGGATAGAGGCTTCTAAAGCATCAAGTTTAGTAAGAATATTATTTTCAATATGAGTTTGAGTCGTAAGTTGGTTGGTACATTGGTCATAAACTGATTAACAACATGAGCAGGTTGGACAGATACTATTAAAGTGACTGCTGTAGTGGAGGCAGTGGCAGCTATGATAATGGCTGAAATAATGAAAGTAATAAGTGTACTAAAGAATTTTTTAGGTTTAATTGTTTAAAATTTCCCCATGTTACTCCCTGAGTTTGGATAGTGTTACAGTGTGATTGCGTCTGGGAGTCCTTTTGTTCCTCCATCATTATTTTCTCCATCTGTGGTATTGGGTTGAACAGGTGATCTTTCCAGCTCATGGTATAGCTTCACGTTTTTTGCTGGCAGCCACCAGGGGCCTGTTACAGTAAGCACACAAGCATACCCTCTCCGCCATGTTATGAGATCATAAGATCCCTTCCAAGATCTATCTTCTAACATTTCCTTATACAAAATTTTGGCTCATGTTTGATGACTATCCTGATGAGGGGAGAAATGTTTTTCAGCTGCTGAGAGGCTGTTTTTATTACAATTTAAGAAATTTTAGGTATATAGTGCTAAGGCTATTGTATTTCTAGGGGAGGTATCCATACTCCCCCTTTTTTTGTTTCTTTGTTTTAGATGATAAGGCATATTCTAAATATTTTCAAGGCTGAGTTAATTGGATTTTATTAGGGATTATTTAGAAACTGGCTTGGGTAAGAGAATATTAGAGATGTTTATAGAGTTGTGCTAAAAGTATTTTTGAGCGGGCTGTAATGAGGATATTATTCATGTAATGATAAATACATGCTTGTGGGAGGGCAGAAAGAGTAGGATATAAAGCCTGAAAGACATAATATAGACACATGGTGGGGCTATTGAGCATTTCTTGTAGCAGGATCTTTTATTGATATTTAGTTAGTGAACTTTTGTTAATAATTGAAAGAATATAAAATAAATGAAGGATTGTTTATAAACAGGGGTTTAACTGTTATATTTCAATCTTTTACAATATGTATACATACATTCACATATTCACCAAACTGGGGGAAACATTGATATACCTGACTCACTTTTGACCAGAGTCCTGGATAGATATAAGATAAATGTTAATATGTATATCTAGTTTAATAAGTTTATATTGACAATTAGAATGAGAAACAAAAATAAAATAATTAATTAAAAGATTAGATTAATATTGAGCAGAGTTACAGAATGATAGATAATTAGAGCAGTTTTACTTATAAACTCACCAACATCTAGCTTTTGGCTGGGAAGTTTTGAATTAGTACTTGATACTAGAGTTTTGGTTGAAAACACTTGTATAGATTACCTTCTCTTAAGGTGACACTTTGACTGGTTTGACTAGGGACTATCTTTGTTACTGCATTCATGATTAATGAACTTGATATTATATATGCCAACTTGTGAGCACTGTGTTAATTCTTGAGGAAGTGGCCATCCTTTTCAGGAAGGAACACAACACTCCTTACAAAGTTTATGCATCAGTCCCAGTGAAATTGGCCAACCTTCTCAGGGAGGAACACAACACTCTTTGGCATGCACTTTATCTGTTTTTATGTGCTATAGAACATCTCTGATGTGCCCACTGCTTTAGTTTGTATTATTTTTCCTGAAACATGAAAAAGTTCTGACTAACAAGGCATTGGTTTGTTGACTAACAAAGTTTTTTTGCATGATGTTTCAATTTTAGGTTTAAATAATACCCACTAAATTTTTTCTTAATACATTCCGTTTTAGGATTATTTAAACTCAAAAGAAGAGACTTACATATACATTCAATAATATATATTTATGTATAACTTACAAGGTATCAAATTACCTAATTACATAATATATTATTAAAATTTTGATTAGTATTTAAGCACTTTACACATAATTCATAATTATAGTAGATTATATAACAACAAATAATAATAAGACTTTTAATTAGTAGACATCCAATGAATAAATTTTTATTTCTTATAGGTTAAGATTCCTAACCAGTGAGGTTATATAGGCTAATAGCATGATTAAAATGACTTTATTTTCTCTATTTTGTATAGCTTGAGGCATAGGTAGCAACAAATTATTATTAATTATGATTATTATTAATTATTATTTGGGCTGTGATGCAGCACATTAACTTCTAATCTTAATACCCACATTGGTTTTGTTGTTAGCATTTTAATTGGAACTGGGGCTGTGACTCACAGTGTTGAATTTAAACTTAGTTAATTATTGGCTAACTTATAGGAAGGGGAATGAGGGCTGGCTTGACTTGTTTAAGGAGATACTAAAGAAAGCCTTAGCAAGTTTCAAAACAACATGATAGTGACATAACTGGATATTAATTTTTTGCAACAAACTAGCAATATTTGGGACTGTTGCATACTGCAGTGGTGTTATTTTAATTTAATATAATTTACTCTTATTCACTACCCCTTGCAGCCCCTAATGGCTGCTTTCTTTCTGCAGCTACAGAGCTGCTTCTTTAGGAGAGGTGGGGTAAATCAGATAAACATGAGTTAAAGCATCCTCCTCTTGATTTTTAGGCAGAGAGGTTGTTTATGTGACACATAAACACTGCTAAATTTTTAGGAATTTTATACACTTTTTAAGTATTTATATGAATCTTTTATTCATATGACTTTAATTTACAGATGGTTAAACAATACCTTTTAATTTTAGAACAATTTCAAATTCCTTCCATTTAGACTATAGCATATTAAATAAATTCAATTATTTTATTACTTTACCTTTTTCAAGCTGAAAGAACAAATCTTTTGCAATAGTTTGAAATAAAAAACTACTTTTCAGGATTTGACTTTGAGAAAGCAGGTTTGAAAATTTGGTTGTTTTACAAGTGATAAGACTTGTTTCTCCAAGGAAACAATAAGATTAAAATACAAGAAACTGTTCTCATAAAAAAAGACCCTTTTTTTCTGTATCCTGATTATTTAAGAGAAAAAGTCTTTATACAATTCTACTAAAACAGACCAATGATTTAAGAAACTTTGAGAAAGAACAAAGCTTTTAAAACTTTATAGATAAACCCATCAAATCCTACTTGCCGTTGACCATAAAAATTCTTTTTTCATGCACCTTCTGCACTTTCTGTACTCATTCAGGTTTTGTCCTACATTTTACCCTTTTTTAATAACCAATCATTTTATTTTGGGACAAAATTATTTTCTTTTTCTTTAATAATAAAAACACATTCTATATATCTTCTATACATAAGTTACCAAAATGATTTTGGAAACTATTTCCAAGCAAACATTTTACAACATACAATTACCATCAACACTAAACAAATTTGTCAAAATAATGATTCAATTTGGTTATAACTATTTTTATTATTTTAAATTATTATCCATATTTATTTATTAATATAAACACTTATTTAGTTTTTGGCCATTTGAATGGAGCTCATTTAATAATTTTCATTTATCAATTTAATATTACCATCCAGAGGTATTAAAATACACTGACATTGAACAGATAAACATAAAATAAGTTACAGTACATCAATAGAAATATGCACCTTTGATTTTACTGCTTTTGTTTTTTTTTTTGTTTTTTTTTTTAATTAATTAATTTATTTTTTTTTATTATGGGTAAAAATCAAAATTCTCACAATACATACAAACATTTGCAAAATGATATATAAATATATATGCATATATGTGTATTTGCTTACAAAAATGTTATTTATATATATATATATACATATATTTTAAGAGGTGCTTAGATTACCTAAAATATTACACGGAACCCACTGGGATTCAACCAGTCTGCAAAACCCCTACTGCCTATATGAAGTCTGATTTTACTGCTTTTGAGAATTTTTTTTTTTGAAACTGGGCTGCCAAGATTTCCTACTCTTCCAGCTGTTGAATTTTATTAGCCCCCACCAGCCAACAGCCACATTATCATATAGGCAGTAGGGGTTTTGCAGACTGGTTGTTGGAATGTTTTCTTTATCTTATTTGATTATTTGGCAGAATGTTTTCTTACAAGCATGATTTCATTGATATGGGCTTTATTCAGCACTTCTGCCTGTTGAATGCAGCCTTCTTGATATTTTAGTTGCCAAACACTAAATTAGGCTGAGGCAACAATAGTTTTTACAAGAGCTTTCCAATCCCAGGGGCACATTTGATAGCCATTAGCAATGGAGTTTAAAATTCCCTTAGTAAAGGAACTGTGAAGTTCATTTTCATTAATACTTCTCCTCAGCTCTTTAAGGAGTGTATAGGGAAGTGATTAATGCTGTGGCTGTCCATTTGGGGGAGCCACCAGGAAAGTGTGGCATTCTCCAGCCTCTACAGCTTCTTTTAAGCATTCTTTCATAGCAGGGGAAGGTGTCTGAGTTTCAAAGAAGACTGAAGGTGGAGGAGGAGGAAATGGGAGTAAAGTTTCTTCTTCCTTAGGAATTGTGGATTTCTTAAGAGAAGCTGGGGAAGGAGGTGGAGATGGAGGAGGAAGCAGATTTCCTTTTTATCTAAAGCTATAGGACTTTTGGGTGGGGACTCCTCTGGAGGAGCAGTAGGCTGGGAAGGGGCGTAAAGTGGCCATAAAGCTGTTTTTACTAGGCTCCAGGTTATAAGAGCAGAGGCAGGAATTTTCTCTCCCTGTTCATATTTTCATTTTAGATTTTTTCCTACCTGCTCCCATAATTCTAACATTCCTCTGTTGGGAAACCATGGGCAGAAATTTGGACTAACTTTAATAAAGTGAATAGCTGAGTTGCTTTTACCATACAGTTAGCTGCCTTTAGTAATTGCTGAATGATTTTAACAAAAACCTTTTGCTCTTTTGAGACTCCTGAACCCATGATGAAATAGATAATGCCCTTGATTGAATTCTTGGCATGTAGGTAAATGTCCTGAACCAGCTTTCCTGTTCCCTTACCTTGGGAGATGAGCTATCCAGATAAATTTCATACCTTTGACGTGCTGATTGCGCCGCTGGTCTGAATCATGATGCAGTCACCACTTGCAGGAATTCGTCCTGCAAAGTCTTGTGGGGGTCTGTCTGGCAGAGCCCATGAGGGCACAATGAAATTACTCTGAACATGGAGGTTGAGAGATGTCAGGGGGAGAACAGCTGAAGAAGCTATCCTCTCGCGGTGATCCCCAAAACAGTTTTTAATCTCTTTTTCACATAGCCAAAGTTCAGGGTGTATGTGCAGGGGCTCAGGTAAGCATAGTGCACAACTTCACAATAATTTCAGACTGATAATGAGGTAGCAGGATTACAGAAACAATTAGTAATTTGGTAGGGGATAAGGAGAAGACAAAGGTCTAAGATAATGGATTAACAGAGCAAGGCAAGAATGTTAATGGCAAGAACAAATAGTGGAGAATTCTCTGTGTGGGCAGAGAAACAGGCCTCCAAACTATTTCTTAGATGTAAAGATCAGAGGGTTCCCACAGTCCTTATTTTCCTTAACCCAGCAATCATCCTGACATTTCCTTCCTATCTTTATGTCTATTTCCTTTTGTTTTCTGTCTGGGACAATGCTTCCCCTGCCCATCCCTTAAAATTTGCTCTTCCCCAGGTCACTTACTAGGCCCATTGCTTTTCTCATGCTGACAACTAAAATTAGGAAAGAACATCTATTTTTTAATATTTTAAAAATAGTTTTTATTTTTAAAGATATTTAGATTACATGTATATTGCATCAAAAATATGAGGGATTCCTATATACCCCACCCCTCCCCTTCCCACATTTTGCCACATCAACAACATCTTTCAAGAGTTTGATACATTTGTTGCAATTGATGAGCATATATTGAAGCACTGCTGGTAACAATGGATTATAGCTTACTTTATAGCTTAAACTATAGTTTAAGCCCTGAGAAATCTACAACAAAGCTTTTATAAAAACAAATAAGTTTATGTGGCTAAGAGACTTCAAAGTGAGTCGGGAGGTCATCCCAGAAGAAACGTTTATGCACATCTCAGCAGGATCTCATAGACTGCCAAAATGGATAATACCCCAAATAGTGGGGCTTCTGAATGCTCTGGAGGCACCCAAGTCCTATGGTCAGTGCACATAGCTCTGGAGTTTGATGCCTTGCCAATGGGCCCTACCATGGAGTTTATCCTCATTAGAGTGACAGAGTTGGACTCAATTATGGCTTCCCTACACATGACTCATTTGTCCCTTCTTTTTAAACCTACACTTGGTTCTGGAGTTTTTAAGTGTACATCCAAGAGACTGGAATCTTTGGACTATCCATAGGTCAGCTGGGCCTGGAGCCTCAGCAGAGTTGCAGCACCTACTCTCCAGTTCATTGGACTCACCCAGGACAACAAGGAGGTGAGGATTGGCAACCACCATTCCAAGGAAGCAAGACACCCTACAACTGAAAGAAAGGAAGTCCTATTAATTGATTGTATGGGATCAAACCTCCCTCTCAATAAGAGGTGGAGTGGACATCACCATCCCAGAATCCTCAGAATTGGGGAATAAAATATGGAATAAAGTGGACTTACTGGTATTCTGCTATAGACATATTGTGATTCTAGCAATGGAAGAAATTACAATTACAAATTGATATGGAGGCAATGGCCACTGGAGGATCTGGGAGCAGGGAGAGGGACAACAGTTGTAATATTGGGGCTTTTTCAGGACTTGGGAATCGTCCTGAATGACATTGCTATGGCAGATATAGGCCATTTATATTGTCCCAAAACATGCAGAACTGTGTGGGAGATAGTGTAGACTGCAATGTGAACTATGGTCCATGCTCATTGGGATTCCCCCAGATGTGTTTATCAATTGCAATGAATGTGCCACACTAATGAAGAATGTTTATGTGGGGGGATGTGGGAGGGTGGGGAGTGGGGCATATGGGTATCTCTATATTTTTTGTGTAACGTTTATGTAACCTAAATATCTTTTTTTAAAAAAGATGCTTTAGATTACATATATATATTATTTCATTGGACATATTCATATGTCTTAAAAGAATGCCCTAAGTGAACCCTTCCCCACACATCCCCCCACCACCAACACCCTGCACCAGTGATCCTCCCCTGCCAGTTTTGACACTTCTGTGATCCAAAACCTTCCCCAAAACAAAGCCAAAAAATACAAAGTTATTAATACAATGCAATAAAATAATAATAAAAAATAACAAAAAAACTCAAAAATAAAAAATGGAAAAAAATTAAATTCATTTTGTCATTCATCACTGTAAGAGCTATCTTTTATTCTTTTATGTACAGTGACAATGTCTTCTGTATGTTCCCCCAGTGTCTTTTTTTTTTTTTCTTTTTTCTTTACCTTCAAAGAAGCTTTAGGTTACAGAAAAGTTGCATTGAAAATATGGGGGAATACCATCTACCCAAAGCCTTCCCCCTCTCCCACTGTCTCCTTCTAATAGCATTTTACATGTGGATGGTACATTTGTTACAAATGATGTACAAATATTGAAGTGTTGCTACTGAACATGATCAATGGTTTACACATGGTTTACATTTTGCACCACACATTTTTATGGGTTTGGACAAAATTTAAAACATCTTGTATCTGTTCTTGCAAGATTATGCAGAACAATTGCAATGCCTGAAAAATTCTCTATGTTTCATCTATTCTACATTTCCCTCCCCCTTCCTGAAACCTATGGTAGCCACTAAGTTTTAATTTTTTCAGAATGTTTCATAGTTACGTGCGATAATATTGAGGGCTTGTCACAATGGTGTGTTTCTTTTGTTAGGCAATGCTTATGTTTTAGAGCGATTCTTGCCCCTTTAATTGAAAACCTAACAAGACTCCCCAGGATGGGCCTTTAATACTTTCTTGTTCACTGTGTGAGTCTCCACACACTGAGATAACATACTATGACACAAAGAACACTTTTATAGTCCATAGAGGCATGCCCCAGGTGTGTCCTATCCTGCATAACCTCCCAACACCAATGCCTTACACCATTAACCCTCCCTTGCCATATTTGCCAAAAATACATTCCCACCATTGTAGTTTTAACCACAGACCTGCAAATCCCCAAAGTTCACCTGCTCCTTCTTCCAAACCTCTAACCAGTTCCCTGGATAGTCCAATGCAATCCCCCACCGTACTCTCCCTCACACTCTTGCACCATAGAACCCAATCATATCTCTGCATCACTATCACCCCCATCCATGCCCAACCACATTCTTCCAGCTTATCATAGATTTTGCCCATATTGTACATTGGAAGGCCTTCTACTTTTATGATTTCAACTACTACCGCTACACTAGTGTTTCCTACACCTCTATTTCCAACCTTGCTTTCTCTATTCTTTGGTTTCTAATGGTATCCTAAAATCCATCTAGGTAAGAGAAAGAAGGATAGTCAAAAATCTTCTGTTTTCAGCCATGCTGGCTTTGTAAATGTTTAGAGGAAATTTACTGTCAGGGTAAATGCTATTGAAAGTGAAAATCTGAGATTTATTTACCTGATGAGAACAATAAAAACTGGGTGCAATTATCTATTCAGCTGTATTCTCAGATTGGGTAGATCAAAGGTTGTGATCATATAAATCTCAGACAACTTCCCTCCACCTTCACCAGTTTACACCAGGACATCAGAGAAGCTTTCCCCAGAGTTGCTCAGTTCTCATAATATGTCCAGAATATGATCTGTGTATGTCTTTCAAGTGATATCTGAGCATTGAAGCTGGTGCTTAGGACCACCACCTGCACCTTTACCTCATTCTTCAAAACACTTTCCACTGCTACTTCCAGTGAAAACTTAGTCCAGGTAAAATCTAGGATCTCATAAGAGGTTGAAAGACCTTGGTTTTAGTTCATTATTATGCCATTTACTCTGCCACTGATGTACAGTGTGGATCAGAAGCTCCTGCCTTCCTGGATTTCAATTTTCTCTTTTCTAAAATGGGGATGATAATATATGCTCTACCTACCTTCCTAGATTGGAGGAAGAATCAGGGAGTTAATGGTGCTATTTTCATATATAGGATCTTCATTAATCTCTATTGTCTAAAGAGCTAGCATATGGGTAGCAATGTTATTGTGGGTTAAAAAATCACAGGCTCCTGAGTAAAATGTTAAAGAGGTCTATTCACCCTAGTGATGCAATCGGTAATGGCTTGAATGAAATCAAAGGGGCTTTTTTCAAGACTTTCAAGGCTGGACTTTCTTTTACCTTGGTTAAGAAAACTATTCACTCGGATCCCAATCCTGGTATGCCTCTGGAGGGCACTTGAAATCACTTTTGCAAGATAATCATAACAGATCTTTTGTTTGAACTTTTTTTAAGATTTGTTTTGTTTTAGTGATTGGAATAATTTTAATAATATTGGTTTCATCAATTGCAACAAAGGTTCTGAACGAATGCAAAGTGATAACAATAGGGAAAATTGTGCATGGGGAGGGGAGACTTATGAGAACTCTATTTTCTGCATGATTTTTCTGTGAAATTATAATTGCTCTACTTTTTAATAAAAAATGGAGGAAATGAAACAAGGTGACTGAACTCCAAAAAGATACAAGTAAAAACAAAATCAGAGACAACCAGCAAGATGATGACAGAGTAAGGAGCTCCTAGAATCAGCTCCTGCTACAGGGCAGTTAGTAATCACTCAGAACTACCTAAAGCACTAGTTTGGGGGCTCCAGGAGACCAGAAGTGCATCGTGCAACATCCATTAAAGAATGGAAGGAGGAGACTGCCCATCTGCAGAAAAGATTTGTAAGTAGAGCACACCATGCCATGGAGGCCAGTGCCCATCCTCCACTGGAGGCACAAGCCACTTTGGGAGCTATCTTGCAGATTGGAATTGGAAGCTCCACTTCTCAAAAATGGGGGAGGAAGAGACGGTTGGGCACCAACTTCAGCTACTGATTAGTAAATTCAGCAGGGTAAAGTATAATCCTAAGAACAGCTAAAGTTTGAACCTATCCAAGTCAGAAAGAGGCCAACAGATACCATCTTAACTCTGTACCTCACACAAGGGGAAGCGGGCTGACTGAAAATCCCAGTGCTGATAGGGACTGGCTTCTTTCCATATAGATCTGATTGAAGCTCTAGCTTAAGCTCCAGGCTCACCTTGGGCAGGTAGGAAGCTGGGGGGAGCTGCGCCAACCTCTCCAGGAAACTGCAGTCCACACGAGGGAGGCTGGTGATCATCCTACTTTGGCAGTGCATGCCACACCAGGAGCTATTCTATGGCAATAATTGGAAGTTTGATTTCCCAAAAACAGGGGAGGAAGAGACGGTTGGCCGATTTCAGCTACTGATTAGTAAATTTTGCTAGCTAAAGTATAACCCTAAGAACAGCTAGTGTTTCAACCCTGTCCAAGTCAGAAAGAGGACCGTAGCCATCATTTTTCACCCCAAGCATGAGTGGAAGCCAGGCTGTCTGAAAATCATAGTGACTGTAGAGACTGGTTTCTTTCACTAAGATTAGCTGATAGCCCTAGCCTAGGCTTCAACCCCACCTCTAACAAGGAGGAAACTGGCAAACTCTTCAGCAACCTATCTAGGTAACTGTGGGTACATTTAGCTGGCACAGACTGAATAATTGAAAGTCTACTGGGACCACAGTGGCCATCTTGGAACATCACTGCATAGATTGATGCCCACACCTTCAGCTCCATCCCCACCCCAGGCAGGGGAGAAAAGGGTGTGAAGCTTCATCCGTCTCTCTGGGCAACTACAGTCTAAGTCTGCATGAGTTGGATTATTCCACACAACCCTGGCTCTGTCCCTACCCCTGGCAACGGAGAAAGTTGGGAGAAACTTCATCAGTCCTCGGGGCAATGAGGGCAGCTTGAGTCTCCACAGTTTATAACACCAGCTACTTCCTTGGATTCTACTACACAACCAGCAAGGGAAAAGGGGCAGGAAGCCCTAAACTAAAGAGATAAACTGCACCCAGAATAAATAGTCTAGTAAGCCAGTTGCCAAGACACCAACAAAAATTACAATCCACACCAAGAAACAGGAATATATGGCCCAGTTAAAGGAAAAGATAAGCCTCTAGATGATAAAGTAGTTGAGACAACTAATCATAGATGTTCAAACAAATCTCCTTAATACATTCAATGATATGGCTAAAGAAATTAAGGATATTAAGAAGACATTGGATGAACACAAAGAAGAATTTGAAAGCATTCACAGAAAAATAGCAGATCTTATGGCAATGAAAGTTGCAATAAATGAAATTAAAAATACACTGGAATAAAAAAAAATAGCAGATTTGAGGAGGCAATAGAAAGGATTGGTGAGCTTGAAGAAATGTCTTCTGAAAGTGAACATACAAAAGAACAGATGAAGAAAAGGTTGGGAAAACTTGAACAAGGTCTCAGGGAACTAAATGACAGCTAAAGATGTGCAAACATACGTGTCATGGGTGACCCAGAAGGAGAAAAGAAGGAAAAAGGGGCAGAAGAAATATTTGAAGAAATCATGGCAGAAAAGTTCCCAACCCTATTGAAGGACATAGATATACATGTCCAAGAAGCACGATATATTCCCATTCAAAAAAATCAAAATAGACCAACTCTGAGACATATGCTAATCAGAATGTCAAGGCCAAAGACAAAGAGAAAATTCTGAAAGCATCAAGAGAAAATCAATGCATAACATATAAGAGATACTGAATAAGATTAAGTGCTGATTTCTCACCAGAAACCATGGAGGCAAGAAGACAGTGGTATGATATATTTAAGATACTGTCAGAGAAAATCTTCCAGGCAAGAGTCATGTATCTGGCAGGATTGTCTTTCAAAAATGAGTGCAAGTTTAGACTATTCACAGATAAAAAGAAACTGAGACATGTGGTGGGAGGTGTGGGAGGTGGGCAACATGGGAAGTGTAATATTTTGGGTAATCTAAGCACCTCTTGAAATATATGTATGTGTGTATATATATATATATAACATTTTTGTAAGCAAATACACATATATGCATATATATTTATATATCATTTTGCAAATGTTTGTATGTATTGTGAGAATTTTGATTTTTACCCATAATAAAAAAAAAAAAGTCACTTTAAAAAAAAAAAAAAAAAGAAACTGAGAGAGTTTGTACCCAAGAGACCTGCTTTGCAGGAAATACTAAAGTGTGAGCCAGCCTGAAAAGAAAAGACAGGAGAGAGATGCCAGGAAGATAGTCTAAAAATGAAGATTATATCAATAAAAGTAACTAATGTGTTAAAGGAGTGGTGAAAATAAAATATGACAGATAAAACCCAAATATTCAGGAACAAACTTAATCAACAATGTACAACACTTTTATTCAGAGAACTACAACTCATTGTTAAAAGAAATAAAAAATGACCTAAATAATTGGAAGAATATTGCATGCTAACTGATTGGAAGACTAAATATCATTAAGATGTAAATTCTACCCAAATTGATATATAGATTCAATGCAATCCCGATAAAAATTCGATCAATGGAACCGAAATGATGATTCAGAAACAGGCTCTCATATCTATGGTCGAGTGATTTTTGACTAGCCTGTCAAACCCACCCATCTCAGCCACAACATTCAACAAATGGTGCTGAGGAAACTGGATATTCAAAGCAAGAAGGAAAGAGGACCCCTATCTCACACTTTATACAAAAATTAACTCAACATTGATTTAAAGAACTGAATATAAAAGCAAGAACCATAAATCTTCTAGAAAAATATGTAGGAAAATATCTTCAAGACCTGGTGGTAGGTGATGGATTCTTAAAGGAGGTAAGAAGGGGACTGAGAAGGACTATTGATATTTACTGTATGTAGAAGTTTCAATTAACTTTACTGTAAAAGTGTGGAAATGTACAGAGTTGATGGTAACACATTATAGTGAGTAACAGCTGGTTTATAAATGGGAATGTGGCTGAATATGGTAGTCTAGGATGTAAATGCCAATTGAAAGAAAGCTAGAGAATAATATAGGGACTGACTAGCACAGTAAACCCAGAGGTGGATGAAAATTGTGGTTGACGATATAGATGCAAGATTGTCCTTTGTGAATTAGAGTAGATGTACATCACTATTGCAGGGTGGTGGGAATGTGGAGAAGCATGGGAGAAATACAACTGGAGTGAATTATGGAGTGTAGTTAACAGTAATAATGTAATATTCATGCAACTATGCCAAAGATGTACTGTGTTGGTAATTGGGGAGTGTGGAAAATGTGTACCAAATGTATGCTATGGACCTGGTAATAATCAAATGATATTATCTCATGATCTGTAACAAATGTTCCACCATGGTGTGGTGTGTTGATAGAGGGGTGTTGTTTGGGAATTCAGCACATGTGCATGATTGTTTTGTAAGTTTACAACTTCTGTCATAAAACTATATTTAAAAAATAATAATAGGGTGGGTTGGGGGGAAAATACACAAAATGTAAGATAAGGAGTATAACTAATAGTAAGTTTTTTACAATATTCTTTCATAATTTATTACAAATGTCTCATGACAATGCAAGGTGTTGGTGGAGGGTGGGTGTACGGGACCCCTGTATGATGTTATGAATGTTTGCTTTGTAAGTTCACAACTTTTACTATACACTTATTGTTTATGTATGTTCATGTATAAATGATATCAATGTAATAATAATAATAGGGTGGGATGGGAAAAAATACTTTTGTTAGTAGTTACATTTTGAGGATGCTCTTTAATCATTAGTTAAAAATGTTTAACGACAATGCAAAGTATTGGTGGTAGGGTGAGGTATGAGAGCCCTGTATGATTTTATGTATGTTTGTTTTGTAAGTTCACAACTATTGCTATACACTTGTTTATGTATGTTCATGTATGAGTGATATACCTCAATAAATAAAAATAAATTAAAAATTACATGAAAATGGAGGATATGTACTCAAGAAAGATAGATTTGAGTGAAAACTTAATAAGAGGTAATGGACAAAGTAGGAAATAAACAGAAGAATGAGAATGAAATCAAGAAAGAAAAATTTAATAAAGGACAAAGAAAACACATGACAGAGAAAAACATGCAAATATAACATATTCCTAATAAGTATAATATAAAATTACAGAAATATTATCAATCATTTCAGTCATTACAATATAAATGAATGGGCTTGATTTACTTAACAAAAGAAAAAGAATTCTGGTGGGCTCATATAACAAAACCCAACTATACCCTCCACACAAGAGACAAATCTAAAATAAACCTATTCTGAAAAGCTTAAAATAATTTGATGGGCAATTGAAAACAAATTTCAAGTTGCACTGTAGAATCTGAAGCCATATAGATGAACTTATGTACTATTACATTACAATTGGTCTTTATTTTGGGTTGGATGGATGTTTTACCCATGCATAATTTTATAATATCATGAATTGTTTATTTGGAAAATATTGTTTACTAGTTTATGCAGATTTCTAACAGTTTCATCATAAAATATTTTTAAGAAACATTCTTTAGTATCACTACCAGGAAAGCCCTTTACTATAGGAAAGCTTTTCAGCTCACATAGGTGGATCAAGTTTTTCCAAAATTATAATTTTCACTTGAAAGTTTGAAGTTTATCATTGATAAATATTTTCAGTTATCTTCCTTTAAGTGACAGAGTCATTTCAATAATTTTTGAAAAAAGACTGCCAAACACCCAAGTGTTTTTATTTGTATTTTGACTTCTTTTCAGTATCCAAAACACTGGCCAGGAGTTCTTGTGTTTTAGCAGGCTAGAGTTAAAGACTTTTCTGGTAATGATGCTAAAGAATGTTTCTTATTTTCCAATCCATGAACATGGAATGTCCTTCCTTTTATTTAAGTCTTCTTCAGTTTCTTTTAACAATGTTTTGTAGTTCTCTGAACACAGGTCCTGTATGCCCTCGATTAAGTTTATTCTTAAATATTTGATTGTTTTAGATGCTATTTTAAATGCAATTTTTTTCTTATTTCCTCCTCTGATTGCACAACAATAATGTGTAGAAATGCTATTGATTTTTGCATAGTAATCTTTTATGCCACCCTTTTGCTAAAGTCATCAATTATTTCTCGTAATTTTAACTTTGTCATGGATTTTCCAATATTTTCTAAATATGGGATCATATCATCAGCAAATAGTGAAACTTTTCCTTCTTCCTTTCATACTTGGATGCCTTTTATGTCTTCATTTAGCATAATTGCTCTAGCTAGAATTTCTAGCACAATATTGAATAACAGTGGTGACAGTAGGCATCCTCATCTTGCTCCTGATCTCAGAGGGACGTTCTCTGTCTCTCACCATCGAGTACAATGCCAGCTATAGGCTTTTCATATACGCACTTTAATAGAAACTTCCTTCTATTCCAATTCTTTGGTGTATTTTATCAATAAAGGATGCTGTATTTTGTCAAATGCCATTTCTGCATTAATCGAAAGAGTTAAATAGTTTTTCTTCTTCAATTTATTAATATGATGTATTATACCAATTGATATCCTTGTGTTGAGCCCTCCTTGCATACCTGGGATTAAACCCACTTGATCTTGGTGTATAATTCTTTTTATGTGCTTTTGGATTCAGTGTGCAAGTATATTGTTCAGGATTTTTCCATCTTATATTCATTACAGATATTGTTCTGTAATTTTCTTTTTTTGCAGTATCCTTATGTTGTTTTGGTATTAGGGCGATTTTGGCTCATTTCCTGTTCAATTTTTTGGAAGAAATCGAGCAAGATTGGTATTAAATCACTTTTGAATGATTGGTAGAATTCACTTGTGAAGCCATCTTGGGAAGTTTCTGATGACATTTTCACATTTGGAGAAGTTGTGGATTGCAGAAGGGTCACAATTTCTTGACTTCTTGTTTGAGTTATCAGTTATGGGTAGAATTTGGGGATGGAGACACTTAGAACATGCCACTAAGGCATATGAATATGGTCAAGTGTTCATGTGGTGTTGTCTTGGTGGTTGTAGAAACACAATTTTTGAAAGAATATTGAATGCCCATCCTGGGGATTCCTGCTACATTCTCTATTAGAACAGCAAGATTCTCCTAAGTATATGGTCAGTACCTAGTGAAGGAAGACAGACAATTACAGCAGGCCCTTGATATTAATGATTGTACTTAAGAACCTTTCTTGTGAAATTGAAACTGAGCTTAGTATTATATATTGCTTAAGAGTTACCCCCTGAAAGCTGCTTTATTGCTCAAATGTGGCATCTCTCTAAGCCAATCTCAGCCTATAAATGCATTACTTTCTCCTCAACATGGGACATGACTCATGTGGATGAACCTCCCTAACACCAAGGGATTATTATCATGCACCAACTGACAGTGCATCTGGAAAATGACCTTGACCAAAAGGGGGGGGGGTATTAAATACAGATGAGTTTTTATGGCTAAAAGGTTTCAGTGTGAGTCAAGGTCATTTGAGAGGTTATGCCTATGCATGTCTCAGCAGGATCTCATTGCCTGTCACAATAAACAATGCTTCAAACAGTGGGGCTCCTGAGTGCTCTAGAGAAATCTTTTTACTTTTGATTGGTTTGTTGAGGTCTTCCATTTCTTCTAGGATCAGTGTATGTGATACATGTGTTTCTAGGAATTTGTCCATCTCGTCTATATTGTCTAGCTTTTTTGGCTTACAGTGGTTTAAAGTATCCTCTTATGACTTCTCTTATTTCTGTGGGGTCAGTGGTAATGTCCACCCTGTCATTTCTGATGTTATTTGTGTCTTCTCTTTTTTGTTTATCAGTCTAGTTAAGGGTTTCTCTATTTTTTTAATCTTTTTAAAAAAATTTCTTGTTGTAGATTTTGTCTTTTCAAAGTACCAACTTTTGGTTCTGTTGATACTCTTTTTTTTCTCAATTTTTGCTCTGATACTTACCATTTCTTTCCTTCCCCTTGGTTTGTGATTAGTTTGTTGTTGTTTTTCTAGTTCCTCCAGATATGCTGTTAGACCATCAATTTTAACCCTTTCTTCTTTTTTAATATAAGCATTGAGGGCTATAAATTTCCTTCTCAGCAATGCCTTTGTGGTGTTCCATAAGTTTTGATATGTTGTGTTCCTATTTTCATTCATCTCAAGACATTTACTGAATTCTCTTTCAATGTCCTCTTTGACACAGTGATTATTTAAGAGTATGTTTTTTAATCTCCATACATTTGTGAATTTTCCCTTTTTCTTTCCACTATTTTTTAAATACTTTTTAAAGATACTTAGATTACACAAATGTTACACGAAAAATATAGGTGTTAAGCACCAAAGCTGGGCCTTTGGGGATAACCAGAGGAAAAACTTTAACACGAGAGTTAGGCAGAACTTACATTTATTATGTCTGTAGACAGGAGCCAAAGTTGGTCTAAAGTGACTCAGACCTGACTCTCTGCTGTGGTTTTATTCTTGCTTAAAGACCTAAGCTACTACTTAGCATTTTGCTGATATCTAGGCATCTGAACATGTTGGTGAATATACTCTGATGATCAATTTTTCACTCTTGCCTAATGTTTTTCTTTTCACTGTTTTTTAATTTTTGTTTCAACTTATTAAAATTATTTACAATTTCTCAGCATAAGTTATAAAAATCATGACAGGGACTCACTAATGGGGTGCAGATTTTCTCCAAGGGATGGAGAAAAGAGAGGCCTAAAAGCAGTTTTAACTCCTTTGAATTTCCTGGCCAGCCAGCAGGTGGTGCAATTAGCGAAACTTTCCACTGATATGTTTCTTTAAATCTCTTACTTTCTTGGGTTTCTGGTATGGCCAGAGCTGAGATTCAAAGCAGGCTCTGCTGGCTCAATTCACTGAAGAGAAGCCTTCCAAATCACCCTCCCTCTTTCCTTGTAACAGCCCACAGGTAGGAAGCTGTCTGTTCCCCTGTCAGCCACTTGCAATGAGCCAGCGGTTCTGTTCAAACTTAAGGTCTTGAGGGTGGGTGGTGGGAGCTCTTCCCACCCAAAATGGGGTTGAGTACCTCATGTTTGTTGTTTTGGTTTCTTTGTCTCCCTGTCCTTTGCTCTCATGATATTTGCACAGCAGTGTTCTCATCTGCTGACCCCAAAAGCAGTTCTCTCAGCTTTTGGCTCTTTCTCTGTTGTTTTTGTGAGAAAGTTGAGCCCTACCTAACTACTCCAATGCCATCTTTCCAGAACTCCTACATCTTTGGTCTTATTCCTAGATCTTTTATTATTTTAGTTGCTTTGTTCATGGATTTTTTTTCTTGGTTTCATCCTATGATTGTTCATTTCTTTTGTATAGAAACACTACTGACTTTTGGGTATTGATCTTGTACTTTGCCACATTGTTGAGTTCATTTATTAATGTTGGTTGTTTTGTTATGGATTTTGCATGATTTTCTGTATATAGAATCATGCCATCTGCAAATTTTCCTTCTTCTTTTTCATTTGGATATCTTTCATTTCTTTTTCCTGACTAACAGCTCTAGTAAGAATCTCCAGTACAATGTTGAATAACATTGTTGACAGTGGCATTGTTGTCTTCAGCCAAGTATTAGAGGTAAAGCCTTCAGTGTTTCACCATTAATTAGGATATTTGTTGTGAGCTTTTAATGCATGCCCTTTATTATGTTGATGCAGTTTAATTCTATCCCTATTGTTCCAAGTGTTTTTATCAAGAAGTGGTGTTGTATTTTGTCAAATGATTTTTCTTCAGGTGAGATGATTGTGTGGTTTTTTTATCCCTTCATTGTGATAATGTGTTGTATTACATTATTGATTGTTTTATGTGGAACAAAGCTTGCATGCCAGGGATAAGTCCCACTTGACCATGGTGTATAATTCTTATAATATGCTATTGGATTCAGCTGGCTAGCATTTTGTTGAGGATTTTTGCATCTATTTTCATATGTAATATTGGTCTGTAGTTTACTTTTCTTGTGTTATCTTTATCCTGTTTTATATGAGGATGATGTTGGTGCGGTAGAATGAATTTTGGAGTGGTCTTTCGTCTTCAATTTTTTGGAAGATTATGTACAGAACTGGAGTTAAGTATTCTTGGAATGTTTGGAAGAACAGGTACAAATTATGTAGGGTAGGTTGCAAGCTGGGAACTCTATTGAGGATTTTTGATGAATTCCCCAAGAGAAGCTGGATGACAGAAGGAAAGATGGAAATTCTCTTTTCTGACAGCTGAAATCATATGTTCTCATTTAAAACCTTCTCTTGATTGGATGAGACATCTTGAGTTGATGCAGGAAATCTCCTCAGTTGTTTGTAGATATAATCAGCCATAGATCCAATCAACTTACTGGTAATTTTAGTCCATGAAATGCCCTCACAGAAACAATCAGGCCAGTGCCTGCTTGGCCAAACAATGGGTACCATGACACAGCCAAGGTGACACATGCACCTAACCATCACATTGTCTATCCCAGAATGGTCCATTGCACTCAAGAAGACTGTATATTCTGATTTTTATGGAAGAAGTGTTCTATATATGTCTGTTAGGTCTGTTTTGTTTTGAATAATGTTCAAGACTTTTATTTCCTTATTGATCTTTTGACAAGTTGTTCTAGCAACTAGTGAAAGTGAAGTAATAGTCTCCTACTTTTAATGTAGGACTGTCAATTTTCCCTTCAAATATGTCAGTATATGCTTCATATATATTGGGGCTCTGCTGTTAAATGCATATGTTTTTATAAATGTTACATCATATTATTGAATTATCCCCTTTATCAGTGTATAATGATTGCCTTTGTTCTTCATACATGTTTTTTACTTAAAGGCTATTTTACCTGATATTTACCTGATATTTGTGTAGCTAACTCAGCTCTCTTTGCATTACTACTTGCATGATATATTTTTTTCAATCTTTTCACATTCAACCTACATTTTTATTTAAATTTAAGGTTAGTCTCTTGCAGACAGTATATATAGTTAGGCCATATTTTTTATCCATTTTTCCAATTCCACTCTTTAACTGGAAAGATTAATCCATTTACACTGAAAGTCACTACTGATAATGCAGGCTTTCTTCTGCAATTTTTGCTATTTAGCAAGTGCATTTCTTATGCTTTTATCATCCCTCAATTCTTCAGCCAATATCTACTTTTATATTTATTTGATTTTTTTGGTGTTGTACCATATTGTATAACTTCCACTTTCTACCTAATATGTTTCATCTATTTTCTTTCTGGTTACCATGGGGTTAAAACTTAACATCCTAAATATATAACAGTCATATGTGGTCTGATAAAAACTTAACTTCAATAGCATACACATATACTTTTCTGAAATACTTTTGTCCCCTAACTTTATGTTTGTTCTTGTTAGCATTTATATCTCCATAAATTTTATGTCCACAATCAGTGATTTTTTTATTACTCTTTATACATTTTCATTTTAGCACCTGTAAGAAGTAAGTAGTGGAGTTACATAGCAAAAAATACAATACAATAATATTGACATTTATAATTACATTAATGGTTACCATTAAATCAGGTCTTAATTATTTAGACCACTTTGAAACACTGTCTACTATCCTTTAACATTACTTATAAGGAAGGTATAGTGCTGATAAAATCCCTCAAATTTTGTTTATCTGGGGATGTCTTAATTGTTCCTTAATTTTGATCCAAAGTATCACTGGAAATAAATTATTGGATGGAAGTTCTTTTCTTTCAGCACTTTAAGTATTTTTACCCACTGTATTTTTACCCTCATGATTTCTAATAAGAAATCAGCACTTATTCCAAATGGGTTTCCCTTATTTATAACATGTTGCTTGACTTTTTTAGCTTTCACAACTCTCTCTTTCTCTTTTGCATTTGACACTGTAATCAATATGTTATGGGGTGTATTTTTCTTCATGTTTTTCTTGTTTGATGTTCTCTAGGCTTCTTGGATATTCATATTTACATCTTTTGCTAAGTTTGGGAAGTTCTCTGTCATTTTCTTTTGAATATTCCTTGCTCTTTTTCTTCTCCTCCTGGTATTTCCTTAATGTGTGTATTGATATGTTTGATGGTGTCCCTGAGGTATCTTTCACTATTTTCACATTTTATAATAATTTTTTTCTTTCTTATCCTTAGCCTCACTCACTTAAGTATCATGTATTTGAGTTCTCTGATTCTTTTTGCTACCAGCTTCAATCTGCTGATGAATCACTCCTGGCAAATTTTCATTTCAATTATTGTGGATTTCATCTCCAGGAGTTTTTTTAGTTATTATTCTTTTTTAATTTCTATCCCTTTAATATTCTCACATAGCTCATTCATTGTTTTCCTGGTATCCTTTATTGCTTTCTCTTTTCTTTCCTTGAGCATTTTAAACATAATTTTAAAGATTTTGTTTAGTATTTCCAAATTCTTGTCTTCATCAGTGGTGTTTTCTTTATTTTTATCCTTTTCCTTTGGATATGTAATCATTCCCTGTTTCATTGCTCTGTACTCTTTTGTTGAAAAGTGAAAAATTTAATATTTTAAAATGTTAACTCTAAGATATTTTCCCTCTGATGACTGTTTCTTGATTTTGTATCCAGAATTCTGACCAATATTTTAAAGAGTATGGCCAGAGTCACTCCACTCACTGCAGGGTCCCATCAAATGTGGCTATTGATCAGAGAACCTCGATGTCATGGGCTGGGAGCTGTGCAAGTTTCATCCTGGGTAGGCTGGTAACTTCAACCTCAATCATACCCTCACCAGGATCTAAGTCAACTGGTAATTAAGGCATGGATAAACCTTAGGGCAATAGGGAAAACTGGATAAAGAATTCTCCCTGCTGGATATGTTAGGAAAGTTCAGATTTGATGGGATATCAAAGAGAAGATTGAAGGCCTTTAGGTTCTCCTCTGCAGAGTACATTGGAATTGATCTGCACCACCTTCATAGATCACCTGGAACAGTTTTGAATGGAAAACCTGAACTGGAAAGTTTGTCTCCAGGGGGAAACTCCTACCAAAATTAGTACTCCAGGTAATAGCAATAAGAGAAAACAAAAGGTGTATTAAATATATATAGATACAAATAAAAAACAAACAGAACAGTACTGGAAGCAAGATGGCATTGGTTTAAATGTGCATCCACTGTCTCTCTTGCAAACAAGGGCTGAGTGAGGGCAAGATCCTGCTGGGGTGAGCTATTTTGGGGACCCACAGAGCAGGAGTCTTCAGGGCATCGATCTGGAGAAAGCTGGATAAAGAGATAAATTGCTTAAGGTAAAACCCTGAGTTTCTTCCCCTGGAGGCTGGAAACTGCAGGACAGCTAAGCCCCACACCCAAGGCCGAGCCACTGTGAGTCTTGAGCCCCAACTCCTGCCAGCCACCCAATAGGAGGGAGCATTCTCCAAGAGTGGGAGGGTTCTGGCAAAGGGTGGAGAGGGGTTTCCTTTCTATGGGTTTGGTTGCCTGAACACCCTTTGAGCTTTGAGGAACATACCAGCTGGCTTGAGGTGGCACCAGGAAAAGGGGAGAGGCGAATCTGCTGAAGCAACCTGGATTACCTAACCGCCCTGGGAGAGAAAAACTTGGCATGGAAGAGGGTGGAGTCAGGCAGTTGGCTAGTACCCTGCTGAAAACCATCAAAATTTAAACTCCCCTAAGGGAGGCAGACAGTAGGAAGCACTTAATAAACTTCCAAGAGCCTATTAAGGGGACCCTGAGAGGACGGGGTGGTCTGGAAGAGGTTTGAGAGTCATTTTTTCTGTGGTGAATTCAGTCACCAGGATCCCATCTGAATTTCAAAAGGAAACTCCACCTGACTGGGAGAGGGGAGGGTGGATGTGCTCACAGGTGCGGGCAGTTGTGTCCTGCTGCCTTGGGAGAGAAAGCAATAAGAATAGAAAGGGAGCAAGGACAGAGAGACTCCTAATCTGCAAGAATTTATCTAACTGCAAAGTGTCAAACCTGCCTGGGATAAAGTGACTGGAGAGCTTTTTGAAGAGCTAACTGACCCAATGAGAAAGTTTAGCGCAGTGGAGGAGTTTGCAAATTGAATATATGAGGTCTCTAGTTCAATTCCCAGCTCCTCTTAGAGTAGTGATCCACTGGGATATCAAATATCCAGCGGATAATTTAGGACAGGGAAAATATAGACATTATTTTTATATCAGTTTCTCTTGGGTCCTTCATTTATCCTAAAAAATAAAAGGTTACTATAAAAAAATTAAGTTACTTTACTCACTAAAACCTGCTTTAAAACCTGCAGAGAGAAGGTTGCAGGGTAACTGACTGATGACAAGACAGCCTGAGAAACTCCACAGGGGCCTAAGGGAGAACAATGTTCTTTGTTAGTTTTTGTTTGACTGCATGCTTGTGTGTTTGTTTGCCTTTTTTGTATTTTCTTGTTTTTGTTTCCTCTTTCTCCCCTTCCCCCCCTTTTTAAAATTAAGTGCTGCTGGCTTGTTTCTTGTTTGCTGTACTTGCTCTTCCTAGATATCCCATTTTCTGTGTATACCGATTTTGTCTACCAAGGTTATCTCTTTTCCTTCCTTCATCTTAATATCTTCTCCTTTCTATTGTTGTTCTTACATTCCACCTCTCTTTGTTTAGTCCTCAGTTCTTATGGTTTTATTTCTATCTCATCTATTCTGTTTTCTTTCCTTTATTAACTTTTTTCTTTTTCTCCTTTTTTTCTCTTTCCCTCTCTCTTCATCATTCTGGCCTTTTAATTCATTCTATATATTATTCAATATTCATTTTCCCATTTCACTGTAGGTACTCAACTTTTTATTGCTATTACTCTACCCTCCTTACATTAGTGAAATATTTATTTTCCTGGGTCTTATATGGTCCTTCTTGTAACTAGTACTATTATTTTTCTTCTTTCTTACCTCTTTTGCTTTCTCTGGCCCTAATCTTTTTCCTTCAAGGGAACATAGGAAACAGCAAGGAAATAGAACAAGAAGAACAAAGAATCAAAGAGAATTCTTAACATACACACAAAAGTAGCAACTAAATAAAACCCTAGAGTAGAGAGAAAAGCTAATCAACTGAATAAACTTATTAAGATAAAAAGATGACCAGACAGCACCAAAAAATTAAAATTCATACTAAGAAACAGGAAGACATGGTCCAATCTAATGAACAAGCTAAAAACCAGGAACAGATGCAGAACTTTGAACAACTAAACAAAGCTGTCTAAACAAATATCATGGACCAACTTAATGAAGTGAGGGAAGAGACTTAGGGTATAAAGAAGACACTGGGAGAATATACTGAAGAAATTGTAAGCATACATAAAAAGATAAAGGATATGATGATGATGAATGGCACAATCCAAGAAATCAAAAAGGCATTGGAAGCACATAACAGAAGATTTGAACAGGCAGAAGAAAGAATTATCAATGTGGAAGACAGTACATCTGAAATCAAACAGATAGCGTAACAGATAGATAACAAGATAGAAAAAAAATCCAGGATGGAATTAGGGATTTGAATGACAACACAAAATGCACATATATACACATTATAAGTATGCCTTAGGGAGAAGAGAAGAGAAAGGTGACAGAAGTGTTGAAGCAAGTAATGGCTGAAAACTTCCCAACCCTATTGAGGGAGATGGACATACATGTCCAGGAAGCACAGCAAGCCTCAAACAGTATAAATCCCAACAAGCCTACTCCAAGACATTTACTCGTCAAATTATCCAATGCTCAAGACAAAGAGAAAATACTCAAGGCAACAAGAGAAAAGAGAACCATCACATGCAAGGGAAGCCCGATAAAATTAAGTGCTTTCTCATCTGAAGCCATGGAGGCAAGAAGGGAGTGGTATGATATAATTAAGGTACTGAAAGAAAAAACTGCAAGCAAGAATTCTCTATCCAGCAAAGCTGTCATTCAAAAATGATAGATAGTTCAAAATATTCAGGGAAAAGCAGAAATAAAGAGAGAATGCCAATAAGGAACATGCCCTTCAAGAAATACTAAATAGAGTTCTGCTAGTTGAAAGGAAAAAACAGGAGAGAGAGAAAGAGTTGGAGGAGAGTGGAAGAAAAACAGAAAAAAGAAAAAGAAAATGAAAACAACATATGACATACATAAAATGAAAGAAAATATGGCTAATGTAAATAATTCCTTGAAAGTAATAACACTGAATGTTGATGAATTAAACTCACCAGTCAAGAGACAAAGATTGGATGAATGATTAAGGAAATATGACCCATCTATACACTGTCTACAAGAAAGCTACCTTAGACCCAGGGACTCAAGGAGGCTGAATGATAATGGCTGGAAAAAAACTAAAAAGCAAACAATAACCAAAAAAAGGTAGGAGTAGCTATACTAATATGGGACCAAGGAAACTTTAAATGCAAAACTATGGTAAGAGACAAAGATGGACAATATATACTAGTAAAAATGTTAATCTTTTAAGAAGAAATAACAATCATAAATATTTATGCACTTAACCAGGGTGCCTCAAAATACATGAGGCAAACAATGCAAAAACTAAGTGGAGAAACAGATGCCTCTACAATTATAGTGGAGGACTTTAATACAACATTATCACCATGAGAAAGAACATCCTAACAGAGAATCAATAAAGAAACTTAGACTCTGAAAAATACATTAAAGCATCTGGACTAATACCAAACACTACTCCAAAATACAGTGGGATATACATTCCTCTTGAGTACACGTGGATCATTCTCCAAGATAGATCACATGTTAGCCACAGAAAAATTCTCCATGAATTCAGAAAGATTGAAATTATACAAAGTAATTTCTCTGACTACAATGGAATGGAGATGGAAATCAGTAGGAGCCAGAGAACAAGATTAGGCATGAAGATATGAAAGTTAAACAGCACACTCTTAGACAAACAGTGGGTCAAGGAAATCTCAAAAGAAATCAGTAACTACCTTGAAATGAATGAAAATGACAACACAACATATCAAAACATATGGGATGCAGCCAAAGCTGTACTGAGAGGGAAATTCATAACCTTAAATGTATATATCAAAAAAAAAGAGGGGACATCTATCTGCACGGATCAATGGCGTGGATGGAACAGTAGAGATTCGGAACATAGAAAGAAGCAAGGAAATAAAATAAGAAGAAAAACTGCCAAAGAGAAAATTTAACTCACATGCAGAACAAACAGCTAAATAAAATTCTAGAGCATAGAGAAAAGCTAATCAACTGAACAAAAGTAATCTAAGCACCTCTTAAAATATATGTATATATATATATATATATAAATAACATTTTTGTAAGCAAATACACATATATGCATATATATTTATATATCATTTTACAAATGTTTGTATGTATTGTGAGAATTTTGATTTTTACCCATAATAAAAAAAAAAATTAATTAATTAATTAAAAAAAAAAAAGATAATATGATGACCAGAGGGCAACAAAAAAATACAAATGACTCTGAGAAACTGGAAAACATGGACCAGTCCAATGCACAAAATAAAAACCAGGAAGCAATGCAGAACATCGAACAACTAATCAAAGCTATCCAAAAAATATCATGACCAACTTAAAGAACTGAAGGAAGAGATTAAGGATATAAAGAAGAAACTGGGAGAAGATACTGAAGACATAGCTAACATGCCTAAAAAGGTAATGGATATGATGGTGAACAAAGGCAAAAGCCAAGAAATGAAAAAGACGCTGGACTCACATGGCAGCAGATTTGAACAGGCAGAGGAAAGAATTAGTGATATGGAAGACAATACAGTTGAAATCAAAGAGATTGTAGAACAGATAGACAAAAAGATAGAAAAAATCCAGCATGGTCTAAGGGAATTAACCGATAATACAAAACACACAAACATACGCATTATGGGCATCCCAGAAGTGGAAGAGAAGGGAAAGGGAACAGAAGGAGTGTTGAAGGAAATAATGGCTGAAAACTTCCCAACTCTATTGAGAGAGTTGGATGTGAAGATCCAGGAAGCACAGCGCACCCCAAATAGTATAAATCCAACAGGCCAACTCCAAGACATATACTTGTCAAAATGTCCAATGCTCAAGACAAAGAGAAAATACTCAAGGCAGCAAGAGAAAAGAGAACCATCACATACAAGGGAAGCACAATAAGATTAAGTGCTGATTTCTCAGCTGAAACCATGGAGGGATGAAGACAGTGGTATGACATAGTCAAAACATTAAAAGAAAAACACTTCCAGCCACGAATTCTCTATCAAGAAAAATTGGCATTCAAAAATGATGGAGAGTTCAAAATATTGACAGATAAGCAGCAATTAAGAGAGTATGTCAAGAAGAAACCAGCACTTCAAGAAATACAAAAGGAATCTCTACAAGTTGAAAGGAAAAAACAAGGGATAGAGAGTTGGAGGAGAGTTTAAAAACAACTGAAAAGACAAAAAGAGAAACAAAACAACATATGACATACATTAACCCAAAGAAAAAATGGCTGAAGTAAGAAATTCGTTACGAGTAATAACACTGAATGTTAATGGATTAAATTCACCAATCAAAAGATACAGATTGGCAGAATGGATAAGAAAATATGATCCATCTATATGCTGTCTACAAGAAACCCACCTTCGACCCAGGGATTTAAGGAGGCTGAAAGTGAATAGCTGGAAAACCATTTTACAAGCTAACAATAGCCAAAAAAGGGCAGAAGTAGCTATTCTAAAATCAGACAAAATAGACTTTAAATGCAAAACTATTGTAAGAGACAAAGATGGACACTACATATTAGTAAAAGGAGTAATCTCTCAAGAAGAGAGAACAATCATCAACATTAATGAACTTAATTGAGGTGCCTCAAAATACGTGCGGCAAACCCTGGAAAAACTAAGAGGAGAAATAAATGCCTCTAAAATTATAGCAGGGGACTTCAACACACCACTATCATCATTAGACAGAAGATCTGGGCATAGAATCAATAAAGAAATTAAGGCACTCAACAATACATTAGAAGACTTGGACTTAATAGACATATACAGAACACTGCACCCAAATACAGCAGGATTTACATTCTTTTCGAGTGCACATGGAACATACTCCAAAATAGACCACATGCCAGGCCACAAAACAACACTCAATGAATTCAGAAATATTGAGATTATATAAAGTAATTTCTCTGACAACAAAGGAATGAAGTTGGAATCACTAAGGGCCAGAGAAACAGGTTAGGCACAAGGATATGGAAGTTAAACAACACACTCTTAGAAAAACAGTGGGTCAAAGAGGAAATTTCAAAAGAAATCAGTAACTACCTTGAAACTAATGAAAACGACAACACAACATATCAAAACCTATGGGATGCAGCGAAAGCAGTCCTGAGAGGGAAGTTCATAGCCATAAATTCATATATAAAAAAAGAAGAAAGAACTAAAATTGAAGACCTAACTGCACACTTGGAGGAATTGGAAAAACAACAACAAACTAAACCTAAAGGAAGTAGAAAGAAGGAAATAACAAAGATTAGAGCAGAACTAAATGAAATAGAGAATAAGAAATCATTGGAAACAATAAACAAAACCAAAAGCTGGTTTTTCAAGAATATCAACAAAATTGACAAACCCTTAGCCAGACTAACAAAGAAAAAGAGAGAACAGATGCAAATACATAAAATAAGGAATGAGCAAGGTGATATCACTACTGACCCCACAGAAATAAAGAGTATCATAAGAGGATACTTTGAAAAATTATATACCAACAAGAATGACAATTTAGAGGAAATGGACAAGTTTCTAGAAACCCACAAAGAGCCGACATTGATGAAAGAAGAAATAGATGAACTCAACAGTCCAATTACAAGGAAAGAGATAGACTCAGTCATTAAAACCTCCCAACTAAGAAGAGTCCAGGACCAGATGGCTTCACAGCTGAATTCTACCAAACATTCCGGAAAGAGCTAACACCAATTCTACTTAAGCTCTTCCAAAAAATAGAAGTAGAAGGAATATTACCTAACTCATTCTATGATGCCAACATTACCCTAATACCAAAACCAAATAAAGATACCACAAGAAAGGAAAATTACAGACCAATTTCTCTAATGAACCTAGATGCTAAAATCCTTAACAAAATACTTGCTAATCGCATTGAACAACATATCAAAAGGATTATACACCATGACCAAGTGGGTTTCATCCCAGGTATGCAAGGATGGTTCAATATAAGAAAATTAATCAATGTAATACACCACATAAACAAACTGAAAGAAAAAAAACACATGATCATCTCTATAGATGCAGAAAAAACATTCGACAGAATACAGAACTCTTTCCTCATAAAAACACTACAAAAGATAGGAATAGATGGAAACTTTCTGAAAATGATAAAGGGTATATATGAAAAACCCAAAGCTAACATCATTTTCAACGGTGAAATCCTAAAAGCCTTCCCTCTGAGATCGGGAAAAAGACAAGGATGCCCACTATCACAACTCCTATTTAACATTGTCTTAGAAGTACTTGCACAAGTACTGAGACAAGAAAAGGACATAAAAGGCATCCAGATTGGAAAAGAAGAAGTAAAAATTTCATTATTTGCAGATGACATGATCCTATACATAGAAAGCCCTGAGAAAATTGACAACAAGTCTTCTAGAACTTATAAAGGAGTTCAGTAATGTTGCAGGCTATAAGATCAATGCTCAAAAATCAGTAGCATTTATGTACACCAATAACGAGCAAACTGAGGAGGAAATCAAGAAAAAAAAATACCATTTACAATAGTAAATAAAAGAATCAAATACCTAGGAATAAATTTAACTAAAGATGTAAAGGACTTATATACAGAAAACTGCACAACACTGTTAAAGGAAATCAAAGAAGACTTAAATAAATGGAAAAATATTCCCTGTTCATGAATAGGAAGACTAACATCATCAAGATGTCTATCCTACCCAAACTAATCTACAGATTTAATGCAATCCCAATAAAAGTCAACACTATATTTTTTAAGGAACTGGAAAAAGTAACCCCAAAATATATTTGGAGGGGCAAGAGGCCCCGAATTGCCAAAGATATATTGAAAAAGAAAAATGAAGTTGGAGGTATCACACTACCTGACTTTAAAATATACTACAAAGCTACAGTGATCAAAACTGCATGGTACTGGCACAAGGATAGGCCTACTGAGCAATGGAACCGAATTCAGAGTTCTGATATAGATCCTCGCATATACAGTCATCTGATATTTCACAAGGCCACGAAGCCCACTCAGTTGGGAGAGAATGGCCTCTTTAACAAGTGGTGCTTGGAGAACTGGATATCCATATCCAAAAGAATGAGAGAAGAATACCATCTCACACCTTATACAAAAGTCAACTTAAGATGAATCAAAGATCTAAATATAAGAGCCAAAACCATAAAGACCTTGGAAGATAATGTAGGGAAGCATCTACAGGACCTTGTAATATGAAATGGTTTCATGAACTTCACAGCCAAAGCACGAGCAGCAAGAGTAAAAATAGATAAATGGGATTTCCTCAAAATTAAAAATTTCTGCACCTCAAAGGATGTTATTAAGAAAATAAAAAGGCAACCTACCCAATGGGAAAAAATATTCGGCAAACATATATCTGATAGGATTCTAATATCCTGCATATATAAAGAAATCCTACACCTTGAAAATAAAAGGACAAACAACCCATTTAAAAAATGGGCAAGTGACCTGAAAAGACACTTCTCCAAGGAAGAAATACAAATGGCTGAAAAGCACATGAAAAGATGCTCAACATCGCTTGCTATCAGGGAAATGCAAATCAAAACTACAATGAGATACCATCTTAAACCCATCAGAATGGCAGCTATCAAAAAAACAGGAGACACTAAATGTTGGAGAGGATGTGGAGGAATAGGAACCTTCATCCCCTGCTGGTGGGACTGCGGTATGGTCCAGCCACTGTGGAGGACAGTTTGGCGGTTCCTCAGAAAACTAACAATAGATCTTCCGTATGATCCAGCAATTCCACTGCTGGGTATATACCCAGAAGAACTGAAAGGAAAGACACAAACAGATATATGCACACCAATGTTCATAGCAGCATTGTTCATCATTGTCAAAAGTTGGAATCAGCCCCGGTGCCCATCAACAGGCGAATGGATAAGCAAAATGTGGTATACACATACAATGGAATATTACTCAGCTGTAAGAAGGAACAAAGTGCTAACACATGGAATAACGTGGATGAATCTTGAAGACCTTATGTTGAGTGAAGCAAGCCAGGCACTGAACGATGAACAGTATATCACCTCACTGATCTGAACTGAGGAAAGTGAGCAGTCTCTGAGAACCATTGTCTGAGAGATAGGTTAACAAAGGAGAGTGAGAGAAGAGCAGGCTTTGAGCCATCACCCATATGGACATAATCTATGGTAAAGGGATAGAGTGTGGTTGCATTTTGTGGGGTGGGGCAGATGAGTGGTGGTGTTCCTGGGTTTGGTGGTGCAACATTGGGGGGTGGGTGGATTTGGAAGGGCAGGTTCAAATCCCCAGTGCATGTAACTGTGAATCTTGACATTTCATGGGTTGGGAGAGGGGGGTATCACGGGCCCTGGGTGGCTGGTGAGAAGGGAACCGTCAAGATCTAATGGGGTGTTTGGTGGTCATGGGGAAGGTTTTTCATTACCTTACAGTAATGGACACAGGACATGGTAAATATCATCAAAATTATTAAACTGTATCATCTAAATTGTAAACTATACTGTAAATCATTGACAATGTTTAGTTGCTATATTTTGCTATCTGCATAACAGTTATAACAATGCTAACATTCAAAAAAAAGGGGGGGGGTTAATATGGGGTGGGGAAGGGGGGGTGGCTTGGTATCTGGGAGTCTCCGGCACTCCGTATGTGACTTTGCTGTGACCTAAAACTTCTTTGAAAATCAAATGAAAAATTGGGAGACAATGGGGATTGAGAGGGGGAAGGTGTCATGGCACACCAGACATGCGATAACACAGTGATAAAAGGAAGGAAAGAAAAAAAAAAAGAGAAAGGGAAAAAAAAGAATATATATATATTAAGGCATTTCCTTTGCCTTTTTGCCCATTTTTTGAATGTCCCAATCTGCTAATTATATTTTATATTGTTTTGTTCTTTGTTTGATTATTTGTTTTTTTTTCCTTCTGTTTTCATTTTTTTTTTCCCTGAGTTTCCTTATGTTTTTCTCTTGCATGTTAGCTTATCATACTTGTTTCTTTTTCCTAGTAAGTGTATTTGATTATTTTTTATGGACTACATGTTCCTGGAGGATTTGGATCACAGATGGGTTGCAATGGGTACTGCAGGGGATTATTGGTGGGGGGTGTCTGAGAGGGGGGTTTCATGGGAATTAGTTCATCCGAATATACATGAGAGATATACAAAATCGTTCAAAAGATCAAAAGATGGGGCATGGTCACGATGGGTGGACAATCACACAATAAATGAGGGAATCTGAATTCCTAGACTGGAGAGCTCTGCCACAGTCTCCAAGGGAGCAGCAATAGTCCTCTGAGTGCAGAGACAGTGTCTGTCAAAAGAGGATGACCCACTGATGTGTTATTTTTTTTGATGACTACCCTTGTGAGTCTTTGCTCTTGTAACTGAGACTTAGCTTGCAGTTGTGGGGGGCCTAAGGGTTGCCACCTGGGAGCCTCCTTGTTGCTCAAATGTGGCCTCTCCTAAGCCAAACTCAGCATATGATTGCATTACCTTCCCCCCAACGTGGGACATGACTCCTGGGAATGAGCCTCCCTGGCAACGAGGGATTAATACCAAGTGCCAACTGGCAACACAACTGTAAAAAGACCTTGAATTAAAGGGGGAAAAGGAAAAGACAAATGAGTTCAAGTGGCTAAGAGACTTCAAAGAGAGTCGGGAGGTCATCCCAGAGGTAACTCTTACGCACACCTCAGTAGGAGCTCATAGAACATCTAAGTGCCTATCACCCCACACAGAGGGGCTCCTGAGAGCTCTGGAGACACCCAGGTCCTATATAAGCGGGGATAGACCCATAGACTGATGCCTTATCAGTGGGCTCTATTTTGGAATCTGTGCTTCTGAGAGTGACAGAATTGGACTCAAATAAGTCCTTCCTGCACATGGTTCATCAGTCCCTTCTATTCAAACCTATATGTGATGCTGAAGTTTTTAGGTATACTTCCAGAGACTGGAGCCTCTGGCCTACCTATGTGCCAGGTGTGCGTGGAATCTCGGTGGAGCTGCAACTCCTACCCTACAGCTCAATGGACTCATCCAAGTCACCTGGCTAGGAGACATCGATGGGCAATGGTCATCCCAGGGAATGGAAAGGGCCTGCATCTGCAGGCAGGATCATCCCACCCACTATATCCATGGGATATAAGCCCTTTCTCACTTGGAGTTGGAGTGGACATCACCATCCCAGTCCCCACAGGATTGGAGGAAGAACTATGGACTAGAGTGGACTTGATGGCATTCTGTTGTTCACATATGGTGATTCTAGCAATGGAAGAAATTATAACAATGAGGTGGAGCCAGTGGCCACTTGACACTTTTGGGGCAGAGAGGGGATGAGCAGTTGAAATACAGGGGCTTCTTTGGGATTTGAAGGTTGTCCTGAATACCTTTGTGGCAACGGATGTAGGCCATTTTAAATCAGCACACACCACTCAGAACTGTGTGGGAGAGAGTGTGGTCTACGGTGTGAACTGTGGTCTATGGTTGGTGGCAAGGCCCCAGGATGTGTAAGTCCACTGAGGGTGGTGGGCCACACTTGTGGGAGATGTTTGTGTGGGATGTGGTGGGAGGTGTGGGAGGTGGGCAACATGGGAATCCCAGTGGGTTCCGTGTAATATTTTGGGTATCTAAGCACCTCTGAAAATATATTTGTATATATACATAAATAACATTTTTGTAAGCAAACGCACATATATGCATATATATTTATATATCATTTTGCAAATGTTGGTATGTATTGTGAAAATTTTGATTTTTACCCACAATAAAAAAAAAAAAAAGAGCTAAAATTGAAGACCTAACAGCATACCTGGAAGAATTAGGGAAGAAAAAAAAACTCACTCCAAAATAAGTAGAAAGAAGGAAATAACTAATATTGCAGCAGAACTAAATGAAATAGAAAATAAGAAAGCAGTAGAAAAAATAAACAAACCAAAAGCTGGTTCTCCGTGAAGATCAATAAAAGTGACAAACCCTTGCCTAGACTAACAAAGAAAAAAAGAGAGAAGATGCAAATACACAAAATAAGAAATGAGATAGGCAATATCAACGATCCCCAGAAGAACTGAAAGCAAGGACACAAACAGATATATGTACACCAATGTTTATAGCAGCATATTATTCATTATTGCCAAAAGTTGGAATCAACCCAAATTCCCATTAACAAATGAGTGGTAAACAAAATGTGGTACATATATACAATGGAATATTAGAAGGAATAAAGTACTAACACGGGCTAACATGGATGAATCTTGAAGACCTTATGTTGAGTGAAGCCAGCCAGGCATTGAAGGATAAATATTACATGACCTCTCTGATATGAATTAAGCAAATTTAGCTGACTCAGAAAGCTAGAGACTGGAAGATAGATTTATAGGAAGTAGAAAGGGAAAAGAAGGTTGTGAGCCAATGCACATATGAGTGAAAACTATGATAAGGTGGAAGTGAGTAGTTGGGCAGTGAAGGGATATGACAGGGATGTAGGGATTCTATTGGGTTGGGTGGTGCATGCTTGACAGAGGGATAGGGTGGGGAGGATGTGTTGGACGGTCCATCTTACTGGGGGGAGGGTTAGGGTAGGAGCAGGTGAACACTGGAGTTTGGTGTGTATGTGGATGAAGCTAAAATGATGAGAAAACTCTTTTGGCAATATGACAAGGAAGTCTTGTTTAGGGTGTTGGATGGTAGCATTTGGGACAGGGCACACCTTAGGCTGTCTTTGAGAGAATGTGCGAGTCATCGTTTTGTCAGTTTTCTGTATCAGTGGGGGTACCCACATAATGAGTGGGAAGGAGTCGAATTCCCATGCTGGGGAGACCTAATATGTTCTCAAACAGAGAGGAGAGTGCCTCTTGAGAGCATGGGCAGTTCCTAATAGGGAAGGACAGATTACTGTGTCAAGCCCTCAACATTGTAGCAAATATCTATGAACTTTCCCCTTCAAGGAGTGAAGCCCGGTTGTCGCCATGGACCCTGATGGGAGGGGGAGGGTGTAATAGAATAGATGGAAGAGGGGGTATTTAGGGGGCAATGGAAGTGTTCTGTATGATCTTGCAATGATGGATACAGGCCATGTTAAATTTCATCAAAAATTTATGAAAGTGTATGGTCTAAAATGTAAACTATAATGTAAAACATTGACCGTGGTTAGTAGCTGTATTTCAATATTTGTGAATCAGTTGTAAAAATGTACAATCCACATGTAAAATGGCTATTAATGGGGAAGGGAGGAAAAGGAGGAGGATGTTGGGTATATGGGACTCCCCTATATTCTGTATGTAATTTTACAGTGACCTAAAACCTCATTGAAGGCAAAATAAAAGTAAGACACTGTGGAACAAATGGAAGAAAATGCCACTGTACATACAAGACAACAGATATTACAGTGATGAAAGGCAAAATGTCAAAAAAAATTTTTGTTTAAATATTTTTCATTTTTTAAATACCTCATTTTCTACTTTATTTTAGTTTTAGTATTTTCTAAATTATTGTGTATTTTATTTGTTATGTTTAAACTTATCATTATTATTTCATTTTCCTATTAATAAAATTTGGCAACATTCTTGGATTCATTTTTGAAGAAATTTTGGATCACAGAAGTGTTTCAACTAAGGGAAAGATCAATGGTTTGAGTTGTCAGTGATGGGGAATTCATGGGAGAAAGTTCAACTGGGAATACATATAAGGTATATAAACATGTTCAAATGTTCATGGGGCATTGCCACAGTGGGTAGAGATTCACACAACAGCTGAAATATTATTGAGTCCCCATCCTGGGGATCTCTGCCACATTCTCTAATGGAACACTAACAATCCCTCAAGTGCAGGGACAATGACTAGTGAAGAAGGATGGTCCATTGATGGGCCCTTGATACTGATGACTATGCTTATGAGGCTTTTGCTTTTGAATTTGCAGCTTGGGCTAGTGTTGTAGGGTGCCTAAGAGTTACCTTCTGAGAGCCTCCATGTTGCTCAAATGTGGTCTATCTCTAAGACATCCTCAGCATGTGGATGCATTACCTTCCCACCAGTGAGGGACATGACTCCCAAGGATGAGCTTCCCTGACAGCGAGGGATTACTACCAAGCACCAGCTGGGGATACAATTGGAAAAAGACCTTGAATAAAAGGGGAAAAAGATAAAGACAAATGATTTATATGGCTATGAGACTTCAAAGTGAGTCAGGAGGTCATCAGAGAGGTAACACTTTTGCATGTCTCAGCATGATCTCATAGATGGCCAAAGTGGACAATACCCCAAACAGTGGGGCTCCTGAGGACTCTGGAGACACCTAGGTCCTGCGGTCATGGTGGATAGCTCCAGAGTTTGGTGTTTTGCCAGTGAGCCCTACTTTGAAGATTGTGCTTCCGAGTATGACAGAGTTGGACTCAGATGTGATTTCCCTATCCAGTCTTCTTCTGTCCTTTTTGTTTGAACCTATAGTTGGTGCTGGAGTTGGTAGGTGTACGTTCAGGAGACTTGAATCTCTGGGCTGTCCATGTGCCAGCTGGACCCTGAGCCTCAGCAGAGTTGCAGCATCTACTCTCCCACTCATTGAACTCACCCAAGAAAGCTGATGGGGAATTGAGAATGGGCAACCACCACACCAAGGAACCAAGAGAGTCTACAACTGCAAGCAAGAGAATTCCATCAATCAGCCATATGGGATCGAAGTCCCCTCTCAATTAGAGGTAAATTGGGCATCACCATCCCAGAATCCTTAGGTTTGGTGAATTAAATATGGACTAGAGAAGACCTACTGGTGTTCTACTATAGACTTGTTGTGATTCTAGCAATGGAAGAAACTATATTATTGATGTGGAGAAAATGGCCACTGGAGGTGCTGAAGTCAGGGAGAGGGAGAAAGAGCTGTAATATAAGGGCATTTTCAGAACTTGGAATTGACCTGGATGACATTGCAGTGACAGATACAGGCTGTTATGTATCCTGCCTTAGCCTACAGAATTGAGTGGGACAGAGTATAAACTACAATGTAAACTAGACTCCATGCTTAGTGGTAATGCTCTAAAATGTATTCTTCAATTGCAATGAATGTGCCACACTAATGAAAGAAGTTGTTAATGTGGAGAAAATTGGGGTGTCTGGGGAGTGGGGCACACGGGAATCCCTTATATTTTTTAATGTATCAATTCATGTAATCTAAGTATCTTTTAAAATAAAATAAATAAATATATTACAAAAAAACAGTAGTCAAGGGAGAGAAATTGCCTATCAGAGTAAATTCACTAATATACTCAGATGCTTAGATGTAAGCAAAGATTTACAAGCCATAGTAGGAAACAAGAAGAGATGGCACAGCTAAAGGAACAAACCAAATATCTTGAAGTGCTACAAGATTTATGACAAATTAATGGTAATCACACAATTCTCCTAAATCAATTTAAACAATTGAAAGAATATATGACTAAAAAGATAAAAGATATTAAGACATAAGGTTAGCCTAAAGAACAATTTGAAACCCTGCAAAGAAAATAACAGACCTCATGGAAATGAAAGACACAATTTATGAGATTAAAAATACACTAGAAGAGTTCCGGGAAAATGGTGTAGAAGTTGGTACGCAGAGCCCAGCTCTCTCACAAAAAAGAATGGAGAAAGGGCAAAAACCTATCTTAGGGGCTGCTTTGGAGATATATAGAATGGAAAAGTGCTACATATCATTCAGGAGGGAACTAGACAGAAGCCAAAAGAAAATTGTGAATTACTTGCCCTTCTGACTGGAAATGGCACATATACCACACCTTCAAGGCAAATAGCCTTGGTAAAGTCTCTTACTCACTGCTATCAACTGAGTGGGAGGGAGCCTTCCCCTGTCTCACTGAGGGTGGAGAGTGGTTTCTTTTAGGTGAGTTTGACCATCTGAGCCCCCTTAGAATCTCAGAGGGGACTGAATATGCTGTGGGGAGAGAGGAGGGGGAATCTGATCAGGCAGCTTATCACACTCATCTGATCTGGGAGAGAAAGGAACTAAGGCAGAGAGGGGGCAGAGACAGTCGCCTAAACAGCCCGGCTTGGCAAATGGTTAGAAGTCTAACTTGTTTGATGGAACTGGAAGCTGGAAGAAGACTCAAGCTTTCAGAAGACTGCTTATCCTGTGGAACCAGTGTAGTTCAGTGGAGAAATTCCTGCCTTGCACATACAAAGTCTTTGGTTCGATTCTTGGGGACTCTTTAGAGAATCAATCCATGGGGATATCAAGCACCCAGCTGGTACCTTATGACAGGGAACATATAGACAGATTTTTTTGTTTTATTTTGTTTTAGGTTTTATCCAATCTGTTTTTATTTTTATTTTTTATTTTTATCAGTTCCTTTTATTTCCTTATTTTATTCATGAAAACCCGGTTCATCACCAGCAAAGGGCAGGCTAAAAAGTGATTGACTAATGAGCACCTGCACCCTGAGATACTACTTAGGGTCTTGAGAGGGAAGACTGTTTTCCCTGAGCTTTTTTTCATTGTTGTTCTTGTTGTTTTGTTTATTGTTTGTTGTCTTTCCCCTTTCTTGTTTCTTTTTTTCTCTTTTACTTATTTTTCTACCTAATTTCTTTCATTTTTTTCATTTGTTTTTACATATTCTATTTTCTGGTTGTTTTTTTTTTTTTTTTTAATTTTTGTTTGGCCTTCATTAAAAAAAAAAAACTCTCTTGTTTTTTCTTTTTCTCTTTTCCTCTCTTCTCAACATTCCAGCCTTTTACTCACTATATTCTTTTTTATTTTTTCCTCATTTCTTTTTTCTGTTTCACTTTTAAAATACTTATTCCTGTGTACTTTTGTTGATATTTTACTCATATTACTTCGTTATTTTCCTAGCTTTTGTATAGTTCCTCTTCTACCTTTATTATTATTATTACTATTATTCTTTTTCTCTTCTTATCTTTTTTCTTTTTTTCTGGTCTTAATATATTTTTTAAGGGAAAACAGACAACTGTAAGAATATAGAATAAGAAGTTTGGAGGGGAGAGTAAGAAAGGAGATTATTGTTAAGAATAACTAAGCAGATAATAGAGAAATAACAACAACATATAACATACATAAACCAAAAGAAAATATGGCTAATTTAACAAAACCCTTGATAGTAATAATATTGAATGTTAATGGTTTAAACTCTCCAATCAAGAGACAAAGATTGGCAGAATGGATAAGGAAATATGACCCGTCTGTATGCTGCCTAAAAGAAACTCACCTTAGACCCTGGGATGCAAGGAGGTTGCACGTGAATGGTTGGAAAACAATTTTATATGCAAACAATAACCAAAAAAGTGTTACTAACATCAGACAAATTAGACTTTAAATGTAAAACTATTGTAAGAGACAAAGAAAGACACTATATATTAATAAAATGGACAATCTATCAAGAAGAAAGAGCAATCATAAATATTTATGTACCTAACCAGGGTGCCTCAAAATACATGAGGCAAACATTGGAAAAACTAAGTGGAGAAATAGATATCTATACAATTATAATGGTGGACTTTAATATACAATTATCACTATTAGAACATCTTGACAGAGGATCAATAAAGAAAGAGAGATCTTCAATAATACATTAGAGGATTTAAACCTAATAGACATATACAGAACATTACACCCAAATATAATAGGATATATATTCTTCTCAAGTGCACATGGATCATTCTCCAGGATAGACCACATGCTAGGCCACAGAATGACTCTCAATGAATTAAGAAAGATTGAAATTATACTAAGCAATTTCTCTGACCATAATGAAATGAAACTGGAAATCAGTAATGGGCAGAGAACCAGATTAGACGCAAAGATATGGAAGTTAAAGAACACATATTCTTTGACAATCCGTGGGACAAGGAAGAGATTGCCAAAGAAATCAGTAACTACCTTGAAATGAATGAAAATGACAACACAACATATCAATAAAAATGAGATGCAGCAAAAGCAGTGATGAAAGAAAATTTATAGTCATAAATGCCTATATTAAAAAGAAGAATGTACTAAAAACAAAGACCTTACTGCATACCTCGAGGAATTAGGGAAAGAACAACAAACTTATCCCGAAACAAGTAGAAAGAAGGAAATAACAAAGATTTGATCATAGCCAAGTGAAATTGGAAAAAAGAAATCTCTAGAAAAAGATTAGAGCAGAGGTAAATGAAATTGAAACTAAGAAAACTGGTTATTTAAGAAGATTAATAAAATTGGCAAACTTTAGGTAAACAAACAGAAAAAGGAGAAAGAAGATGCAAATACATAAAATGAGAATCGAGGAAGGGAATATCATCACTGAACCTACAGAAATGAAGAGTATCATAAGAGGATACTACGAAAACTTATATGATAACAAGATAGATAACTTAGATCAAATGGAAAATTCCTAGAAACACACAAGCAGCCTACATCATGAAAGAAGTATTTGATGCACTTAACAGACCAGTCATAAGTAACTAATTGAATTGGTCATCAAAAACTTCCCAACTAAGAAAATCCCAGGACCAGATGGGTAAACAGATGAATTCTACCAAACATTCCAGAAAGAATAAACACCAATCCTTCTTAAACTCCTCCAAAAAATAGAAGTGGAGGGAGCATTGCCTAACTCATCCTATGATGCCAACATCACCCTAATACCAAAGCCAAACAAAGAGGCCACAAGAAAGGGAAACTGTAGACCAATCTTTTTAATGAAACTGGATGCTAAAATCCTCAACAGAATACTTGCTATTCATATTCAAAAACATATCAAATGAATTATATACGCTATGACCAAGTAGGTTTCATCCCTGGTTTCCAGGATGGTTCAATATGAAAAAATCAAACAATGTAATACAAAAAAGCACATAAACATGTCTGTCGATGCAAACAATGCATTCTACAAAATACAGGACTCTTTCCTGATAAAAGCACTTGAAAAGATAAGAATAGAAGGAAATTTCCTTAACATGATAAAGGGTATCTATGAAAACCCCACAGGTAACATCATATTCAATGGTGAAATGCTAAAAGCTTTCCCCATAAGATCTGGAAGAAAACAAGGATGCCCACGATCACCATTCTTATTTACCATTGTGTTAGAAAGTTTTGCTTGAGTGCTTATGCAAGAAAAAGATATAAAAGACATCCCAACTGGAAGGGAGGAAGTAAAAATTTCACTATTTGCAGATGACATGATCCTATACATTGAAAGCCCTAAGAACTCTACAACAAAGGTTCTAGATCTTATAAATGAGTTCAGTAAAGTGTCAGGATATAAAATCAATGTGTAAAAATCAATAACATTTCTGTACACCAATAATGAACAATCTGAGGAGAAAATCAAGAAAATTCTTTTTACAATAGCAACTAAAAGAATCAAATATCTAGGAATAATCTTAACTAAATTTAGAAAGGGCTTGTACCCAGAAATCTATACAACATTGTTAAAGGGAATCAAAGAGGATATAAAGAAATGGAAGAATATTTCTTGTTCATGGATAGGAAGATTAAATATCATTAAGATGTCTCTCCTACCCAAACTGATTTAAAGATTGAATACAATCCCAATAAAAATTACCACAGCCTTTTTTAGGAATTGGAAAAGCTAGCTGTCAAATTCATTTGGAAGGGCAAGGAACCAAGAATCGCCAAAGACATATTGAAAACGAAAAATGAAATAGGAGGAATCACACTTCCTGACTTTAAAACATACTACAAAGCTACTGTGCTCAAAACTTCATGGTATTGGCACAAGGATAGACATACTGACCATTGGAACAGAACTGAGAGTTCTGATATTGATCCTTATACATATGGTCAAGTGATTTTTGACAAGGACACAAAGCCAAATTAACTGGGAAAGAATGGCCTCTTCAAAAATAGTGCTTGGAGAACTGGGTATCCATATCCAAAAAATAGGAAAACATCACTTTCTGATGACTTATACAAATATTAACTCAACTTGGATCAAAGATCTAAATACAAGAGCCAAGACCACAAATCTCCTGCAGCATAATATAGGGAAGCATCCACAATATCTTGTAGATCATAAACTTTACACTCAAAGCACCAACAACAAAAGAAAAAGCAGATAAATGAGACCTCCTCAAAATTAACTACTTTTGCACTTCAAAGGAGTTTGTCCTGAAAGCAAAAAAGCAGCCTACTGAATGAGAGAAAATATTTGCTAACCATCTATCTGATAGAGAACTAATGTCCATCATATATAAAGAAAACCTGCATCTCAAAATTAAAAAGACAAACAACCCATTTTAAAAATGAGCAAGGGATTTGAATAAACATTTCTTCAAAGAAGAAACACAAATGGCTGAAACGCACATGAAAAGATGTACAACACAACTAGCTATTAGGGACATGCAAATCAATACTACAGAGATATCTTCTTACATGCATTAGACTGGCCCGTATTTTAAAAAAATACAAAACAGAGGCTTACAAGTTTTGGAGAGGATCTGAAGGAAAGAGAATACTCATCCACTACTCATGGGAATGTAGAATGTTGTAACCATTGTGGAGGACAGGTTAGCAATTTCTCTGGAAGCTAACTATAGAACTGCCATATGATTCAACAATCCCACTGCTAGGTATATATCCAGAAGAATTGAATGCAGGGACATGAACAGATATATGCACAGCAATGTTCATAGTGGCTTTATTCACTATTGCCAAAAATTGGAAGCAACCCAAATGTCCATGAACAGATGAATGGATAAACAAAATGAGGAATATACATAAAATGGATTATTACTCAGCTGTAAGAGAAAGAATGCAGTATTAACACATGGGATAACATGGATGAATAAGCCAACCAGACACTGAAGGACAACTGTTACCTGAGCTCATTGATATGAATTAAGCAAATTGAGCAGACTCACAGAGCTAGGGTCTGGAAGATAGGTTTACAGGAGATGGAAAGCTAGTAGAGGGTTGTGAGCAAATGCCCATATGGGCAAAATTTATGATAAGATGGAATGGTTTATTTATGCAGTGCATGGGTGTGACAGTGGGGAAGTGATGCTACTGGTTTTGGTGGTGCTGGTCTTTGAGAGGTTATGGGGGAGCATTTGGGCTGGACTATCCATGGAACTGGTGGGAGGTTTAGGGAAAGAGCAGGTGAACTCGGGATTTGCAAGTCTGTGGTTAAAACTCAAAGTTGGGAATGTTCTTTAAGTAAATATGACAGGGGTGGATTGCTTGTATAGGGTGTTGGAGGTGGGAGGTGGCATATAGGACAGAGTGTAACTGTGGTAGGCTTCTATGGAATATGTAAGTGTTCATCTTGTCATAGTGTGTTATATCATTGGGTGGAGACCCACACAATAAACAAAAATATTAAACTTTCTTCCTGGAGAGTCATGCTATGTTTTCAAAAAGAGGGGCGAGAGTCTCTTGAGAACATAGACAGTGCCTAATAAAAGAAAACAGACCAATATGTCAAGCCCTCATTATTATTGCAAGGAAATATGAATCTTATTCCCCTAAAATTGAGATTTATTGGTTACCATAGGTCCCAAGGGAGGGGGTAGGGGGCATTGGAACTGTTCTGCATTATCTTGCAATAATGGATACAAGCCTTTTTAAATTTTGTCAAAATTTATAAAAGTATATGGCCCATAATGTAAACCATAATGTAAAACATTGACCATGGTTAGTAACAATGCTTTAATATTTGTACATTAGTTGTAACAAATGTACCATATGCATGTAAAATGTTATTAATAAGGGAGGTATTGTGTATATGGGAATCCCCTATATTCTCTACATGACTTTTCTGTAGCTTAAAAAGATTCTTTGAAGATAAAATGAAAAAAAAATTAAGACATTAGAGGAATATACAGAAGAAAATGGCACTGTACATATAAGACAACAAATCTTACAGTGATGAATGATATAATGCATGATTTTTTTATTATTCAAAAAGTTTTTAATTTTTTAGTATTTTATATGTTGTTTTTAAAATTATCATTATTATTTCATTTTCTCATTAGTTGTATTTGGTTATTTGGTTGGCTTCATTTTTGAAGATGTTTTGGATCACATAAAGTGTCTCAACTGTGGCAGGGGAAGACCATTGGTGTGGTGTGTCAGTGACAATGGGATGCATGGGAGGTGGTTTATTAGGGGTATACCTCTAAGGATTATGAATGTTCTCAAGTGTTTGTGGAACATTGGAGATTCAAGCAATAACCAAAAGAATATTTAATTCCCATCCTGGGGAGTGCTGCTACATTCTCTAATGGAACAGGAAGAATTTCCTGAGCACAGGGGTGGTGCTTAGTGAAGGAGGACCGACCATTTGCCAGTGGCTTGATATTATGATTGTACTTATGAAACTTTTCTTTTGAAATTGAAACTTAGCCTAGTATTTTATGTTGCCTAAGAGTTGCCTCCTGAGGGCCTCCTTGTTACACAAATATGGCCTCTCTCTAAGCAAAACTGAGCATGTAAATGCACTACCTTCCCGCTGGTGTGGGATATATTCTTGGAGATGAGCCTCCCTGACACCAAGGAATTCTTACCAAACACCAACTAGTAATGCACATGGAAAAAGGCCTTGACCAAAAGTGGGAAATGGTAAATACAAATTAGTTTTTATGGCTAAGAGATTTCGAAGTGAGTCAGGAGGTCATTCCAGAAGGTTACATTTATGCGTGTCTCAGCAGAATCACATTGACTGCCACAGTAAATAGTACTTCAAATAGTGGGTCTCCTGATGCTCTAGCGTCATCCAGACACTATGGGTAGGGAAGACACCTCAGTATTTTGAGCCCTACAGTGGGCCTTACCTTTGAATTTATGCCCCCCCAATGTGAGAGAGTTGGATTTATTTGTGGTTTCCCTACATATGGCTTTTCTGCCACTTCAGTTTGAACCTGTGATAAGAGTAGGTCCAAAAGACTTCAATCTTTGGTTTTTCGAAGTACCAGTTGGGCCCTGAATCTCAGCAGAGTTGCAACACCTACTCTCCAATTTATTGAACTCACCCATGACAACAAACAAGGTGATTATGATGGAAAATTAATGCCCATTCAAGGAACAGAGTGTGCTACTGCATGGAAAATATTTCTATCCATCTGTCTTATGGGATCTAAGCCAACTCTCAATTAGAGGCAGAGTGGGCATCACCATACCAAAAGCCTCAGGATCGGGGACTTAACTATGGACTAAAGTAGACAATATAGACTTATTGTTATTCCAGCAATGGAAGAACTTGTATCATTGATATAAAGGCAGTGGCCACCAGAAGATCGGAAAGGAGGGAGAATGAAAAATAGGCATAATATGAGGACATTTTGGGGACACTGAAATTGTCTTGCATGACATTGCAATGATGGATACAGGCCTTTATATACTTTGTTATAACTTACAAAATTGTGCGGAACAGAGTGTAAACTGTAAACTATAATTCATCGTTAGTGGCAATGCTTCAATATGTGTTCATCAATTGTAACAAATGAACTACACTAAGGCAGGATGTTGTTATTGTGGGAGGGTGTAGGAGGGGGAGGGTGTGGGTCATATAGGTATCCCTTATATTTCTGATGTAACATTTATATAATCTAAAGTTTCTCTAAAATAAAAAAAATTACATTAAAGGCAAATAAGATTAGATTTTAATTTTTGAAGAAGAAATAGTGATTTTAGGACAGAATATCTGAACTGGAAAAGACAGGAGAACAGAAAAAGAATGGGAAAAAATTGAACAGGATCTCAGGAAATTGAATGACAATGCAACTCCCAAACATATGCATAATTGGTGTCCCAGAAAAAGAGAATGGAAAAGAAGCTGAAAGAATATTTGAGGAAATAATGACCAAAAACTTCCCAACACTTATGATAGACATAAATATCTATATCCAAGAAGGACAGCAAATCCCAAACAGATTAAATCCAAATAGACCTACCACAAGATACCTATTATTCAGAATGACAAATATCAGAGATAAAGAGAGGACTCAGAAAGCAGCAAGAGAAAAACAAAGCATCATATAAAAGGGAACCTCAATAAGATTAAAGGTTGAACTCTCATCAGAAACCATAGAGGAGAGAAGAAAGTGTTATGATGTATTTTGGGCACTGAAAGAGAAAAATTGTCATCCAAGAATCCTATATATGGTAAATCTGTCCTTCAAAAATGAATGTGAGCTCAAGTCATCACAGACAAACAAAAGCTGATAGAATATGTTACCAAAACACAAGAATTACAAGAGATAGTAAAAGGAGTGCTGCAAACTGAAATAAGAAACAAGGGTGAGAGACTTGGAGAAGGGTGAAGAAATGAAGGTTATTAGGAAGCATGAATCATAGGGCAAAAATACAGACAATAGTGCAGTATGACAACAGAAAGCCTAAGGACAAAATGGATGAAGAAAGTAATGTTTTTATAGTAATAATATTGAATAGTAATGGCTTGAACTCCCCAATCAAAAGCCTAGACTGAAAGAATGGATAAACTATATGAGCTATCTATATGTTGTCTACAAGAGACTCAATCTCAGATGTAATGACAAAACCCAGTTAAAAGAGAAATGTTGTAAAAAGTTGAGTGGGAGAGAATGTAAACTATAATCCATGCTTAGTGGCAATGCTTCAAAATGTGTTTATCAATTGCAATGAATGTACCATACTAATGAAAGATGCTGCCAATGTGGGAAAATATAGGAAGTGTGGGGAGTGGGGCATATGGGAATCCCCTATATATTCTATGTAACATTTATATAATCTAAGTATCTTGTAATAATTTGAGATGAATGAAAATAAGAACACAACATATCAAAACCTATGCAACACCACAAGGGCAGTGCTGAGAGGGAAATTTATAACCATCAATGCTAACATTAAAAAAGAAGAAAGAGCTAAGATCAAAGATCTAACTGCAAACCTGTAAGAACTGGAAAAAAGAACAGCAAACTCATCCTAAACAAAGCCAAAGGAAAGAAATAGTAAAGATCAGAGGAGAATTAAATGAAATTGATGTAAAAAAGACAATAGAGTGAATCAACAAAACCACAATTTGGTTCAAGATGATCAACAAAATTGAAAACCTTTATCTAGACTGAAAAAGGAAAAAAGACAGCAGAAGCAAATAAAATTGGAAATGAAAGAGAGGTCATTACCACTGACCTAAGAAATGACAGACATCTTAAGAGGATACTATGAACAACAGTATGCCAAAAATTTAAACAACATAGATAAGATGGACAAATTCCTAGAAACATACTAATCACCTACACTTACCATAGAAGAAATAGAAGATCTCAACAAAGTAAATATAAGTGAAGAGATTGAAACAGTTCATCAAAATCCTCACAAGAATGAAAAGCCTGGGATCAGATGACAGGTGAATTCTGCCAATCATTTTAAGACAAGCTAATGCCAATTTTGCCCAAGCTCTTACAAAAATTAAACAGGAAAGAATGCTATTAACTCATTTTATGAAGCAAACATCACCCCAATACTAAAACGAGTTAAAGGTACTACAAAAAAAGAAAATTACAGATCAATATATTTAATGAATATAGATCCACTTGTCCTCAACAAAGTACTTTCACACCAAATCCAAAAGCACATTGGAAGCATTATACATCACAGTCAAGTGACATTTATCCCAGTTATACAACAGTGTTTCAGCACAAGAAAATCAATTAGTATAATAAACTGCATTGACAAATTGAAGAAGAAAAATTACATGATCCTCTCAATTCATGAAGAAAAGGCATCTGACAAAATACAGAACTCATTCTTGAATACAAAATATAGGAATAGAAGGAAACTTATCAATGTGGTAAAGTGCATATATGAAAAACCTACAAGAAACATTGTACTCAATGTTGAAAGAATAAAATATTTCCTTCTGAGATCAGGAACAAGAGAATGATACCCACTGTCTCCATTATTATTGAAAATTGCTAGAAGTTCTAGCTAAAGCAATTAGGCTAGATAAAGAAAAGACACCCGTGTATGAAAGGAAGAAGGAAAACTTTCACTATTCAGTGATGATATGATCCTATATTTAGAAAATCCTGAAAAATCCACAGCAGAGCTTTTAGAATTCATATAAAACTTCAGGAAAGTGGTAGGATACAAGATTAATATGCAAAAATCAATGAAATTTCTATACACTACTGATGTCCAATCTGAGGAGGAAATCAGAAAAAAAAATCCCATTTATAATAGCGACTAAAAGATTCAAATGTTTAGGAATAAATTTAACCAAGCACATAAAGTACCTTTATTCAGAAAACTACAAAACCTTTTTGAAAGAAACTGAAGCAGACAAATCAATGGAAGGGCATTCATTCATCTCAAGATATTTGCTGAATTCTCCTGCAATTTTTTCTTTGACCCACTGATTATTTAAGAGTGTGTTGTTTAATCTCCATATATTTATGAATTTTCCTTTTTTTCCATCCTTTATTGATTTCAAGCTTCATTCTGTTATGTTTATAGAAACTGTTTTGTATAATTTCAATCTTTTTAAATTTATTGAGTTTTGTCTCATTATGTAACATATGGTCTGCCTTGGAGAAGGATCCTTGAGGGCATTCTGTATTCATGGATTGGAAGACTAAATAGCTTTAAGATGTCAATTCTACCCAATATGATTTACAGATTCAACACAATCCCAATAAAATTCCAAATAGCCTTTTTGCAGAAATGGAAAAGCCAATAAAAATTTATTTGGAAAGGAAAAGGCCCTAAACAACCAAAAATGTCTTAAAGAAGAATGAAGTTCGAGGACTCTCACTTCCTGACGTTAAAGCATATTACTTAGCTACAGTGGTAAAAACAGCATGGTACTGGCCTAGGGACAAACAGATTGAGCAATGGAAACATATCAAAAACTCAGAAATAGTCCCTCACATCTACAGTCAAGGGATTTTTGATCCTGGAGGGACAGAACAGTCTTTCAAACAAATAGTGCTGGGAGAACTGGATGGCCATATCCAAAAGAAAGAAAGAGGACCCTATCTCACACCTTATACAAAAATTAACTCAAAATGGGTCAAAGACCTAAATATAAAAGTGAAAACCATAAAACTCCTAGAAGAAAATATAAGAAAACATGTTCAAGACCTTGTGGTAGTCGGCAGTTTCTTAATGCTGACACCCAAAGGCCAAATAACAAAAGGAAAAACAGATAGATGGTGGCTCCTCAAAATTAAACAATTTTGCACGCGATAGACTTTGTCAAAAGGGTGAAAACGCAGGCAACTTAATGGGAGAAAATATTTGGCAATCACATATCTGACAAAGGATTGATATCCATGATATGTAAAGAGATCATATGACTCAACAATAAAAAGACAAACTATCCAATTGAAAAATGGGCAAAAGGCTTGAACAGACAATTGTCCAAAGAAAAAGTACAAATGGCAAAGAAACACATGAAAAAATGTTCAACATCATTAGCGATTAGGGAAATGCAAATAAAAAATTCAAGGAGATATCATTTCACAGCTATTAGACTGGCCACAATTAAAAAGTCAGAAAATTGTAAATGTTAGAAAGGATTGGGAGAGATAAGAATGCTTATTCACTGCTGGTGGGAATGTATAACATACAACCACCGTGGAAGATTGTTTGTGAGTTCCTAAGGAAGTTGAATATAGATTTGCCAAGTGACCCCTCAATACCATTCTTATGTATATAACCAAAAGAACAGAGAGCATGAAATGAATAGACATTTGTACACTGATGTTCATAGCAGTGTTATTCATGATAGTCAAAAAGTTGGAAACAAGCCAGGTGTCCATCAATTGATTAATGGATAAACAAATTGTGATGTTACACACATGGAATATTTTGTAGCATTAGTGAAGCCTATGGAAACATGGATGTACCTGGGGGACATTACATTGTGGGAAGCAAGCCAGACACAAAAGGACTAATATTGTATGACTGGTATGACTGTGCTATTGTGAACTTAATGTATTATGTAATCGAATGGAATTAAGAATTAGAATATAGGTCACCAGAATATAGAATGAGGTTAGAGAATGGAATGCTGAGGGTTAATCTGTGCAGAATTGGTTAAAATGTTATCTTTGTAAATCTTTGGGAATGAATGGAAATGGTGAGAGCATATTATGGTTTTTGTTACTATTAATAGCAGTGCTATTATATGGGTATGACAGTGGTTGAAATGGAAACCCCAGGAACATTTACATTACTAGAAGGAAAACTAAAAAATGTAACAAGCAAGTGCATAACATGGTGAAATTGCATATAAAATCTGAATGCGGGTGATATTGCATATATAAGACTGTTTCTACAAAATATAAATAAAATAAACTAGAGAGAAGGAAACAGAATGATAGCTATGTACAATAAGGGAAACATAGAGAGATTGCGAGGTGATGAGTTTTGTTTGGTTGTTCTTTTATAATTTTTTTTAATTTTTGTTTTTAAAGAAGCTTTAGATTATGTAAATGTTACATAAAAAATATAGGCTCTTCCCATATGTCCCACCCCTCCCGCTCCCACACTTTCCCACATTCACAACAAACTTCATTATTGTGGAAATTTGTTACACAAATTTCCTGAGAAGGAAATAAGGAAAAAAGTCAATTTATAATAGCAACACAAATACTCAACTATCTGGAATTAAGTTAACAAGGAATGTAAAGGATCTGTATTCAGAAAACTCCAAAACACTGCTAAAAGAAATCAAAAGACAACTAAACAAATGGAAGAACATTCCATGTTCATGGATTAGAAGTTTAAACATCGTGAAGATGTCCATACTACCAAGCACATTTATAGATTCAATGAAATACTAATAAAAATCCCAACAGCCTACTTTACAGAAATAGAAAATTCAATTACCACATTTATTTGGTAGGCAAAAGGAGCATCATGAATAGCCAAAAGCATCCTAAAAAAGAACAGTCAGAGAATTCATTCTTCCTGACCTTGAAGTGTATTTTAAAGGTACAGTGGTCAAAAGAACAAAATATACCCATAATAAAAAAAAATAAAATAAAATAAATTAAAAAAAAAATAAAAAAAAAAATAAAAAAAGAACAAAATATTGACATAAAGATAGACATATTGATAAATGGAATCAAATTGAGAGTTCAGAAATAGAACCTCACCTGTGTGATCAACTGAATTTTTATAAGCCTACCCACTCCAATTTTCCAGGACAGAATAGTCTCTTCAACAAATGATACTGGAAGAACTGGATATCCATAACCAAAAGAATGAAAGAGAACCCCTATCTCTCTCCCTACACATGAATTGTTTAAATGTATCAAAGACCTAAACATAAAAGCCAATACTATAAAAGTACTAAAAGATAATGTAGTGAAATATCTACAAGATCTAATAGTAGTTGGGGGACTCTTAATCCTTACAACCAAAGCATGAGCAACAAGAGAAAAAATAGACTAATGAAAACTCCTCAAAATTAAACATGTTTGCATCTCAAAGGACTTTGTGAAGAGGGTAAAAAAGCAGCCTATTTAATGGGAGAAAATATTTGGATATCACACATCCAACAATCATCTAATAACCATGATATATAGAGAGATCCTACAGCTTGACAATAGAAAGACAAATGACACAAATAAAAATGGGCAAAAGAACTGATTAAACATTTTTCTAAAGAAGAAATAAAAATGGTGAAATATCACGTGAAAAAATGGTCAATATCACTTGTTATTAGAGAAATGAAAATCAAAACTACAATGAGACATCATTGCACAACTACTAGAATGGCCATTATTAATGAAACAGAAAACTACATGTGTTTGAGAGAATGTGGAGAGATAGGAATGCTTATACACTCTTGGTGGGAACATATAATGGTACAGCAACTGTGGAAGTATGTTTGGCATTTTTGAAGGAAGCTGGAAATAGATCAGCCATGTGACCTGGCAATACCACTCCTAGGTATATACCCAAAATAACTGAGAACAGTGACACCAATAGACATCTACACACCACAATGTTCATAATGATATTATTCACAATTGCCAAAATATGGAAACAACCCAGGTATACATCAACTGATGAGTGGATGAAAATATTGTGGTAGATATACACAATGGAATAGTATTCAGCTGTAAGAAACTGACATGTGTGAACCATATGTCAATATGGATCACCCTGGAGGACATTATATTGAGTGAAGTAAGCCAGGCACAAAAGGACAAATATTGTATGGTTTCAATATTATGAACTAGATATAATGAGCAAACTCATCGTGTAAATAGTTGGAAATAAGTCACCAGAAAATGGAAAGTTTAGGTTTAATCTGTGCAGAATTAGTTTAAAAAATCATTTGTAAATATGTGGAAATGAATAGATATGGTGAAGTCATTCATAAGATTTGTAATTAGTAGCACTAATACACAGGCATGATAGTGGTTATTTGTTGTTTTTTCTTTGTTATAGTAATGAGAATGCTCTAATGTCGATTTGAGTGATGAATGTGCAACTCTGTGACTACACCAGATGCTGTAGATTGTACATTTTAGAATATTTATGGTTTGTGAGAAAATAGTGGGGTGGGATGGAGGAAAATTCGCCACTTGTAAGGTATGGACTGTAGTTAGTAGTGATATTTTGATATTTTTCTTTCATAATTAGTATAAATGTGTCACAGTGGTCCAATGTGTTGGTCGTGGGGTGAGGTATGGATGACCTGTATGATGTTATTCATGCATGTTTTCTAAGTTCACAACTTTTACTATAAATTTATTGCTTTTTCATGCTCATGTATGAATAATATACTTCAATAAATTACAAAGAAAGAGAGCAGATTAACATTTCAAGAGGAGAAACAGGGGAACCTTTAGCAAAATGCCAACCAATAAGAAAGCAATAAGCCAAAGAGAGAAACTGAGCACAGAATAAACACATCAAAAATCAGATACCAAGACACCAGCAAAAAATAAAAACCATACTAAGAAACAGTAAGATATGGCCAAGTCAAAAGAAGAAATTAAAGTTTCAGACAAAACAAAGGATTTGAAGCAACTAAACACATATATCCAAACAAATCTCCTTCATAAATTTGTAGATGGCTAAAGAGATTAAGCATACTAAGGAGACACTTTGTGAACACACACAAAAAATTGAAATCATGCAAAGAAAAGTAATAGATATTATAGGAATGAAAAACACAATGGTTGAGATTAAAAATATATTAGAGACATGTAATAGCAGATTTTAATTGGTTGAGGACAGAATAAGTGAGTTGGAGGACTCACTTATCTCCTAAAATATCCTAAAAACATTTTGTATGCCACTTGTGGCAAATGGGTTCAAATCTAAATCTGCCTGTGTCCATGGAGTGTATAGACAATATTATCTTTTCCAGACCGGCTGACTTCTTTCTGAGGTTACATAACAATGCCATGGCAAAACTGAGACTGATTTTGTCATAGCAACATTTCACTATCTGGGAAAGATAACATCTTTTCTTTATACTCCACAGACACAAGTCCCAATTTAAATGGACGTTTGAAAGAAGAGCTATTGCTAAAGGCTTAGTAAGTTGACATAATTTTTCCTTCCTACATTTACTGCCAGATGAAGCCTGTTACCCCCAGTTATGGAAGGTGTTAATGAAACAGTCAAAGCGTTACAGAGAGAAACTGAAATGTGTGACAGGAAATCATTGGAATTTGCCCAGGGAAAGAACCTTGACAAAGATAGATTCAGATGTGCAAAGCCTCAGTCTCTATAGACAGAAGGGAAATCTAGACCCTGATCACATCCTTAACAGTTCTGTACATCTCATGGGCCCATAAAAGAGACAGACAAGTATCCAACTAGGACAGGAATGCCAGGTTTAATTAGAAGTCTTCATGATCTGGAAGGATTATGGAGCATGGAAGGAAAGGAGATGACTCCAGATTTTTCCAAATCAGCCACTTACAGTGTGTGTTTTCCTAAATTTACTGTACAGCCAGCCCAATTCTCTATAGTTTCTCCATTTTTATCTCCAGCAGTGATAATGGTGTTCACATAATGCTTGACAAACAAGTATAAACCTCATTTAGCATCAACATAATTAGAATAGTAACAGGAAACCCCCAGATAAAATAATAATAATGTTGCTAATTACTGTAAGTAAACATTAAACAAACCCTAACCCTAAAAAATTTGCAGTTAGTTATTCCAAATGACTAAGTGGAATTGCCTGGAAGCTTATTTAGTATAACCATCCTCAATAATCAGGTGACTAAAACAAGGGCCAGAGAGGGAAGATAAACAGAAATTGCTTATGGTAATACAGTGTGTTAACATCAGAACTGGGATTAGAACCCAGTTTCCTAATAACCAATATAATCTTGTTTATAAATATCTCTGTTTGGACACCAATTTTATTCTCTTCTCTCTCACACATCATTCCCACCCATTACACCCATTAGAATGGCAGCTATTAAAAAAAGAGTGGGCTATACGTGTTGGAGAGGATTTGGGAATGGGAACCATCATCCACTGCTGGTGGGAATGTAAAATGGTCCAGCCATTGTGGTGGACAGTTTGGTAGTTCCTCAAAAAACTAACTATAGAACTTCCATATGATCCAGCAATTCCACTGCTGGCTATATACCCAGAAGAATTGAAAGCAAAGACACAAACAGATATATGCACACCAATGTTCATAGTGGCATTATTCACTGTTGCCAAAAGTTGGAATCAACCCAGGTGTCCATCAAAAGATGAATGGATAAACAAAATGTGGTACATCCATACAATGGAATATTACTCAGCAATAAGAAGGAATAAAGTGCTAACACACGGGATAACATGGACAAATCTTGAGGACCTTATGTTGAGTGAAGCAAGCCAGGCATTGAAGGTATTTTTAAAATATCTTCTCCATTAAAACTAAAATTTAAATGTTCCATTTAAGAAGTCAAGTTGAGATTTTATTCAAAATAAAACTCAAGATTGGAGAGGTGGTGACAAGATGACATTGGTTTAAGTGGGCACTCACCATCTCTCTGGCAAATAAATGGTTGAGGGGAGGCAAGATCCTGCCTCAGTGAGCAGTTTTGGGAACCCACAGAACAGGAGGCTTCAGGGCATCAATCTGGAGGGTGCTGGGCAAAAAGATAAAGAACTCAAGGTAAAATCGTGAGTTTCTCACCCCTGTAGCTGTAAATGGTAGATTGCTAAGCCCTACCCCCAAGGCAAAAGGCCACTGTGAGCCCCGACTCCTGCTGGCAACCAAATGGGAGGGAGCATTTTCTGGGAATGGGAGGGTTATGGCAAAGGGTGGATAGAGATTTCCCTTCTGTGGATTTGGTTTCCTGGACCCCCTTTGAGCTTTGGGGAGCATACCAGCTGGCATGAAGTGGCACCACGAAGAGGGGAAAGGTGAATCTGCTGAAGCACCTCGATTTACCTAGCTGCCCTGGGATAGAGAAACTTGGGCTAGGAGAGGATGGAGTCAGGCAATTGACTAGCCCAGTGCTGAAAACTATCAAAATTCTAACTTCCCTAAGGGAGGTGGACAGTAGGAAGCACTTAATAAGCTTCCAAGAGCTTATTTACGGTCCCCTGGAAGGGGGGGGGGGGTTGGTCTGGAAGAAGGTTGAGAGTCATTTTTCTGCAGTAAGTTTGGTTTCAAGGGTCCCATTTGAATTTCACAAGGGAACTCATCCTCCTTAGGAGAGGTGTGGGGGGATCCATTAACACAGGCTATTGAATCCTGCTGCCCAAGGAGAGAAAGCAATAAGAATAGAAAGGGGACAGGAACAGAGAGGATCCTAATCAGCAGGAATTTACCCATCTGCAAAGAGTGAAAACTACCCGTGGGAAAGTGACTGAATAGCTTTCTGAAGCGTAAACTGACCCGACAAGAAAGATTAGCTCAGTGGAGGAATTTCCGCTTTGTATAAACAAGGTACCTTGTTCATTCCTGGCTCCACTTAGGGTAGTGATCCACCAAGATCTCAAACACCCAATTGATACTTTAGGACAGGGAAAACATAGACATTACTTTTGTATTAGCTTCTTTTGGTCTCTTATTTTTCCTAAAAAAAAATGTTGTTTTTTTAAAACTTAACTTAGTTTACTTACTAAAACCCGCTTCAAAACCTGCAGGGGGCAGGCTGCAGGGTAATTAACTGATGAACATCGGAAGCCTGAGAAGCTCCTCAGGGCCCTAAAAGGGAAGGCTGTTTTAAATTAGTTTTTGTTTGCTTGCTTTCTTGTGGGTTTGTTTGTTTTTTTATTTTGTTTTGTTTGTATTTCCTCCTTCTTCCCCCTCCTTTTTTTTTTTTTTTTTTTTTTTTTAATTATGTGCTACTGGCTTGTTTCTTTTTTGCTGTGTTTCCTATTCCTTGGTTTCCCCTTTTTTGTGTATACTGATTTATTCTACCAACACTATCTCTGTTCCTTCATTCATCTTTCTGTCTTCTGTTTTCTGTTGTAGTTCTTACATTCCACCTCCTTTTGTTTAGATCTCAATTTTTCTGGTTTGAGTTCTATCTCATCTTTCTTTTATTCAAATTATTATTTTTGTCTTTTATTTTATCTTTCACTCTCTCTTTATCTTTCTGGCCTTTAAATTCATTCTATATATTTTTCCCTATTTGTTTTCCCATTTCACTCTTTGTACACCAGTTTTTAATTCTTATTACTCTACACTGTTCACACGAGTTAATTATTCTTTTCCCTAGGTTTTATATGGTTCCTCTTCTAAATTACACAATTATTACTATTAACTTTTTTCCTTTCTTACCTCTTTTGTTTATCTGGCCCTTGTCTTTTTCTTTCAAAGGAACAGAGACAACAGCAAGGAAATAGAATAAGAGGAACAAATTTTCAAAGAGAAAACTTAACACACACACAAAACCAGCAACTAAATAAAACCCTAGAGTAGAAAGAGAAGCTAATCAACTGAATAAACACATCATGATAAAAAGATGACCAGAGAGCAACAAAAAATTACAAACCATACTAAAAATCATGAAGATTTAGCCCAGTCCAATGAACAAACTAAAAACAAGGAAGAGATACAGAACATAAAACAGCTAATTAAAGCTATCCAAACAAATACCATGGACCAACTTAATGAAGTGAAGGAAAAGATAAAGGATACTAAGAAGACACTGGGAGAATATACTGAAGAAATAGTAAACATACACAAAAAGATAACAGGATAGTGATGAATGGCACAATCCAAAAAATAAAAAATATATGGGAAGCACATAACAGCAGATTTGAACGGACAGAGGAAAGAATTAGCAATATGGAAGACAGTAAATCTGAAATAAAACAGATAGTAGAACAGATGGATAAAAAGATAGAAAAATCCAGCAGGGATGTAGGGATTTGAGTGACAACACAAAACACACAAACATAGTCATTATAAGCATGCCAGAGGGAGAAGAGAAAGGAAAGGGGACATAAGAGTGTTGGAGGAAATAATGCCTGAAAACTTCCCAACTCTATTTAGGGAGATGGATGTACATGCCCAGGAAGTGCAGCATACCCCAAACAGTATAAATTCCAACAGGCCTACTCCAAGACATATACTTGTCAGACTGTCCAATGATCAAGACAAAGAGAAAATACTGCAAGAAGCAAGAGAAAAGAGAACTAACACATACAAGGAAGCTCAATAAGATAAAGTGCTGATTTCTCAGCTGAAACCATGGAGACAAGAAGGCAGGGATATGACACAGTTGAGGTGCTAAAAGAAAAAACTTCCAGCCAAGAATTTTCTATCCAGCAAAGTTGGCTATTAGAAATAATGGAGAGTTCAAAATATTCATAGACCAACAGAAATTAATGGTGTATGCCAATAAGACACCTGCCTCCAAGAAATACTAAAGGGAGCTCTGCAGATTGAAAGGAAGAAACACCAAAGAGAGAGTTGGAGGAGAGTGTAAGAAAAATTAAAAAGTCAAAAAAAAAAAAAAAGAAATAAAAATAACATATGACATACATGAACCCAAAGAAAATATGGCTAATGTAAGTAATTCCTTGATAGTAATAACATTGAATGTTAATGGATTAAATTCATCAATCAAGAGACACATATTGGCAGAATGGACAAGGAAAAATAACCCATTTATATGGAATCTACAGGAAACCCATCTTAGACCCTGGGATTCAAGGTGGCTGAAAGTGAATGGCAGAAAGACAATCTTACAGGCAAACAATTACCAATAAAGTGGTGAGTAGCTATAATAATATCAGATAAAATAGACTTTAAATACAAAACTTTTGTAAGAGACAAAGAAGGACATTATATATCAATAAAATGGATAAGTAATCAAGAAGAAAGAACAATCATAAACATTTATACACCAAACCAGGGCTCCTCAAAATACATGAGGCAAACACTGGAAAAACAAAGTGGAGAAAAAATGCCTCTAAAATTATAGGGGAGGACTTCAATGCACCATTATCCCCATTAGATAGACCATCTCAACAGAGAATCAATAAAGAAACAAAGACTTTGAATAATGCATTAGAGGATCTGGACCTAATACACATATACAGAACACTACACCAAAATATAGCAGGACATACATTCTTCTGGAGTGTACATAGATCATTCTCCAAGGTAAATCACATTCTAGGCCACAGAAAAATTCTCAACGAATTCAGAAAGATTGAAATTATACATAGTAATTTCTCTGACCACAATAGAATGAAGCTGGAAATCAGTAATGGCAAGAGAACAAAATTAGGGACAAAGATATGGAAGTTAAACAACAGTGGGTCAAACAGGAAATCTGAAAAAAAAATCAGTAATTATCTTGAAATGAATGAAAGTGATAAAACATATCAAAACCTATGTGATGAAGCAAAAGCTGTAGTGAGAGGAAAATTCATAGCTATAAATGCATATATCAAGAAAGAAGAAAGAGCTATTATCAAAGATCTAACTGCACACCTGGAGGAATTAGAAAAAGAACAACAAATTAATCCCAAAGGCTGCAAAATGTAGGAAATAACAAAGATTTAAAAAAAACTAAATGAAATAGAATATAAGAAAACACTTGAAAAAATAAACAAAACCAAAAGCTGGTTCTGCAAGAAGATCAATAAAATTGAAAATTCTTAGCTAGACTAACAAAGAAAAAAAGTGAGAAGATGCAAATACACAAAATAAGAAATGAGGAAGTTGTTATCCCACTGAACCCACAGAAATAAAGAGTATCATAAGAAGATACTTTGAAAAATTATATGCAAACAAGAAGGAAAGTTTAGGAGAAATGAACAAATAACTAGAAACACGCAAGCAGCCTACAATGACAATAGAAGAAATGGATGAACTCAACAGAACAACCAGAAGTAAAGAGATAGAATCACTTATCACAATGCTCCTAACTAATAACAGCCCAGGACCAGACAGCTTCAGAGATGAATTCTACCAAAATTTCCAGGAAAAACTAACACCAGTCCTGCTTAAATTCTTCAAAAAAATAGAAGTATAAGGAATGCTGCCTAACTCATTCTATGATGTCAACATTACCCTAATACCAAAGCCAAAGAAAGAGGCCACAAAAATGGCAAATTACAGACCAATCTCTCTAATGAACCTAGATGCTGAAATCCTTAACAAAATACTTGCTAATCGTATTCAACAGCACATTAAATGAATTATACACCATGACCACGTGGGTTTCATCCCAGGTATGCAAGAATGGTTCAACATAAGAAAATCAATGTAATACACCACATAAACAGATGAAAAGGGAAAAAAAAAAAACATGATTATCTCTATAAACACAGAGAAAGCATTAGACAAAACATAGCACCCTTTCCTGAAAAAAAAACAAAACTGCAAAATATAGGAATAGAAGGAAACTTTCTGAACATGATAAAAGGTATATATGATACACCCACAGATAAGATCACATACAATGATGAAATCCTGAAAGCTTTCCCTCTTAGATAGAGAACAGGACAAGGATGCTCACTATCACAACTCCTATTTAACACCATTACATGTGCTTGTCCAAGCACTGAGGCAAGAAAAAGATATAAAAGGCAAGCAAATTGGAAAGGAAGAAGTAAAATTTCACTATTTGCAGGCAACATGATCCTACACATAAAAAGCCATGAGAAATCTCCAACAAAGATTCTAGAACTTTTAAATTAGTTCAGTAAATTCACAGGTTATAAGATCAATGTGCAAAAATCTGTAGCATTTCTGTACACCAATAATGAGCAATCTGAGGAGGAAATTAAAAAAAAAACCCACCATTTACAACAGTAACTAAAAGAATCAAATGCCTAGGAATAAATTTAACTAAAGATGTAAATGACATACACAGAAAACCACACAACGCTGTTAAAGGAAATCAAAGAAGACTTAAATTAATGGAAGAATATTCCCTGTTCATGGATAGGAAGAGTAAACATCATCAAGATGTCTATCCTACCCAAACTGATCTACAGATTTAATGCATTCCCAATAAAAATCAACACAGCATTTTTTACTAAATTGGAAAAACTATGAGATTTCTTTGGAAGGGCAAGAGGCCCTGAATAACCAAATACATACTGAAAAAAAATGAAATTGGGGGAATCACAATACCTGCCTTTAAAACATAATACAAAGCTACAGTGGTCAAAATTGCATGTTATTGGGACAAGGATAGACATACCGAACAATGAACTGATTTGAGAGTTCTGATATAGTTCCTCTCATATACAGTCATTTGATATTTGACAAGGTCACCAAGTCAGCTCAAATGGGAGAGAAAGGCCTCTTAAACAATGGTGCTTGGAGAAAGGGATATCCATATTCAAAAGAATGGGAGAGAAACACCATCTCACATCTTATCCAAGATCAAGTCACATTGGTTCAAAGATCCAAATATAAGATCCAAGACTATAAAGACTTTGGAAGAAAATGTAGGGAAGCAGCTAGAGGACTTTGTAATAAGAAATGGTTTCTTGAACTTCACACCCAAAGCCTGAGCAGCAAAATAAAAAATAGATAAATGGGATTTCCTCAAATTAAAAAAAATTTGCACCTCAAAATTAAAACCTTTACACCTCTATTCTCCAATAGAGGGGCGGAAGTTTCTCAAGAGCATGGACGGTTTCCAATAGGCGAGAATAAACCAGGGTGTCAAGACTTCATTGTTGTTGCAAGTAACTATCAATCTTGTCACCCAGGACAGCCTACTCAATGGGAGAAAATAGTTGGCAGCCATATACCTGGTAAGAGGCTAATATACAGCACACATAAAGAAATCCTATACCTTAAAAAGAAAAAGAAAAACATCCCATTTAAAAAAATTGGCAAGTGACTTGAAAAGACAATTCTCCAAGGAAGAAATACAAATGGCTAAACAGCACATGAAAAGATGCTCAACATCACTAGCTATTAGAAAATTGCAAATCAAAACTAAAATGAGATGCCATTTTATACCCATTAGACTGGCGGCTATTAAAAAAACAGAAGAATACAAGTGTTGGAATGGATGTGGAGGAATGGGAAACCTCACCCATTGCTGGTGGGAATGTAGAATGGGGAGGAAAGATTGGTGGTTCCTCAAAAAAAAAAAAACTAAAGAATTGCCATAAGATCCAACAATTCTGCTGCTGGGTATATCTACAGAATTACTGAAAGCAATGACATGAATGGATATATGTACACCAATGTTCATAGCAACATTATTCACTATTGCCAAAAGTTGAAATCAACCCAAATCTCCATCAACAGATGAATGGATGAACAAAATGTGGTATATACATACAATGGAATATTACTCAGCTGTAAGGAGGAATACATTGCTAACACATGGGATACCATAGATGAATCCTGAGGACCTTATGTTGAATGAAGCAGCCAGGTATTGAAGGACAAATATTACATGACCACACTGATATGAATTAAGGAAATTGACCCAACTCAAACTGCTAGAGTCTGGAAGTTAGGTTTACAGGAAATAGAAAGGGAGAGGAAGGTTGTGAGCCAATGTCCATAATGGTGAAGTCTTTGATAAGCTGGAAGTGTGTAGATGGACAGTGAAGGTGTATGACAGGATTGTATGATACTGTTGGGTCGGGTGGTGCATGTTTGCAGAGGTGTAGTTTGGGGAGGGTGTATTGGACTGTGTATGTAACTGGTGGGTGGATTGGGGGAGGGAACAGGTGAACACTGAGGATTGGTAGGTATATGGTTCAAAGTACAAAGTTAGGATTGCTCTTATGGCAATATGACAAGAAAGGGTTACTGGTTTAGGGTGTTTGACATGGGATGGGGGCATTCAGGACAAGGCGCATCTAGGGCAGGCTTCTAGGGAGCGTGTGAGTGATCAATTTGTCATAAGGTGTTGTATCAGTGGGTGAAGACCCACATAATTAGTGGGTGGAGTTGGACTCCATCCTGGGGAGGATCAATATGTTCTCAAACAGAAGGCCAGGAGTCTCTCAAGGGCCTGAGCAGTTCCTAATAGGGGAGGACAAACCAGTGTGTCAAGAGCTAAATGTTGTTGCAAGTAATTATGAATCTTGTCATTCAAGGAGTGAAGCCTGGTAGTCACCATGGGCACCAAGGGGAGGGGGGGGGGAGGAATAGAATATATAAAATAGGGGAAATTCAGTGGGGAATGAATGTGTTCTACATGTTCTTGCAATGATGGACACAAGCCATGTTAAATATCATCAAACTTTATAAAATTGTACAGTCTAAAATGTAAACCATAACATAAACCATTGGCCATGGTTAGTACTATTTCACTATTTGTATATAAGTTGTAACAAATGTACCATCCACATATAAATAGGTATTAATATGGGAAGGGGGGAAAAGGGGTAGGTTGTTGGGTATATGGGAGTCCCCTCTATTCTGTGTGTGACTTAACTGTGATCTAAAACTTTTTTGAAAACAAAATGAAAAACAAGTAAGACCTTGGGAAATAAAAGGAAGAAAATGTCACTGTATATACAGGACAACAGATATTAGAGTGATGAAAGGCAAAATGTCCCAAAAAATCTTAAAATATTCTTCATTATTTTTTAGTATCCTAATTTCTAAATTTTATTTTATTTTTAGCTTATTAAAAGTTTTATGTATTTTTCTAATATCTAAACCTATCATTATTTCATTTTCCTATTTCTTGTATTTGGCTAGTTTATTGGCTTCATTTTGAAGAAGCTTTGGATCACAACAGGGTTACAACTGAGGCAGGGGAGGATCATTGTTGTGGGGTCTCAGTGATGGGACATACATTGGCGGAAGTTCATCTGGGCATACATATAAGGTATTAAGTGTGTTCAGATGTTCACAGGACATTGTCACAGTGGGTGGAGATTCACACAATAACCAAAATACTATTGTATTCACATCCTGGAGAGCTCTGACACATTCTCTAATGAAACAGCAAGAATCCCCCAAGTACAGGCACAATGATTAGCAAAGGAGGATGGTCCATTGATGGGCCCTTGATGTTGATAACTATGCATATGAGCATTTGCTCTTGAATTTGAAACTTAACCCAGTGTTGTACAGGGCTTAAAAGTTACCTCCTGAGAGCCTCCTTGTTGTTCACAGATGGCATCTCTCTAAGTCAAACTCAACACATAAATGCATTACCTTCCCCCCAGTGCAGGACATGACTCCAGGGGATGAGCCTCCCTATCACTGAGGGATTACTACCAAGCACCAACTAGCAATGCAAGTGGAAAAAGACCTTGAATAAAAGGGGGAAAAGATAAAGACAAATTAGTTTATATGGCTAAGAGACTTCAAAATGAGACAGGAAGTCATCCCAGAGGTAACAATTATGCATGTCTCAGCATGATGTCATAGACTGCCACAGTAGATACTACCCCAAATAGTGTGGCTCCTAAGGGCTCTAGAGACACCCAGGTCCTATGGTCAGGGCAGATAGTTCCAGAGTTTGGTGCCTTGCCAGTAGGCCCTACTTTGGAGTTTGTGCTCCTGAGTGTGACAGAGTTGGACTCAGTTATGGCTTCCATGCACATGGCTCATCTCTTCCTTCTATTTGAACCTATAATTATTGATGGAGTTGGTAGGTGTACATCCAAGAGACTTAAGTCTTTGGGCTGTCCATGTGACAGCTGGATCCTGAGCTGCCAAGGAGTTGCAACACATAATCTCCAATTCATTGCTCTTACCCAGGACAACTAACAAAGAGGTGATGATGGACAACTACCATACCAAAGAACCGGGAGAGCTTACAACTGCAAACAAGAGAGTCTCATCCATGGCTGAATGGGATCGAGGCACCCTCTCAATTAGAGGTGGAGTGGACAACACCATCCCAGAATCCTCATGATACTGGAATGAACTATGGACTAGAATGGACTTACTGGCATTCTATTCTAGATTTATTGTGACTCTAGCAATGAAAGAATTTACAACATTGATGTGGAGGCAGTGGACACTGGAGGTTCTGAGTGCAAGGAGAGGGAAAAACTGGTGTAATACGGGGCCACTTTCTGGACTTGGGAATCATTCTGAATGACATTGCAATGACAGATGTAGGCCAATATATATCTTGTCATAACCTACAGAATTGTGTGGTACAGATAGTAAAGTACAATGTAAACAATCCAGGCTCCACAGTAATGTTCAAAAATGCATTTATCAATTGCAATGAATATACCACACTAATGAAGTATGTTGTTCATGTGGGATAATGTGGGAGGTATGGGGAGTGGGGCATATGGAAATCCCTATATTTTTTATCTAACATTTATGTAATCTAAGTATCTTTAAGAAAAATAAAAAATATATATTTATATAAAAAACCTCAATTACCAAGTTCATCAATCTCTTGTCCAGTCAAGACTTCATATTTTGGTCCTGTTCCCTTATACCAACTCCAGTTTAACCCATGGTTCCTAAATGCATAACACAACTCTAAATCTGATATAATATATACCTCTTTATCCTGCACCTGTGTTCATTTATCTTCGTGCTCTGCAACATAGTAACATCATGTGCTCAAACGAGGTTTTTTAAAGCCCACTCCTCCTAATGAGTTTTACTTCTCTGTACATGGATTTTTCTCAAATTATTTTCATAATATTGATTGTCCAGAAATTTCCCTTAAGGAGAGAAAGCAAGTCTTAGGAAGAACTGCCTTTTGCAAATGCTCAGTAAACAACTGAGTTAGTACCTTTCTTGTCAAATTACCTCTTATGTCTCAAGAAACGAAAATATGAATTTATAAAGTATGAAATTTGAGACAAAAATTCAGGGTGAAGTAACAGAAACCCAGCTTACTCTGAAAATAAAACAGTACCAGTGTTGTTCAATGTTAGTTACTTCAGGCAAAATTACCCATTTATCTTAGTAGATGGAAGGACAGAAGAAGCACACTGCATTTTATGAAGTAGGAAGCAGTTCAGTTCTTGGTCACACTCCAATCTGGTTTTGTTTTGGAGCAGAAAAGTCACACACACACATATGCACACACACAAACAGCTCTAAAAATGATTTGGATAGCAGAATTCTCTCTACCACCTCTAAATGTTAGCCTTTGGGAACCAATGTTTATGGATTTTTTGGCTTCTATATGATGTTAGCTATTTTGCTAAGTAAGCTCTTAGTTATCATCTGTGCCATGCAACCAAAAGGCATACATGGCCTTTGCTTGCACTTATTTAAAAGGGATTGTCTCTTCCAGGAAAATCTAGTACCTTTATTGTAATCAGAGTCCCAAATTCTCTCCTCTTGATCTATTTCACTAATACTCGTCTCTTTCTGTCTGGTGAACCATCACCATGCTTTGAGCATCTAGATATTGAGTGTTTGACGATTGAGGAATTGCTTTTTTGATCGATTGGATTTGAGAAGAAGTGCATTGAGCAGAAACACACATACACACAGATTCACAAACATACACAAGCAGTACGGGCTTGTTGGTTTTGCCACATAAATTTGAAGGAACAAATAGATTTAATATAGTGGAAGTAGTAAATTCTCTGCAACTGTGAACTTTGTCATATTTTTCTTAAAATTTAAAGCCCTAGTATTAGCACATGACAGTGTATAATAAATAAGTATACTCTCTTTAGCAGGTGCCTATTTGTAAGACTTTTATTGTTCAATGATATCAAATCATCATTTATAAGAAATTCTTCATCCATGGTGATGATCATGGATCATTATAACAAACAGATTATGCATAATAGTTTTATTTCCTTGTGAACTACTGAGTTTAAGAGGAAATTGTGGGAACATGACCATTGGGTTAGGCAGATAAAGCTCAGCTCTCACTAAGAAAACAGAGATAGAGACAAAGGCTGCCTTGTTGACCTCCTTTGGGGTACAGCAGACCAAAACACTGATTCACAATGCCCAAGAGAGTGAGGGACAGAGAGATGAAGAAGCCAAAACAGCAAATTGAGAGTTATTAAACATCCCAACCTCCAGGAAGGGCCCCCCTCCCCTACTACTGAGATAGTAAGCAAGGGTGAAACTCCTGGTGAACTTCATCTAAGAGGAGAGCAGACATCTGCCTCCTGCCAGCAGCTTTGTATATATGTCGAATGAAAAGGTGCTCTGAGTCATCTAGGAGGGTACAGGGAAGATAAAGAAGCCAAAGAAAAACCATGAATTGCTTGCCTCTGTGGCTGGAAGTGGCACATATACCCCACCCTCAGGGCAAATATCCTAGGTGGAGCTGCTGACTCCCTGCTTTGAGGGATGTGAGGGCAGATTCCCTGGGAGCAAGAGGGGTCTGGGAGGGTGGAGAGTGGTTTCCTCACAATGAGTTTGGCTTGTTGGGCACCCTTGGGATATCAGAAGGGACCCCAACTCAACAGGGAGAATGGAGGGATATCACCTCGGGCAGGTTGCCTTCCCCAGCTGCCCAGGTAAAGAGAGGAATTTGATTAGAGCAGAGGCAGGGACAAGCACCTAATCAGCAGGACCCTAGTAAACTGAAAGGAATCTAACCTGTCTGAGGGAAAGGGGGCAGATAACCTTCTGAAAAGCTAACTAACCTAAGGAAACAGGTTAGCTCAGTGGAAGAATTCCTGCCTTACATATACAAGGTCCTTGGTTCAATTCCCAGCTCATCTTAGAGAAATGATCCACTGGGTTGTTGGGCACCCAGCTGAAACTTTATGACATGGAATATAGACATTCTCTTTATATTAGCTTTTCTTGGGTCTCTTATTTTTTTTAAAAAAGTTTCATTTTTTTTTCAATTTTCCTTATTTTACTTACTAAAACCCTGTTCAAAACCTGCAAAAGGCAGGTTGCAGGGTGATTGATTTATGAAGCCCAGCAGCCTGAAAAAATCTTTAGGGCTCTAAGAGGGAAGGATGTGTTTCCATGTTTATTTTTGTTCTTTTTTTTCTTTCTTTCTCCTTATTTTTAAAAGAGTTGTTGCCATATTGTTCCCTCTTTGTTATGTTCCCATTTCTTTGTTTCTGTTTTTTTTTCTTTCATTAACTGATTTTTTCTACCTATGCTCTTCTTTTTTGCTCCTTCATTTTTCTAATTTTGTTTTCTGTTGTTCTTTCATTCAACCTCTTATTATCTGGTCTTCAATTTTTCTTTTTTTACTTCTCTCTGTCTCCCTTTTTTCTGTTTTCTTTCTTTTTACATTTTTTTCTTTATCTCTTTTCTTTATTATTTTCCTCTCTTCTCATCATCCCAGCCTTTTAATTCATTCTGTATATTTTTTTCTATTCTGTTTCTCATTTCATTGTTTCTATCCCACTTTTCAATCTCATTCCTCTGTAATTCTTACTCATGTTAATTATTTATTTTCCTAGATGTTATACAGTTCCTCTCATACCTTTTACTATTATTATTAATATTATTCTTTTTCTTTTCCAAAATATTTACTTTTTTCTGGTCTTAATTTTTTAAGGGAACATAGACAATAGCAAGGAGATAGAATGAGAGGAAGAAAGAGTCAAAGTGAATCCTTACCACAGACAAAAACAAAAACAAAATAAAACCCTAGAATATGGTGAAAAGCTAATCAACTGAATAAAAACATCAAGATAAACAGATGCCTAGACACGAACAAAAAATTACAAGGCAGAGTAAGAAACAAGCAGACATAGTCAATTCCAGTGAACAAACTAGAAACCAGGAAGAGATGCAGAACATGGAGCAACTAATCAGAGATGTGCAAATATATATCATGAATCAACCTAATGAAGTGAAGGAAGATTTTAAGGATATTAAGAAGAAACTGGGAGAGCATACCAAAGAAATTGTAAATATACATTAAAAGATAAAGGATATAATGGTGATGAATGGCACAATCCAAGAAATCAAAAATACACTGGAAGCACATAACAGCAGATTTGAACAGGCAGAGGAAAGAATCAGTGTGTGGAAGACAGTATAACTGAATTCAAACAGATAATAGAACAGGCAGATAAAATGATAGAAATAATACAGCAGGGACATAGGGATTTGAATGACAACATGAAATGAACAAACACATTTTATAGACATGCCAGTGGGAGAAGAGAAGGGAAAGGGGAAAGATGGTGTGCTGGAAGAAATAAAGGCTTAAAACTTCCCAACCATATTGAGGGAGATGGAAGTACAATTCCAGGAACAGCAGCACAGTCAAAACAGAATAAATACTTAGAGGCCTGCTCCAAGACATTCACTTGTCAAATTGCCCAATGACCAAGACAAAGGGAGAATATTGAAAGCAGGAAGAGAAAAAAGATCCATCACATAAAAGGGGAAGATGATAAGATTAAGTGCTGATTTCTCAGCTGTAACCATGGATGCAAGAAGGCAGTTGTATGACATAGTTAAGGTGCTAAAAGAAAAATGTTCAAGCCCCAAATTCTCTATCCAGCAAAGCTCACATTCAAAATGAGGGAGAGTTCAAAATATTCACAGATAAACAGAAATGAATAGACTATGTAAAAAAAACTACCCTTCAAGAAATATTAAAGGGAGTTTTGTAGGTCAAAAGGAAAAAAATGAAGAAAGAGAGTTGGAGGAGAGTGTAAAAGCATCTAAAAAGATAAAAAAGAGAAATAAAAACTATATATGCCATTCATAAATCTAAAGGAAATAGGGCTAATGTAAGTAATCCATTGAGAGTAATAACACTGAATGATAATGGATTAAATTCACCAATCAAGAGACACAGATTGGCAGAATGAATATGGAAATATGACTCATCTATATGCTGTCTACAAGAAATGCACCTTGTGGTCCAGGCATTGTGGAGGACATATTGGTGATTCCTCAAAAAACTAAATATAAAACTGCCATATGATTCAGAAATTCTACTGCTGGGCATATACCCAGGAGAACTGAAAGCAAGGACATGAACAGATACATGCACAACAATATTCATAGAGGCATTATTCACTGTTGCCAAAGGTTGGAATCAACCCAAATGCCCATCAACAGATGAATGGATAAACAAAATGTGGTACATACATACAATGGAATATTACTCAGCTGTAAGTAGGAATACAGTGCTAACACATGGGATAACATGGATGGATCTGAAGGGCCTTATGTTGACTGAAGCAATCCAGGCACTAAAGGACAAATTTTACATGACCTCACTGATAAGAACTAAGCAAATCGAGCAGACTTCGAGAGCTGTTGTTTGGAAGATAGGTTTACTGATAATAGAAATGGAGAAGAAGGTTGCGAGCCAACGCCCAAATGGACATAATCTATGATAAGGTGAAAGTGTGTACTTAGGCATTGAAGGCAGATGACAGGAAGGTAGTGATACTATTGTGTTGGGCAGTGCAGGTTTTACAGGTGAGTAGATTTGGGAAGGTGTGTTGGAAGGTCCATGGAAATGGGGGGCGGGTTGGGGTAAGAACCAGGTCAACACTGGGGCTTGGCAGGTATGTGGTTGAAAGTACAAAGTTTGGAATGCTCTTATGGCAATATGACAAGGCAGGGTTAATGGTTTAGGGTGTTGGATGGGGGCATTCAGGAGAGGGAGCACCTGGACCAGGCTTCTAAGGAGTGTGTGAGCTATCATTTTGTCATAATGTGTTGTATCATTGCGTGGAGACCCACATAATGAGTGGGAAGTAGTTGGACTTCCATCCTGGGGAGGACTGATATGTTCATAAACAGAGGGGCAGGGGTATCTCTAGAGAATGTGTGGTTCCTAATATGGGAGGACAAACCAGTGTGTCAAGACCTGTGTTGTTGCAAGTAACTATTAATCTTGTCATCCAAGGAGTGAAGCTGGGTGGTTGCTGCAGGCCCCTCGGGGAGGGAGAAAGAGGAACAGAATAGATGGAACAGGGGTTATATAGTGGGCAATGGAAGTGTTCTACATGATCTTGCAATGATGGACACAGGTCATTTAAATATAATCAAAATTTATAAAAATGTATGGACTAAAATGTAAACCATATTGTAAAGCATTGATCATGGTTAGTAGCTGTTTCACTATTTGTATATCAGTTGTAACAAAGGTATCATACACATAGAAAAAGGTATTAATACAGGAAGGGGAAAAAGGGGGAGGATATTGGGTATATGGGAGGCCCTGTATTCTGTAGGTGACTTTACTGTGACCTAAAACTTCTTTGAAAACAAAATGAAAAAAATTAAAACACTGGTGAATAAATGGAAGAAAATGTCACTGTACATACAGGACAACAAATATTACAGTGATGAAAGACAAAATGTCAGTTTTAAAAGTATATTTTTTTCATTATTTTTTAATGTGCCAATCTTTCAATTTTATTTTATTTTTAAATTTTAAAACTTTTTTCTGTATTTAATTTCTTATATTTAAACCAATTATTATTATTTCATTTTCCTATTAATTGTATGTGACTATTTTCTTGGCTTCATTTTTTAAGAAACTTTGGATCACAGAAGGATTACAACTGGGGCAGGTGAGGATCACTGGCGTGGGTTGTCAATGATGGGAGATACATGAAAGGAAGTTCACCTGGGCATACATATAAGGTGTATAAATGTGTTCAAATGCTCATGGGGAATTGTCACAGTGGGTGGAGCGGCACACAATAACCAAAAGAATATTGAATTCCCGTCCTGGAGAGCTCTGCCACATTCTCTAATGGAGCAGCAATAGTCCCCCAAGTTCAGGGGCAATTACTGGTGAAGGAAGATAGCTCATTGATGGGTCTTTAGTATTGATGACTATGCTTGTGACCTTTACTCTTGAAATTGAAATTTAGCCTAGTGTTGTGGATGCCTAAGAGTTGCCTCCTGAGATTCTCCTTGTTGCTCAAATGTGGCATCTCTTAACATATAAATGCCTTACCTTCTCCCCAGCAATGGACATGACTCCTGGGGATGAGCCTTGCTGGCACTGAGAGACTACTCCAAGCACCAACTAGCAATGCAATTGGAAAAAGACCTCAAATAAAAGGGGGAAAGGTAAAGAAAACTTAGTTTATATGGCTAAGAGACTTCAATATGAGTCAGGAGGTCTTCCCAGAGGTAACACTTATGGATTCTCAGCAGGATCTCATAGACTGTCAAAGTGGATACTACCCCAAATATTAGGGCTCCTGAGTGCTCTGCAGACACTTAGTTCCTATTGTCAGGGTAGATAGCTCCGGAGTTTGGTGCCTTGCCAGTGGGTCCTACTTTGGAGTTTGTGCTTTTGAAAGTGACAGATTTGGAGTCAGTTATGGCATCCCTACACATGACTCATCAGTCCTTTCTATTTAAACCTATACTTGGTGTTGGGGTTTGCAGGTGTACGTCCAAGAGACTGGAATCTTTGGGGTGTCTATGTATCAGCTGGGCCTTGAGCCTCAGCAGAGTTGCAACACCTAATCTACAGTTCATTGGACTCACCTAGGACAACTAACAAAGAGGTGGGGATTGACAGCCACCATACCAAGGAAACGAGAGAGCCTACAACTGCAAGCAAGAAAGCCTCATCCATCAGCTGTATGGGATCGAAGCCCCTTCTCAATTAGAGGTGGAGTGGTCATCACCGCCCCAGAATCCTCAGGATTGGGGAAGGAGCTATTTACTAGAGTGGACTTACTGGTATTCAACTATACACTTATTCTGATTATAGCAATAGAAGAAATACAACACTGATGTGGAAGCAGTGGCCACTGGAGGCTCTGGGGACAGGGAGAAGGCAAAACAGTTGTAATACGGGGTATTTTTCAGTACTTGGGAATCATCCTGAATTACGTAGCATCAACAGATATAGACCATTTTATAGCTTCCCATGGCCTGTATCCATCATTGCAAGATTATGTTGAGCACTTCCATTGCCCCGTAAATACCCCCTCTTCAATCTATTCTGTTCTTTCCTACCCCAACCCTCAGATCCCATGGTAGCCACCAGGCTTCACTCCTTGAAGGACAAGATTCATAAATACTTGCCATAATATTGAGGGGTGAACATGTTAGTCTGTCCTCCCCTATTAGGAACTGCCCATGCTCTCGAGAGAAACCCTCCCTTCTGTTTGACCACATATCAGGCCTCCCCATCATGGGAGTCCAAATTCTTCCCACTCATTATGTGGATCTCCCCCCACTGATATAGCACACTATGATAAAATTATCACTCACATATTCTCTAGAGGACTGTCCCAGGTGTGTCCTGTACCAAGTGCTCCCACAGTCAACACCCTAAATCAGTAACCTTTCCTTATCATATTGCCATAAGAGTATCTTCTTATATATATATAAAAGAAAGAAAATCACCTTAGACCCAGGGATGCAAGGAGGCTGAAAGTGAATGCTTGGAAAGCAATTTTCCAAGCAAATAATAACCAAAAAAGGCAAGAGTAGCTATACTAATATCAGACAAATAGAATTTAAATGCAAAACTCTTGTAAGAGACAAAGAAAGACACTATATATTAATAAACTAGATAATCTATCAAGAAGAAAGAACAATCATAAACATTTATACCCATAACCAGGGTGCCTCAAAATATATGAGGCAAACAGTGGAAAAACTAACTGGAGAAATAGATGCCTCTACAATTATAATGGGGGATTTTAATAAACCACTATCATCATTAGACAGAACATATTGACAGAGAATCAATAAAGAAACAAAAACTTTGAATAATGCTTTACAGGATCTGGACCTAATAGACATAGACAGAACATTACACCCAAATACAGCAGGATATACATTTTTCTCTAGTGCACATGGATCATTATCCAGGATAGATCACATGCTAGGCAACAGAACATCTCTCAATGAATTCAGAAAGATACCATTCTCTCTCAGTTCAATGGGCTTGGTGTCTTGTTGAATATCAGTTGACTGTATAAGTAAGGATCTATATCAGAACACTCAATTACATTGGTCACTATGCCTATCCTTGTGCAAATACCATGCAGTTTTGACCATTGTAGCTTTGTAGTATGTTTTAAAGCCAGGTAGTGTGATTCCTCCAATTTCACTTATCTTTTTCAATATGTCCTTTGTTTTTTGGGGCCTCTTGCTCTTCCAAATGAATTTCATAATTAGTTTTTCCAATTCAGTATAAAAATGTTGTGTTGATTTTTTTTGGGATTGTGTTAAATCTGTAGATCAGTTTGGGTAGGTGTAGCAGTTTGGCAGTTAGATGTAATTATGAATTCTAAAAATAGATATTGGATCATGCTTGTAAAATGGTCTGCTAATGATTTCTGGTATTTTGCATCAGCACCCCTTTGGCTGACTAACACAGTAGGATAGACATCTTAATGATGTTTAGTCTTCCTTTCCATATACAGGGAATATTCTTCTATTTATTTAATTCTTCTTTGATTTCCTTTAAAACTTTTGTGTCGTTTTCTGCATATAAATCATTTACATATTTAGTTAAATTTATTCCTAGGTATTTGATTCCTTTAGTTACTATTGTAATTGGGATTTTTTCTTGATTTCCTCTTGGAATTGCTCATTATTGATGTGTAGAAATGCTCCTGATTTTTGCACGTTTATCTTTTTTTTTATGTGAAGAGGTAGAAGTTTATTGAAATATAAACATTCGAGAACGTGTAAAATATATATTTTTGCCTATGCATATCAATCACATATAAACATACATAAACTTGAAGTCTAGAGCAGAAATCAAAAGCTTAGAAAATAAAGGGCATAACACCTTCAGTGGTCCCATCTCTAGCAGAAACTAGAATTGTGAATCATTTTTAAAAATTCTGAAACATGACTAATAACTGTTCCATGACTCAACTTGGGTGTACAATTCTTGACATCCCCACAATTTTTAAAACAAAGCTGTTTTATTGAGACAAATAAATGAATATATTTTTATTCAATGTGTTATTCCCTGGTCCTCAGTTCATTCACGGGGGTGTGCATTCATCTCTTCAATCATTATTAAACCTTTCTAAAGCTCTGTAATAATTATAATAAATCAAGGAATCTAGAAGAATAAAGAAGAAATTATTAAACTGTTAATCCATTTGATGACACTGACATACATAGGTGTTTTCCTGGCTACCCTTGAAGAACTTTTTTTTCTCTATTGGTTTTATAGATATGTGATCTCATAGTACATCATGTGGATGAGTGAACAATGAATGGGATTTTTAAAGCTGTTGAAAAAGTCTTTATTTTAAAAACAATGAACTGAAAAGGATATTAGATTGAAAGAAAATGTTAATTTTAAAAGGGAGTGTAGGTAAATCGATAATTCTGAAGAAATCTTTTCCCATCATTTCACTATTTTTTTACTGAATATTTTAAAGGCTCTGGATTTTTTTTTTATTATTATGGGTAAAAATAAAAATTCTCACAATACATACAAACATTTGTAAAATGATATATAAATATATATGCATATATGTGTATTTGCTTACAAAAATGTTATTTATATGGATCCCTGCATCACAAACGCTCTGCATTTGAGAACAGCACAGTGATGTCCAGAAAACCAGGAATGCTTTCCTTGAAACAAAATCCAGAGCCTTTGTCCATATATAAATATCAGCTCTTAGTAACTATTGTAATATTTTAGAGAGTATTGAAAATAAAATCAAACTCATTCTTACAAAAATTGGCCAGAGCAACTTTGAAAAACGAGTAACAATTGTTATCCATGGCTCCAATTGGGTGTACAATTCCTGAAATCATCAAATTTTTATTGAGATATATTTAACCAATATATTTTTTATTAAATGTGTACATTCCTTATTCCTTGGTATATTCACAGTGGTGTGCATTCATCTCTTTAATCATTATAAAACCTTTTCAATAGCTCTGTAATATTTATAATAAATAAGGAAAAACCAGAAGAATAAAGAAGAAATTATTCACCCCTCAATCCATTTTTTGACACTGACATACATAGGTATTATCTGTCTGTCCTTGAACAACATTTTCTTTTATCTATTAGTTTTATTAAGATGTGATACTACATCATGTGGAAAAAGTGAGCAATGAGTGGCTTTTTAAAAACTGATCAAAAGGTCTTTAATTTCAAATTATGACCTGAAATGGATATTAGATTGAAAGAAAAAGTTAATTTTAAAAGGGAGTATAGGTAAATTGATAATTCTGAGGAGATCTTTTCCCAAGATTTCACGATTGTGTACTAAATGTTTAGAAGGCTCCAGATTTGGTTTCAAGGAAACCATTCCTGATTTTCTGGACATCATTGGGCTGCTCTTGAGTGCAGAGTGATTGTGAAGCAGGTATCCATATATAAATACCTGCTTTTATGACATATTGTAATTTTTTATTAAGTATTGGAAATAAAATCAAACTCATTCTTACAAAGAAGCAGAATCCACATACACACATGGCAATACTGGGTATCAGAGTACAAATAGCTCCCTGCCTCCATATTTCTACTATGGCTTATGAAGGCCCTTGTCAACACCAATAAGAAAAAAGGGAAATTTAGGGTCCACTAGCTGACAAAGAATGACTCAAATGATTACAAGCTATCATGGGGGAGTGGAATGGTTTATAAAAGTCCAAAACCTAATCCAGCATGCAGAGTGTGGGGCCCTCCATCTTTGCACACGTGAATAGAGCCTCCAACAATGAAGAAACACAAAACGAAGACCACTTTAGAGAAATAGGTAATTCCAAAGAAACAGAATCCACATATATAGAAATGAAAACACAGGAACTCAGAGTACAAATAGCTCCCAGCCTACAAATTTCTCCTGTCGCTTTGAAGGTCCTTGCCAACCCCCAGAAGAGAAAAAGGGACTTGTGGTGTGCAAAGGTGACAAAGAGTGACTGAAAGATTTACAAGATATCGTGGGGGAGAGGAATCGTTCATAAATGTAAAGGACATAATACATCAAGAAGAGCGTTCCAATCTCCATTCTACGCACATGAAACTATAGCCACCAACAATGAAGAAACAGAAAAGAAGACCACTTTTGGGAAATAGGTAATTCAAAAGCTTCATATTTGTCTTGTTCCCAATCTTAGAGGGAAAGATTTTAGGATTTCACCATTGAATGTGATGTTAGTTGAGGGTTTTTCATATATACCCTTTATCACATTGAGGAAGTTTCCTCCTATTACTGTATTTTACAGGGTTTTTATCAAGAAAGGGTGCTATATTTTGTCAAATACTTTTTATGCATCTATAGTGATGATAATGTGATATTTTTCTTTTAATCTTATGTTTCGTAATACATTGATACTTATGTTGATCCATCCTTGCATACCAGGGATGAAACCCACTTGGTCATAGTATATAATTTCTTTGATGTGCTGTTGAATATGATTAGCAAGTATTTTTTTGAGGACTTTAGCATCTAGGTTCATTAGAGAGATTGGTCTGTAGTTTTGCTTTATTGTGCCCTTTTTGCTTGGATTTGGTATTAGGGTGATGTTGGCATCCCAGAATGAGTTAGGCAATGTTCCCTTCACTTCTAGTTTTTGAAAGAGTTTAAGCAGGATAGTTAGTTCTTTCTGAAATGTTTGGTAGAATTCTCCTGTGAAGATTTCTGATCTTGGGCTCTTCTTAGTTGGGAGATTTTTGATGAATAATTTTATCTCATTACTTGTGATTGGTTTGATGAGTTCATCAATTTCTTCTCTTGTCAATGTACGCTGTTTGTGTGTTTCTAGAAATTTTTCCATTTCCTCTAAGTTATCCATTTATTTGGCATACAATTTTTCAAAGTATTCTCTAATGATACTCTTTATGTCTGTGGGGTCAGTAGTGATATCCTCTTCCACATTCCTTATTTTATATATTTGCATCTTCTGTCTTTTTTCTTTGTTAATCTATCTAAGGGTTTCTCATTTTTATTAAACTTGTTTATTTTTTCTAGTGTTTACTTCTTTTCAATTTCATTTAGCTCTGCTCTAACCTTTGTTATTTCATTCTTTCTACTTAATTTGCCATTAGTTTGTTGTTCTTTTTCTAATTCTTCCACGTGTACATTTAGCTTTTTTATTTTAACTCTATCTTCTTTTTTAATATAGGCATTTATGGCAATGAATTTCCCTCTCAGTACAGCTTTTGCTGCATCCCATACGTGGTGTTTTCATTTTCATTCATTTCAAAGTAGTTTCTAATTTATTTTTGTGATTTCATCCTTGACCCACTCTTCGTCCAGGACTGTGTTTTTTAACTTCCTTTTGCCTAATATGGTTCACTGCCCCTTACTGATTTCTTGCTTCATTCCATTTTGGCCAGAGAAATTTGTTTGTAAAATAGAAAATAACCACAACATATACAGACACTTGCTGCAAGAAGATGTCTGAGGTATTTATCCACTGCCTAGGCTACCCATGTGCTATCACATTTTTCCTTGTTAGAATACATGAGATGGGAAGGGGAGGCAGGGGCAGGGAGAAACAGAGCTGCCGGCCCACTGTCTACCACACACCCTTCAGGACAGCCCCTTCAGGGAGAGCCTCTCCTGGGCCAGGGCCCCATTCCTGGGGCTCCCCTACCCTCAGGTCTGTCTGAAACCCTGCTGCTGTCCTTGAGGCAGCAAGGGTTCACTCAGAGGATGAGGCTGGGCCAGCTGCCTGGGGAAAGGGGAAGGACTCAATGACCACAAAGACATGATGTGCTGTCCCTGTGTCCTCTGGATGGGAAGAGTCCATCCTACAAGACCAATCCCCTGAGAAAGACACGCTGGCCAAATGTCTGAGACACCATCAAGTGGGCCCAGGGCCAGCCAACCATGCCTCTCCCCAGCACCAGGTCCCAGATGCCCTTCCTCTGGTACTGAAGCCTCTGAGGCCCTATGGCTGGGGCTGTATGTGTGTGTGTGTGTGTATGATTTGGGGGAGGGGAGACAGAGAAGATGCAGGCCAGCAGAGGTGCAGCTGCAACAGGCTGAGGTATCCGTTTTGAGTGAAAGCTTTTGACTTTCCTTTCCTAGACAGAGTTAAATGTTAGCTGTGCCTTGGGCTTGTGCTAGGGGATCTACCAACATCACAGCCCTACAGCATCACAGTGAAAGGTGTTATGAACATTTCAGGGCTTACAAGATTGAGAGATGAGCCTTGTGCAAGAATCATCTTTTCTTCACAACACAGGAGTAAGCTGCTCCACCTCAGGGTCCAAGAGGAGAGATGGAGTGCTCTTGGCACCTCCTCATTCACTGGGGCAGCTTGACTTGAGGCAAGGCCAGCAAGGACCAAGGCCTTCACAGCCTGTTCGTGACCTGAGGTGGGAATGTTGAGTAAAGGGGAGATGTCCTGCCCCTACACTGGTGACTCCTGTCTGGGACAAGCCCCGCTTTGGCAGGAAACGGGTCTCTCATTCCACCTCCTTCCCCGCCACCACGATCCTGAGTCATCTCTCCTGCCTGCGTCCCCTGCCTCCTCGCTGGGGTCTTAGGAAAGGGACAGAGGGGCTGGGTACCAAATCATTTGGTTGGCTTTGGGGGTGATCTGCTTTAATTTCTTTGGTGCTACAACAATAATAAAAATCTTAAAAAAAAAAAGTCAGGAAAAACATATAAAAAAGATTTCAGAGATGCAAATACTTTCTGAAGAATCAAACATCAACAATTACAAATCTGAGGTATTTCAATGAACCTGACATCGGCAGGTTTGGGGGAGGTGGGGACTGAGATGGCCCCATGAGAAGGGTTGGCCCAAGGGACAAGTGGGCTGTTCTTGGGAGAGCTGGTCAACAAGGGTACATAGGGAGCATGAGGTTTGGGAGGATCAGAAAAGGGTCCATGTAAAGTCGGTGCCAAGGCCTGGGCACCCCGAGGCTCTTCCTACTACCCCTCAGCAAATGCCCAGGAAGCCCCAGGGTCTTAAGACTGACCTCATGTGCTCTCTCTTGGGATCATTAAAGGAGGGAGATGGGGCCCTGAGGTCTGAGTCAACACTTGAATTTGAAGGACCCACACCCCAGGAACCAAAGGCAGTAGTCAAGGCATGCTGGGAGGGCCATCCCGTGCTCAGCAGAGAAGGGCCACAGAGGCATGCTCTTGGCTCCCAGTAGCCCCACATGGGAGTTGAAAATTCGGGGACTGATGAGGGTAAGAGACCAGTGACCCTGGGATCATGGCAGAAGGCAGAGGAAGGAAAATAAATTAAAGAGAAGGGGTTGTGGAGGACCTTGTGTCAGTTTACAGATTGTCGATATACTGTGCCCCGGGATGGGAGGTGGCCTGGGAACCCTGGAGCACACTGGCCACCTGCAGACCCCTGCCCAGTTCTCCAGGATAATCCCTGATTGGACAACGCTGCCCTGTCTTGCCCCTCTAGCCCCTCCCTGCTCCCAGAGTATAGCAGGACCTGAATGGAGCCTGGACAGATGGACACGTCCAAACCCTCAAAGTTTGGCCAAATGGTGTTCGACGTGGGCTCCATGAGATGAGGTAAATTCTGTGCATCAACTTCCTTCCACTCTCGACATGAGAGTGGGGAGTGGCAAGCTGGGTCTTGCCTGTCAGAGTGACCAGCTGGTGGAGGGCTCTGCACTGGAGGTGTCCCAGGATGAGGTAGGACTTGGTGAGCAGTGAGAGCTGCTGCTGCTGCTGCTGCTACTGCCGATGCTCTGGGGGGCAGATCCTGCCAGGAGGTAGAACACAGGCTTCTGGGCAAACAGCACACCTGTGTAGGTGGTGCCGTCGATGTCCACAGACATGTTAATGCTGCCAGTGCTGCTGGCAGTCAAGTTCAATGCTGCAGCTGAGGCCTCTGATCTGTCTTCCCTGCCATTGATCCTGATCTTCATGGGCAGCTGCCGTGCCATGCTGAGAAAGTTGCGCTGGAAGCCCCGCTGCACCAGGCGCTGCTCTTCCTCGGACAACCTCGACGCCTTCTTCTCAGCTGGCTCCCCTGACTCCAGCCGCTCCCGCAGCTGCTCCAGTGTGGCAGTCCGAGTACCAGCCTGCTGACCTGCCAAGGTCACGGGCATGGCCAGGCGATTTGGCACGGGCAATGTTGTCACTGGGACTCCATCACCCGCTTTTCTGAGAGTGGTTGCTGGGGATATCCGAGGGTTACTGGCATTGGTGCCACTGCTGGAGCAAGCCCAAGGATGGGGAAGCAGATCTTGGGTGGGAAGAGAAGGGCAGGGGCCCCGGCGACGGCAGCAGTAGCAGCAGCAGGTGAGTAGCCGAAGAGGGAGGAACCGTAGCTGGGCCGCCAGCCCTCCCTCCTGTTACCATCAATGGCTGCCTGGAGCTCAGCTGGGGAGCTCAGAGCTTTCTTCTCACACTCATAGGCATAGAGATACTTCATGTACTGGGTCCTCAGGGTGAAGGCAGCACTGGTGATGGATGTGGGTAGGTTCAGGCCTTTGGTGATCTCCCTCCAGATCTTCTTGTTGATGATCTACACCAGGCCACCCTTCTCCGTCACCAGCTTATACAGCATGTACAAGTCTAGGAACTGCTTGGCCATGATGGGGATTTGGTTGATGGGGGTCCCCCTCTTTTGCATAAAGATGAAGAGGTCATCCAGGAACTCTTTCCTTTCAGGATCACCGTCCAGTTCATACAGCTTGGCAAAGTCCCGAGAGATCTCTCTTCCCCGGCTTCCATCCACATCATCACTCTAGGCCAAACCACCATTCTGCTTGAGCTGCTCATCCAGATTCCAGCTCAGCTGCCCAGATGCAGAGACTGAAGGTGGGGCCTTGGAAGCATCTTTGTTATGGTCTTCTTTAGCCTGCTGTCCATGAGGTGGGGGCCCTGGTGTTGGAAGAAGACTGGACATGGGCACCACTCTGGGGTCTGGGCGAGATGCTTTCTGCACATGAAGATATTTGGAAGCAGCCTGGGCCTCTTTCTCAGCCACCTCTGCATCTTCATCATCCCCATCCTCACCTTCCAAACCTCCTTCCTCTTCCTCAGGCTCTGAGTTCACACTGCTCCGTTCAAACGATCGGGCAGTCACTGCGGCTGGTGGAACTCTGGCTAAAGGACCCAGGGCAGGGCTGCCAGAAGGCCTCCCAGGTGTGGCAGAAAGGAGAGTCTGCTGTGTGGTCTTCTTCTGGCCATATAAGATCTGGGCTTCTCTTACCTGCTGATCCTTCTTCTCCCTGGCATCAATCTGCAGAGGAGCCAGGTGCAGCTGCTTCTGTTTCTGCTGCTGCTGCTGCTTCTGCTGCTGCAGTGGCTCCATCACTGCCTCAAGCTTCACTCACTGATTGGCATGGCTCTGATCTGAAAGCGTAGCCCAGCAGGCACAGTGGGTCTAAATCTTAAATGACTGTGCTCGGCGGTCCGGATCCGCCAGCGCTGGAGGAGGTGGCAACTCAGGCCCCGGCGCCGCAGCTGCGTCTCTGCCTCCTCCGCAGCCGGGGGCCACAGCCGGGGTCTGCACGTTTATCTTATATCCTGCAACTTTACTGAACTCGTTTACAAGCTCTATAAGCTTTGTTGTAGATTTCTCAGGGCTTTCAATGAATAGGATTATGTCATCTGCAAATAGTGAAATTTTTACTTCTCCCTTTCCAATTCGGATGCCTTTTACAACTTTTTCTTGCCTACGTGCTTGAGCAAGTACATCTAACACACTGTTAAATAGAAGCAGTGAAAGAAGGCATCTTTGTCTTGTTCCCAAACTTAGAGGGAATGCTTTTAGGATTTCACCATTGAATATTATGCTAGTTTGGGTTTTTCATATATACCTTTATCATGTTGAGGAAGTTTCCTTCCTTTCCTATCTTTTGTAGTGTTCTTATCAGGAAAGCGTGCTGTATTTTGTTGAATGTTTTTTCTGCATCTATAAAGATGGTCATGTGATTTTTTTTTCTTTCAGTCTGTTTATGTGGTGTATTACATTGATTGATTATCTTATGTTGAACCATCCTTTCATACCAAGGAACAAACCCACTTGGTCATGGTGTATACTTCATTTGAAGTGTTGTTGAATATGTTTAACAGGTTGAGGATTTTAGCATCCAGTTTCATTAGAGACATTGTTCTATAGTTTTCCTTTCTGATAGCTTCTTTTTTAAAAAACTATATATTTTTTATTTTTTAAAAGATACTTAGATGATATGCATGTTTGTTTTCTAAGTTCACAACTTTTACTATAGAGCTATTGTTTGTATACAGTCATGTATGAATGATATACTTCAATAAAATGTTAATTTAAAAAAAGAAACAAACAAACAAACAAAAAGATACTTAGATTACACAAATGTTACACAAAAGATATAGGGATTGCCATATGCCCCACTCCCCACACTTCCACACCCTCCCACATAAGCAACATCCTTCATTAATGTGGCACATTCATTGCAATTGATAAATGCTTCCTGGGGCATTGCCATTGAGCATGGATCATAGTTCAAATTGTAGTTTACATTCTCTCCCACACAATTCTGCAGGCTATGGGAAAATACATAATGGCATACATCTGCCATTGGAATGCCATTCAGGATGATACCCAAGTCCCACCCCCACCCCATTACAACTGTCTTTCCCTCCCCCTGCCCCCAGAGCCTCCAGTGGCCACTGCCTCCACATCAATGCTGTAATTTCTTCCATTGCTAGAATCACAAGTCATATTGTATAATACCAATAAGTCCACTCTAGTCTACAGTTCATTCCCCAATCCTGAGGATTCTGGAATGGTGATGTCCACTCCACCTCTAATTGAAAGAGGCTTTCAATCCCATACAGCCAATGAATGGGACTCTTGCTTACAGTTGTAGAATCTCTCAGTTCCTTGGTGTGGTGATTGTCCATCCTCACCTCCTTGTTAGTTGTCCTGGGCAAGTTCAATGAACTGGAGAGTAGGTGTTGCAACTCCACTGAGGCTCAGGGCTCAGCTGGCACATGGACAGCCCAAAGATTCAAGTCTTTTGGATGTACACCTACCAACTCCAGCACCAAGTGTAGGGTCACATAGAAGGGACAGGTGAGCCATGTGTAGGGAATCATAATTGAGTCCAACTCTCACTCTCAGGAGCACAAACTCCAAAGTAGGGCCCACTGACAAGGCATCAAACTCTGGAGCTGTCAGCCCTGACCATAGGACCTGGGTGTCTCCAGAGCTTCTTTGTTTGGCTTTGGTATGAGGTTGATTTTGGCATGATAGATTGAGTTAGGTAATGTTCCCCCCAATTCTGTTTTTTTGGAAGAGTTTAAGGAGGATTGGTCTTAGGTCTTTCTGGAATGTTTGGTAGAATGCAACTTTGAAGCTGCCTTGTCCTGGGCTCTTCTTAGTTGGGTGGTTTTTTTGGTAAGTAATCCTATCTTTTTACTTGTGATTAGTCTGTTGATTTCATCAATTTCTTCTTTCGACAATGTAGGCTGCTTGTGTGTTTTTGGTTATTGTTTGCTTGTAAATTTGTTTTCCAACCATTCATTTTCATCCTCCTTGCACCCCTGGGTTTAAGGTAGATTTCTTGTAGACAGCATATAGAGAAGTCACATTTCTTTATCCATTCTACCAATCTCTGTCTCTTGACTTATGAGTTTAATCCATTAACAGTCAATGTTATTGCTGTCAAGGAATTACTTACATTAGCCATATTTTCTTTAGGTTTATGTATGCCATATATTGTTTTATTTCTCTTTTTAAAGTTTTACTCGTTCTTACACTCTCTTCTGACTCTCTCTCTCTCTCTCTCCTGTTTATTCTTAACATGCAGAACTCCCTTTAGTATTTCTTGAAGTGTGGTTCTTATTGACATTTTCTCTTAATTTCTGTTTATCTATGAGTATTTTGATCTATCCCTCATTTTTAAATGACAGCTTTGGTGAATAGAGAATTCTTGGCTGGAAGTTTTTTTTCTTTTATCACCTTAACTATATCATACCCCTACCTTCTTGGCTCCATAGTTTCAGCTGAGAAATCAGCACTTAATCTTATTGAGTTTCCCTTGTATGTGATAGCTCTCCTTTCTCTTGCTGCTTTCAGTATTCTCTCTTTGTCTTGAGCTTTGAACAATTTGACAATTATATGTCTTGGAGTAGGCCTGATAAGGTTTATACTGTTTGGGGTTTACTGCCCTTCCGGGACATACACATCCATCTCCCACAATAAGGTTAGGTAGTTTTCAGCCATTATTTCCTCCAACATTGGTACTGTCCCCTTTCCTTTCTCTTCTCCCCCTGGAATGTCTGTAATGTGTAGGTTTTTGTGTTTTGTGTTATCATTCAAATGCCTAAGTCCCTGCTGGATATTTTCTATATTTTTATCTATCTGTTCTACTGTCTATCTTATGTCAGATGCACTGTCTTCCACATCATTGATTCTTTCCTCTGCCTGTTCAAATTTGCTGTTCTATGCTTGCAGTGTATTTTTGATTTCTTGCATTGTGCCATTTATCACCATCATATCCATTATCTATTTATATATTTACAAGTTCCACAATATGGTATCCCAGTGTTTTCTCTTTTTAAATTTTAATTAAATTTTTTTATATTTTAAAAGATGCTTAGATTACATAAATGTTACACAAAAATTACAAGGATTCCCATGTTCCCCACCTCCCACACCTCCAACATAAACATCCTTCATTAGTATGGCATATCACCTTCAATGGATATACACATCCGGGGGCTTTGCAACTAAGCATGGACCATAGTTCACATTGTAGACCACACTCTCTCCCGCACAGTTCTGCATATTATATGCTGATGTAAAATGGCCTATATCTGTCATTGTAATGTCACTCAGGATAATTCTCGAGTCCCGAAAATGCCCCTGTATTACAATTGCTTTTCCCTCTCCCTGCCCCAAAAGAGTCCAATGGCCACTGGCTCCACCTCAATGTTGTATTTTCTTCCATTTCTTGAATCACAATATGTCTACAATAGAATACCAGTAAGTCCACTCTAGTCCTTAGCTGTTCCCCAATACTGAAGAGCCTAGGATGGTAGTGACCATTCCACTTCCAAGTGAGAGGGGGCTTATATCCCATGGATAAGATGGGTGGGATTATCCTGCCTGCAGCTGCAGGCTCTCTCCATTCCCTGGGATGGCTGTTGTCCATCATCACCTCCTCGCCAGGTGACTTGGGTGAGTCCATTGAGCTGTAGAGTAGGAGTTGCAGCTCCACCAAGATTCCAGGCACAGCTGGCACATGGGCAGACCAAAGGCTCCAGTCTCTGGAAGTACACCTACAAACTCCAGCACCACATATAAGTTTGAATAGAAGGGACTGATGGACCATGTGCAGGGAGGACTTATTTGAGTCCAACTCTGTCACTCTCAGGAGCACAGATTCCAAAGTAGAGCCCACTTATAAGGCATCAATCTCTGGAGCCATCCTCACTTATGTAGGACCTGGGTGTCTCCAGAGCCCTCAGGAGCCTCTCTGTGTGGGGTGATATTCACTTTGATGTTCTATGAGATCCTACTGAGGTGTGCAAAAACGTTACCTCTGGGATGACCTCCGGGCTCTCTTTGAAGTCTCTTAGCCATATGAACTCATTTGTCTTTACCTTTTCCCCCTTTTATTCAAGGTGTTTTTCCAATCATATTGCCAGTTGGCACTTGGTATTAATCTCTTGTTGCCAGGGAGGCTCATCCCGAGAGCCATGTCCCATGCAGGGGGGGAGGTAATGCATTCATCTGCTGAGTTTGGCTTAGAAAGAGGCCACATTTGAGCAACAAGGAGGTTCTCAGGTGGCAACACTTAGGCACCCCATAACAGTAGGCTAAGTTTCAATTACAATAGCAAAGACTCATAAGGCTAGTCATCAATAACAAGATCCCAGTAGTGGACCATCCTCCTTTGCCAGACACTGCACTTGCACTCGGGGGACTGTTGCTGCTCCCTTGGAGAATGTGGCACAGCTCTCCAGGCTGGGAATTCAGTATTCTCTCATTTATTGAGTGATTCTCCACCCACTGTAACCATGCCCAACCACTTGATCACTTGAAAAATTTTATATATCTTTCATGTATATTCAGGTGAACTTCCTCCCATGAAACCCCCATCCCAGACACCCCCCACCAATGATCCTCTCTTGCCCCCATTGTAACCCTTCTCTGATCTAAACCTTTCCTGAAGATGAAACCCATATAATAGCCAAATACAATAAATAGGAAAATGAAATAATAATGATAAGTTTAAATGAAAGAGATAATGTACATGGAAACTTAAAAAGAAAAACACTAAAATTTAAATTAAATTAAAGGATTGGTATATTCAAAAAGTGGGAAACAACAAAAAATTAAAAAAATTTTTAAAACATTTTCCCTTTTATCACTGCATTTTCTGGTGTCCAGTCTGTATTGTGGCACCTTCCCCCTCTCACTCCCCAGTGTCTCACAAATTTTCATTTAATTTTCAAAGAAGTTCTTCAAGGTCACAGCAAAGTCACGCACAGAATATTAGAGACTCTAATATACTCAAACTCCTCCCCCTTCCCTCACCCCATATTAAAACCTTTTTGTATTTGGATGGTAGCATTGTGATAACTGTTATACAGGTAGTAAAACATAGCTACTAAACATTGTCAATGGTTTACAGTATAGTTTACAATTTAGATGGTACAGTTTAATAATTTTTTATGATATTTACCATGTCCTGTGTCCATAACTGTAAGGTAATGAAAAACTTTTCCCCTGACCACTAAATCCCCCCTGTTTGATCTTTTCTGTTCCTTCCTCCCCATCACCCTGGGGCACATGACTCCACCCTGTCTTGACTCATTGGATGACAAGATTCATAGTTATATGCAACAAGAGGTCTTGACATGCTGATTGTCCTCCCCTATTAGTATCCACCCTTGCTCCTAAGAGACACCCAGCTGTGTGTTTCTCGGTGAATCTGTCCTCCCAAAAATGGGGGTCCATCTCCTTCCCACTCACTGTGTGGGTCTTCAATCCCTGACACAACACATTATGACAGGATGAACCCTCACAAAATTTCCAGAAGCCTACTCCAGATGTGTCCCATCCAGAATGCCCCACTAACCTACAACCTAAACCAGAGGCACTACCTTGAATTATTGCCATAAGAGCATTCCCACTCCTGCAGTTTCAATCTCATACCACAAATCCCATGTTCACCTAGTCCCTCTCCCACTTCCCTCAGTTCAAATCAGTGAGGTCATATACTGTTCATCCTTCAGTGGTTGGCTTGCTTCACTCAACATAAGGTCTTCAAGATTCATCCACGTTATTCCATGTGTTAGCACTTTATTCCTTCTTACAGCTGAGTAATATTCCACTGTATGTATGTACCACATTTTGCTTATCCATTCGTCTGTTGATGGGCACCAGGGCTGATTCCAACTTTTGGCAATGGTGAACAATGCCGCTATGAACATTGGTGTGCATATATCTGTTTGTATTTTTGTTTTCAGTTCTTCTGGGTATATACTCAGCAGTGGAATTGCTGGATCATACGGAAGATCTATTGTTAGTTTTCTGAGGAACTGCCAAACTGTCCTCTACAGTGGCTGGGTCATTCCACAATCCCACCAGCAGTGGATGAGGGTTCCTATTCCTCCACATCCTCTCCAACACATATAGTCTACTGTGTTTTTAATAGCTGCCATTCTGATGGGTGTAAGATGATATCTCATTGTAGTTTTGATTTGCATTTCCCTAATAGCTAGTGATGTCGAGCACTTTTTCATGTGCTTTTTAACCTTTTGTATTTCTTCCTCGGAGAAGTGTCTTTTCAGGTTACTTGCCCATTTTGTAAATGGGTTGTTTGTCTTTTGACTTTGAGGTGTAGGATTTCTTTATATATGCAGGATATTAAGATCCTATCAGATATACGGTTGCCAAATATTTTCTCTCTTTGGGTAGGCTGCCTTTTTATTTTCTTAATAACGTCCTTTGAGGTGCAGAAGTTTTTAATTTTGAGGAGATCCAATTTATCTATTTTTTTTCTTGCTGCTCGTGCTTTCGCTGTGAAGTTCATGAAACCATTTCCTATTACAAGGTCCTGTAGGTGCTTCCCTACATTATCTTCCAAGGTCTTTATGGTTTTGTCTCTTATACTTAGATCTTTGATCCATCTTGAGTTGATTTTTGTATAAGGTGTGAGATGGTATTCCTTTCTCATTCTTTTGGATATGGATATCCAGTTCTCCAAGCACCACTTGTTAAAAAGGCCATTCTCCCCCAAATGAATTGATTTGGTGCCCTTGTCAAATATCAGGTGACTATATATGTGAGGATCTATATCAGAACTCTTAATTCAGTTCAATTGGTCAGTATATCTTTCCTTGTGCCAATACCATGCAGTTTTGAGGACTGTAGCTTTGTAGTATTATATAAAGGCAGGTAGTGTGATACCTCCAACTTCATTTTTCTTTTTCAAGATGTCTTTGGCAATTCGGAGCCTCTTACCTTTCCAAATATATTTTGTAGTTAGTTTTACCAGTTCCTTAAAAAACACAGTGTTGATTTTTATAGGGATTGCATTAAATCTGTAGATTAGTTTGGGTAGGATAGACATCTTGATGATATTTAGTCTTCCTATCCATAAACAGGGAATTTTCTTCATTTTATTTAAGACTTCTTTGATTTCCTTTAAGAGTGTTCTGTAGTTTTCTGTATATACATCCTTTGCATCTTTAGTTAAATTTATTCCTAGGTATTTGATTCTTTTAGTTACTATTGTAAATAGTATTTATTTCTTGATTTCCTCCTCAGATTGCTCATTATTGGTGTACAGAAACGCTACTGATTTTTGACATTGATCTTATAGCCTGCGACATTACTGAACTCCTTTATAAGTTCTAGAAGCTTTGTTGTAGATTTCTCAGGGCTTTATAAATATAGGATCATGTCGTCTGCAAATAATGAAATTTTTACTTATTCTTTTCCAATTTGGATGCCTTTTATATCTTTTTCTTGCCTCAGTGCTCAAGCAAGTACTTCTAAGACAATATTAAATATGAGTGGTGTTAGTGAGCATCCTTGTCTTGTTCCTGATCTCAAAGGAAAGTCTTTTAGAATTTCACCATTGAAGATGATATTAGCTTTTGTTTTTCATATATACCCTTTATCATATTCAGAAAGTTTCCTTCTATTCCTATCTTTTGCAGTGTTTTTCTCAGGAAAGAGTGTTGTATTTTGTCTAACGCTTTTTCTGTATCTATAGAGATAATCATGTGAGGTTTTTTTTTCAATCTGTTTATGTGGTGTGTTACATTGATTGATTTTCATATATTGAAACATCCTTGCATAACTGGGATGAAACCCATTTGGTCATGGTGTATAATTCTTTTGATATGTTGTTGAATGCGATTGGCAAGCATTTTGATGAACATTTTAGCATCTAGGTTCATTAGAGAAATTGGTCTGTAATTTTCCTTTTTTGTGGTATCTTTGTTTGGCTTTGGTATTAGGATAATGCTGGCATTATAGAATGATTTAGGTAATATTCCTTGTACTTCTATTTTTTGGAAGAGCTTAAGCAGAATTTGGTGTTAGCTGTTTCCGGAATGTTTGGTAGAATTTAGCTGTGAAGTCATATGGTCCTGTGCTCTTCTTAGTTGGGAGATTTTTGATGTGTGAGTCTATCTCTTAATTGGACCGTTGAGTTCTTCAGTTTCTTCTTTGGTCATTGTAGGCTGTTTGTGAGTTTCTAGAAATTTGTCCGTTTCCTCTAAATTATCATTCTTGTTAGTATATAAAATTTCAAAGTATCCTCTTATGATACTCTTTATTTCTGTGGCGTCAGTAGTGATATCCCCTTTCTCATTCCTTATTTTGTGTTTTTGCATCTGTTCTCTCTTTTTCTTTGTTAGTCTGGCTGAGGGTTTGTCAATTTTATTGATCTTCTCAAAGAACCAGCTTTTGGTTTTGTTTATTTTTTCTAGGGCTTTCTTATTCTCTATTTCAGTTAGTTTTGCTCTAATCTTTGTTATTTCCTTCTTTCTACTTCTTTTAGGTTTAGTTTGTTGTTGTTTTTCCAATTCCTCCAAGTGTGTAGTTAGGTCTTCAGTTTTAGCTCTTTCTTCTTTTTTAATATATGCATTTGTGGCTATGAACTTCCCTCTCAAGACAGCTTTCTCTACATCCCATAGGTTTTGATATGTTGTATTGTCATTTTCATTAGTTTCAAGGTAGTTACTGATTTCTTTTGAGATTTCCTCCTTTACCCACTGTTTGTCTATGAGTGTGTTGTTTAACATCATATCTTTGTACCTAATATGTTTATCTGGCCCTTAGTAATTTCCAATTTCATTCCATTGTTGTCAGAGAAATTACTTTGCATAATCTCAATCTTTCTGAATTCATTGAGAGTTGTTCTGTGGCTTAGCATGTGGTCTATCTTGGGGTATGATTCGTGTGCACTAGAGAAGAATGTAAATCGTGCTGTATTTGGATGTAGTGTTCTGTCTATTAGGTCCAGGTCCTTTAATATATTGTTCAGAGTCTTTGTTTCTTTATTGATTCTCTGTGTAGATGTTCTGTCTAATGGTGATAACAGTGTATTAAAGTCCCCCACTATAATTGTAGATGCATTTATTTCTCCACTTAGTTTTTCCAGAGTTTGCCTCATGTATTTTGAGGCACCTCGATTAGGTGCATAAATGTTTATGATTGTTCTCTCTTTTTGAGAGATTACCCCTTTTACTAATATATATTGTCCATCTCTGTCTCTTACAATAGTTTTGCCTTTAAAGTTTATATTGTCTGATATTAGGATAGCTACTCCTACCCTTTTTTGCCTATTGTTTGATTGTAAAATTGTTTTCTAGCCATTTACTTTCAGCCTCCTTGAATCCCTGGGTCGAAGGTGGGTTTCTTGTAAGCAGCATATAAACAGATCATATTTCCTTATCCATTCTGCCAATCTGTGTCTCTTGAGTGGTGAATTTAATCCATTAACATTCAGTGTTATTATTCGCAACAAATTTCTTACTTCAGCCATATTTTCTTTGGGTTAATGTATGTCATATGTTGTTTTTATTTCTCTTTTTGTCTTTTTAGCTGTTTTGACACTGTCCTCCAACTCTCTCTACCTTGTTTTTTTCCTTTCAACTTGTAGAACTTCCTTTAGTATTTCTTGAAGGGCAGGTTTCTTATTGGCATACCTTCAATTTCTGTTTATCTGTGAATATTTTAAACTCTCCATCATTTTTGAATGCCAGTTTTGTTGGATAGAGAATTCGTGGCTGGAAGGTTTTTTTCTTTTAGTACTTTGACTATGCCATACCACTGTCTTCTTACCTCCATGGTTTCAGATGAGAAATCAGCACTTAATCTCATTTTGCTTCCCTTGTATGTGATGGTTCTCTTTTCTCTTGCTGCCTTGAATATTTTCTCTTTGTCTTGAGCATTGGACATTTTGACAAGTATATGTCTTAGAGTTGGCCTGTTGGGATTTATATTGTTTGGTGTGCGCTGTGCTTCCTCAATATGTACATAAATCTCTCTCAATAGGATTGGGAAGTTTTCAGCCATTATTTCTTTCAATACTCTTTCTGTTCCTTTTCCCTTCTCTTCTCCTTCTGGGATGCCTATAATGCATATGTTTGAGCGTTTTGTGCTGTCGGTTAAATCCCTGAGTCCCTGCTGGATTTTTTTCTATCTTTTTATCTATCTGTTCTACTATCTGTTTGATTTCAGATGTATTGTCTTCCACATCAATAATTATTTCTTCTGCCTGTTCAAATCTGCTGTTATGTGAATTCATCATCTTTTTGATTTCTTGGATTGTGCCATCGATCACCATCGTATCTGTTATCTTTTTATGTATGCTTACAATTTCTTTGGTATGTTCTTCCAGTGTCTTCATAATATCCTTAATCTCTTCCTTCACTTCATTATGTTGGCCCATGATATTTGTTTGGAAAGCTTTGATTAGTTGTTCGATGTTCTGCATTTCTTCCTGGTTTTTAGTTTGTTCATTGGACTGGTTCATGTCTTCCTGTTTCTCAGTGTGGTTTGTAATTTTTTATTGCCCTCTAGTCATCATTTTATCTTGATGCGTTATTCCATTGTTTAGCTTCTCTCTCTGCTCTAGAGTTTTATTTAGCTGGTGGTTCTGTGTGTGTTTTAAGTTTTCTCTTTGAGACTCTGTTCTTCTTATTTTATTTCCTTGCTAATTTCTGTGTGCCCTTGAAGGTAAAAGATTAGAACTAGAGGAAACAAAAGATCTGAGAAAGGAAGAAGGATAATAGTAATATTGATAAAAGTTAGAAGAGGGGCCGTATAAGACTTAGTAAGATGAATATTTAACTCATGTAGTCAGTGTAGAGTAATAGGAAAAAAGGTGGATTACCTACAATGGACTGGGAAACCAAATAGAGGAAAATATATATAATGATTTAGAAGGCTAGAATGATGAGGAGAGAGAGAAAGAATAAAGAGAGGGCTGAAAGTAAAAAGTTAATAATAATTAAAAAAGAAGAAAACAGATTAGATAGAATAGAAATTGACACCCTTCAGTTGTGGGTTAATGAAAAAAGGTGGTATGTAAGAACCACAACAGCAAGCTGAAAGCAAAAAGATGAAGGAAGGAAAAGAGATAGCATTCAGAGACAAAAATCAATATAGACAGAGAATGGGAAATCATGGAAAAAGAAGCACAGTAAAGAAGAGACAAGCTAGCAACACCTAATTTAAAGAAAAAAAGAGAAAAAAGAAAAAAAGGGTGGAGGAAAGAAGAAAGAAAAGCAAGAGACAACAAATAAACAAAGAAAACACAAACAACCACACAAGCAAGAAATCAAACAAAGCTAAGGAAGAACAGTGTTCCTTCTTGGGCCCTTGTGGAACCTCTCAGCCTACTTGTGTTCATCAGTTAATTGCCCTGCAAGGGTCTATCTGCAAGTTTTGATGCAGATTTTAGTGATTAAACTGAGTTTTTAAGCACATTTCTTTTTTTTATTTTTTAAAGTGATGGTCTTCTTCTTCTTCTTCTTCTTCTTCTTCTTCTTCTTCTTCTTCTTCTTCTTCTTCTTCTTTTTTTGAAATAATGGACCCAAAAGAAGTCTCTTCCAGACCACCCCCTTCACTGAGGGGACCCTAAATAGGCTCATGGAAACTAATCAAGCACTTCCCACTTCCTGGCCTCCCCAGGGGAGCTGAAGTTCTGACAATTGTCAGTGCAGAATGATAAAATTGGCTGACTCCGCCCTCTCTGGAACAAAGTTTCAGAATCACTGGGCTGTTGGGTAAATCAGGCTCTCTCAGCACATTTGCCTCTCCCCTTAGCCAGGTGCTGCTTCAAGTTGGGTTACCTGCTCCCCAAAGTTATGAGGCGGTCCAAGGCAGCCAAATCCACAGATAGGAAACCCCTCTCCACCTTCTGTCAAAACCATCCCCCTCTCGGATAATGCTCCCTCTCACCGGTTTGCTGGTGGGGGTTGGGGCGTATCCCTGGGCAGCTAGGTAAATCAACCTTCTTCAGCAGATTCGCCATTTCCTTCAGCCTGGTGCCACTTCAAGCCAGCTATTTTGCTCCCCAAAGCTGCAAGGGGTTCCAAGCAGCCAAATCCACAGAAAGGAAACCCCTCTTGACCCTCTGCCAGAGCCCTCCCACTCTTGGAGAATGATCCCTCTCACCAGGTTGCCCACGCGGGAGTTGTGACTCAAGCCAACCTTTTCCCCTGAGGGTGGGACTCAGCTGTCTGTGTCAACCACCACAGGCAGCGGAAAAACTCACGAATCTTTTCCGAGCAATCTACCTCGCCGTCCTGCTCCCTCTACATCGAAGTCCCCAAGGATCTGGCTCCGTGTGCCCCCAACACAGACCTCCTGGGCCGGACCCTGTCCCCAATCAGCCATCCTCAGAGAACGAGTCAGCAAGGGGGAAACACTACAAACAAGAAAGAAGCAGAAGTGACTCGTTATGAAAAATGGAGAAAGAAGAAAAAAGAAGATCAAAAATGAAAATGGAAAAATAGCTTCTCTCCTAGACTTTTAAGGATCTTCCCTGGCTACTGGTTTTCATCAAACAATCTTCCTGCAGCCTGCCCTTTGCAGGTTTTGAACTGGGTTTTAGTGAAAAAAATAAGAAAAAAATTAAAAAAGGAAGTTTATTAAAGAAAAAGAGAGATCCAAGAAAATCTAATACAAAGAGAATGTCTGTAAGTTCCGTGTCATAAAGTCTCAACTGGATGCCTGATATCCTGGTAGATCACTTCTCAAAGAGGAGTCAGGAAATGAACCAGGGACCGTGTATATGCTAGGCAGGAATCCTTCCAATGAGCTAATCTTTCTCCTTATATTAATTAACCTTTCAGCAGTATATCCATCCCTTTTCCTTTGGGGAGGTTAGATTCCCTACAGTCTGCCAGTGTCCTGCTAATCAGCTGCTGTCTCTGCCTCCTCTCTGATGTAATTCCTCTCCTTACCTAGGCAGCTGGGCATGACACTCTACCTGAGAAAGTCCTGCTCCCCTCTCCCTGTCAAGTTGGGGTCCCTTCTAATATTCATGGGGTCTCAGCTGGCTAGACTCCTAAAAACGAAACCCCTTTCTACCCTCCCAGACCCCTCTTCTTCCCAGGGAATCTGCCATCAGGGAGCCAGTAGTTCCACCTAGGCCTGAGGGTGAGATATATGCTGAATACAGCCACCGGGGTAAGCATCCCACAATTTTCCCCTGGCTTCTCTGTTTAGTACCCTCTTAGGTGGCATAGAGCACGATCCCATTCTATATATATCCAAAGGAGCTGGCAGGGAAGAAGATGTCTGCCCTCGTCTCAGTTAGATACAATTCACCAGGAGTTTTACCCTAGCATAATGTCTCGGCAGTGAGGGAGGAGAGTACTTCCCAGTGGCTGGGAGATTTAATAACTCACAGCTTGCTGCCTCAGTTTCTTCATCTCTCTGTCCCTCACTGTCCCTGGAGCCACGAAACAGTGTTCTGGTCTGCTGTACTCCAAAGCAGTTCCCCAAGGCAGCCTCTGGCTCTTTGTCCATTTTTTTTTTTAGTGAGAGCTGAGCCTTACCTACCTAACCTATCAGCCACGTTCCCACAATCCCCTTTCTCTTATTCCTTTTAAAGAGGTTTTAGGTTACAGAAAAGTTACATCGAAAGTATAACTCCAGCAGTGACAGTGGTAATTTCCCCTTATTCATTTCTGTTTTTCATTATATTTATCCTCTCTCTTTTTTTCCAGTGTTAGTTTGGTTAAAATTTGTGAATTTTATTGATCTTTTGAAAGAACAAACTTTTGCTTTCGTTTATTCTATTTTTTTCTCTTTCATTTATCTCCACTCTAATCTTTGTTATATCCTTCCTTATTCTCACTTTGGGTTTAGTTTGCTCTTTTTTTTCTAGTTCTTCCAGATTTGATGTTAGGTCTATTATTTGAAGTCTTTCATCCCTTTTAATATAAGAATTTAGAGCTACAAATTTCTCAGCACTGTCTTTGCTGTTTCCCATAAGTTTTGGAATGTTGTATGATCATTGTGATTTGCCTCAAGCTACTTCTTAATTTTGCCTGTGATTTCCATTTTAACTTATTGGTTGTTTAAGACTATGTTGTTTAATTTCAACATGGTTGTGACTTTATTTTCCCCACTTATTGATTTATAGCTGCATTCTTTGGGGTTCACAGGATATATATTGTATGGTTTCAATATTTTTGAATTTTGTGAGACTTGTTTTGTTACTTACAATACGATCTATCCTAGAGAATATCCTCTTGAACTCAAGAAGAAAGTGTATACTGTTTTTGTTGGGTGAAGTTTTATATATATATATATGTTAAGTCTAATTGTCTTATTGTCCAAGAGCTGTATTTCCTTACAGATCTTCTTACTAAATGTTCTATCCATTATTGAAATTTGTGTATTAAAGTCTCAAACTATTAATGTAGAACTTTCAATTTCTCCCTTCACATATGTCAGTTTTTGCTTCTTATATTTTTGGGCTTTGTTGTCAGGTGCATGTACATATATAATTGTTAAATCTTCATGTTGAATGACCCCCTTGATCAGTATAAAATGACCATCTTTGTCCCCTAAAACTGTTTTTATCTTTTTTAAATATACTTTTATTACAGAAGTTGTGAACTTAAATAATCATGCACATGTGTAGAATCCCATACAACAACCCTTCACCAACACACCACACCAATATTTGTTACAGATTATGAGATAATATCATCAGACAATTTCCACTAATGATGGTCCATAGCATATATTAAGCATATTTTTTCTGTAGCCCCTATTATTAGCACAGCACATCTTTGGCATTGATGCAAGAATATTATAATATTGCTGTGAAATATAGTCCAGAGTTTACATCAATTGTATTTTTCAAATGCTTCTCCATATTCCTACCACCCTGCAATATTTATGTACATCCATTCTAGTACACAGAAGGACATTCTTGCATTTTTACTGTTAACCAAAATTCTCATGCACCTCTGGGTTTTCTGTTTTATTCAGTTCATAGATTATTCTCTAGCTTTCTTTCAATTGACACAACCTTAGACTACAATTTTCAGTCACAATCCCATTTATAAAACAGCTGCTCCTCAGTATAATACAGGAGTTCTTTAAAAGGGGTCCACCAGCTTGAATTAAAATAAAAAAAAAAAGCATTTTTCTTCTGAGGAAGTGCTGATGCATGTGTGATATATTTATTAAACAATACACAGTATAGTGTGGACTTAGTAAACAGTCCATGGTTTTCACCTGACTGGCAATGAGGTTCATGGAACAAAAAGGGTTAAGAACCTTGCTATAATGTGTTACCATCAACTCTATTCTTTAACGTCTTTTTTATCTGATATTAGCATAGCCACCCCAGCTCTCTGTTTTATAATACTTGCATGGTATATTTTTTCCATCTTCCACTTTCAACCTACATGTATTTTTTTTTTCTTCATTTGATGTAGGTCTCTTGCAGAAGGCATATAGTTGGTTCTTCCTTTTTTATCCATTCAGCCAATCCTATGTGTTGACTAGAGAGTATAATCCATTTACATTTAAAGACACTATTGATAATGCAGAATTTTCTCATGTTGTTTTTCTATTTAGGTTTGTGTATTAGCTAGCCAAAGGGGTACTGATACAAAATACCAGAAACTGGTTGCTTCTCAAAAACTGCTGCAACTCTGTTCTTTGTGATGGCTTTTATATTTTCTTCCTCCACCCACCAAGGGGTGGGGCTCAATGCACTACTGATGTGGCCCAGTCAATGCCCTGATCATAACTTAATCATGCCCAGATTAACAGATCAGTTTACAAGCATGATCCAATTATATTTTTGGAATTAGTAATTATATCAAATTACCCAATGGCTACACTCCACCCTTTGAATTCCAAAAATACATTACAATATTCAAAACACCTTAAATCAGTAACAATGTAAGTACAAAATCATATCATAATCAGTTTAAAGAAATATTGTTCATCTTGAGGCAAAATCCTGTCTGCTGCAGACCTCTGAAACTTACAAAACCATTTATCTGCTTCCAAAACACAAATGGAAAGACAAAGAATAAACATTTTCATTATCAAAAGGAGAAATTGGGATGTTAAACATGTGTCATGGGTCCTCTACAGTTAAGTAAACCTGCAGGGCATCCTCCATTCAATTTCAAAGTCTGAGAGTCATTCTTAAGATGATGGTTTCTTCTCCTTGAGGCCATATGGGAACCCACCCTTTCCACAGGCTTGCCCAACAGCCATTTTCTTGGTTCCACCCTCATCAAGCATCTGGGTGTCAACCAAGCTCCAGACCTCACCCTCCAAGAGTGTTGGGGTGATTGCCACACCTTACCCAATCTTTGGGTTAGAGTCTTAGCCCCCCTAGCACAGTGAGGTGAAGACAACATTCCTCATAACATTTGTCATACAGGTTCATCCCTCTCAGATCAATGAGTTGACCACCTGGCCTTCCCTAAACTTTGGCATACAGGTTCGATGCTCTCAGACCAATGGGTTGACCACCTGGCCTTCTCTAATACATGGGGAACAGGTAAAGGTTCTAAGCAGAAGGAAAAGGAAAATTAGTTGTAACATGGGGCATTTTTTTTTATTGTGGGTAAAAATCAAAATTTTCACAATACATACCAACATTTGCAAAATGATATATAAATATATATGCATATAAGTGCGTTTGCTTACAAAAATGTTATTTATGTATATATATATATATAAATATATTTTAAGAGGTGCTTAGATACCCAAAATATTACACGGAACCCACTGGGATTCCCATGTTGCCCACCTCCCACACCTCCCACCACATCCCACACAAACATCTCCCACAAGTGTGGCCCACCACCCTCAATGGACTTACACATCCTGGGGCCTTGCCACCAACCATAGACCACAGTTCACTCCGTAGACCACACTCTCGCCCACACAGTTCTGAGTGGTGTGTGCTGATTTAAAATGGCCTACATCCATTGCCACAAAGGTACTCAGGACAACCTCCAAATTAGAATTGTTCTGCATGACATTGCAATGATGGATACAGGCTGTTATACATTTTGTCAAACCATATAAAAATGTGCTGTGCAAAGGGTAAACTATAATGTAAAACATTGACCATGGTTAGGAGCAATGCTTCAATATGTGTTCACCAATTGCAAAAAATGTACTACAATAATGAAAGATGTTAATGGGAAAAACTGTGGGAAGGGGAGGGGGTTATATGGGACTCCTCCTATATTTTCATGTATCATTTATGTAATCTGAAGCCTCTTTAAAACAAAATTTTAAAATGTAAAAAAAATTGTGGTATATACATACAACAGAATATTACTGAGTTGTAGAAAGGAATGATGTCCTGCTGAATGTGACAACATAGTTGAACCTTGAGGGTATTATGCTTAGTTAAACTAGCCAGACCCAATAGGACAAATATTGTGTGATATCACTTATATGAACTAATTATAATAAGCTAACCAATAGAGTTAGAATCTAGAATACAGTTTACTAAGAGATAGATTGGGATTAGAGAATGAGGAGTTGATGTTTAATTTGTACAGAATTTACATTTAAGTAGATAGTAATAGTTTAGAAATGGATGGTGGTGATGGTAGTACATTATTTAATGTGTAATTAACAGCACTGAATTATATAGGTGAATGTGGTTACAAGCAGAATTTTAGGTCATGTATGTTATTAAAATAAATATTAAACAATAAAACATAAGACTGTATAACACAGTAAACCCTATTGTAGATGATGGACTATAGTTAGTTATCCAAGTTTAAGAATGTTCTTTCATGAATTATAAAAAAATGTAAAACATTAATACATAAAATTAATAATAGGGTGGTATATGGAAAAAATACAACCAACATAAACTATGGATTATAGTTAATAGTATTATTTTATACTTTTTCATCAAGTGTAACAAAGGTAACTAATGTTAACAATTATAGCTAAAAAGGGTGCTATCATCCATTGTGACCAATGTAAGGTGTTCGTGATGAGGTGGTGCACGGGAATCTTGTATTTTGTGCACGATTGGTTAGTAATCCCACAACTTCTTTAATAAAAAAGTGAAAAAAATGATCAATTAAAAAATCAATGGGTCATAGATGTGTTAGTTTATTTCTGACCTCTCAATTCAATTCCCTTTTTCTATGTCTGTGCCTGTGAAAGTACCATGCTGCTTTGATTAGTATAGCTTTAAAATTAGTTTTAAAATCAGGAAGTGTGAGTTCTCAAACTTTATTCCTCTTTTCAAGATTTTTTGGGCTATGCAGAACCCCTTACCCTTTCATATATGTTAATGACCAGCTTTTACAGTTCTACATGGAAAGCTGTAGGAATTTTTTTGTAACTTTTTTATTTATTAAAGAAGTTGGAGGTTAACAGAACAATCATGCATAAAATAAGAAATCTTCATGAATGACCCCACCACCAACAAATTTTATTCATGAGGAAAATTTATAATTGATGACAGCACATTTTTATTTCTGCACTATTATATAAAGTTCATGTTTTAGCTTAGAATTCACTGTTTGTGCAGTGTAGTACCAAGAATTTTTTTTAAAAATTCTGTTACCACAGATACTTTTTCCCCTTTTAATCATACTCAGACATATATTTCCATGCCCATTAACTGCATTCACAATGCTCTGCTACCATCACCACCATCCATTACCTAAACATTCCCATCATTCTAAAAAGGCATCCTGTACATTTTAAGATTTAAATTCCCATTCCCTATCTCAATCTCAATATAGCTGGTGACCTATATTCTAGTTCTTTACTCTATGAGCTTGCTTATTCTAATTGTTCCACATCACTGAGTTCAAACAATATCTGTTCTTTTATTTCTGGGTTATTTTACTAAACATGATGTCTTCAAGGTTCATCCATGGTGCTGCATGCATAAGGAGTTCATCACTTTTTATGGCTGAATAATTTTCCATTGTACATATATGCCACATTTTACTTAGCCACATTTTATTTGTTCCCATCATTTGACAATTTTAAATAATGCCTCTATGAATATCAGGGTGCAGATGTCTCTTTGAGTGTCTGCATTCAGTTTTTTTTTTTTTTTTTTGGATATATAACTAGTAGTGGGATTTCCAGGTCTTATGGTAGTTCTAGACTTAGCTCTCTGAGCAACCACCAAAATACCTTCTACAGTGGCTGCACCATTTTACATTCCCACCAGGAAGGAATGAGTGTTCTTATTTCTCCACATCCTATCCAACAATTGTTATTTTCCATTTTTAATAGCAGCCATTATAATGAATGCGAAATGTTATCTCATGATTTGACTTGAATTTCCCTGTTCGCAAGTTTTGTTGAGCACCTTTTCATGAGCTTTCGATCCATTTGTATGCCTTCTTTGTAAAGATGTCTATTGAATCCTTTTGCCCATTCTGCAATTGGGTTGTTTGTCTTTTTGTAGTTAAGTTGAAGGATATCTTTATATATTCTGGATAATAAACCTTTATCAGATATGTGATTTCCAAATATTTTCCCTATTTTGTAGGCTGTTGTACTGAAGAGTCTTTCCTTCTTTTAATTCTAGGATTTTGATAGTTTTATCTGTTATGTTAAGGTCTTTGGTCCATTTCAAGGTGATTTTGTAAGTTGTGTGATGTTGGGATCTTCCTTCTTCTTCTTCTTCTTTTTTTGCAGATGGAGATCCAGGTTTCCCAGCACCATTTGTTGAAGAGAGTATTCTTTCATAATTGCATAGTCTTTGTGACCTTTTCAAAAATCAGTTGACCATAAATGTGAGGAGTGATTTCTGAGGTCTCAATTTGATTCCATTGGTCTATCTGTCTGTTCCCATGGAGTGCCATGGTTTATTTATTACTTTGGAATTTAATAATTTTTAAGATTGGGAAGTCTGTGTCCACCTTTTTCTCTTCTTTTATAAGATGGCTTTAGCTTTTCAGGGCTCCTTACCCTTCCATGTAAATTGATTATTGTATTTTCCATTTCTGCAAAGGAAGTTGTCATTTTGATTGGGATTGCATTGAATCTATAAATTACTTTGTGTAGAATTGATAGTTTAATGATATTTATTCTTCCAAACCATGAACATCTTGTGTCCTTCCATTTTTTAGTTTTTAACAATTTTATTGAGATACATTCATATACCACACAATCCATTCAAAGTACCTTCAATGAGTTCTGGTATATAATCAATTACAGTGCTGTGCATTCATCACTACAATCAATATTAGAGCATTTAATTACTCCAAATAGAACACCCAACCCCTTAGCAATTACCTCTCTTTCCCTCTACCTATCCTCTGCCATACATACAGACTAATCTAATTCCATCTCCATAACTTAATTTCTATTTATAATTTATATAAATGCAAACAATATACAGTACTTCATGTCTGTTTTCCTTAAATTGAGATAATTGTCTCTCTTTTTTTAATTAATGAAAAATATCCGGAGGGCAGATGTGGCTCAAATGGTTGGGCATCCATCTCCCATATGGAGAGACCTGGGTTTGATCCCCGGGACCTCCCATCAGGCCCTGTGAGTTGTTGTGCCGCCAGGCCCTGCAAATGGGTGGATCCCCCAGGCCCTGTGCACAGGTACACTGCCAGGCCCCACGAGTGGGTGCGCCACCAGGCCCCATGCATGGGTGTGCCATCAGGACCCACAAGCAGGTGAGCCCCCCAGGCCCTGCATGCATGTGCACCATTAGGCCCCATGAGCAGGTGCACCATCAGGCCCGGCCAAGCCACACAACAAGATGATGACATAACAGGATATTGACAAAATGGAGAGCCAAGCCAAGACATGCCAAAAAAATAGGAACTATGGTGGCACAGGCAGTTGGACGCCTCTCTCCCACATCGGAGGTTCCCAGGATCAAATCCCAGTAAGAACAGGAGGAGAAGGATGAGAAGAGAGGGCAGGAAACAGACACAGAGAATTGCCGAGTGAATGGACACACAAAAAACAGCAAAAACGTGTGTGTGTGTGGGGGGGTAAAAATGGATAAAAGTAAATAACTAAATAAATCTTTTAAAAATTTTAAATATTGCTATTCACTACAATCCATAGTTTGCTCTAGGTGCATTTTAGCTCTGATACCACCCTATTTTTAACATCTTGTAATATTAACATACATTTGTTCTGATTCATGGAAGAACATTCTTATGTTCGTACTATTAATCACACTCATTGTCTGCAGCAGCACTCACTATGTTACATAGCCCCATGTTTCATTCTTTAGCATTTCCTCTAGTGACATATTCAACCCTAAACTTTTCCTTTCAAACACAATCATTCCCTTATATTGGTGCTGACACTTACATCCAGTCTAATGTCTTATCACTACCTCTATCCAATTCAAAGCATTTACAATCAACCTTATTACAAATTCTGCACAAATTAAAACACTGCTTCCCATTCTTTGTCCTTATTCTGTCTTCTGATCACCAGTGTTCTAGCTATTAAGCCCATGTCTTTGCTAATTTCATTTAGTTCATATTAGTGGGATGATACATTTGTCCTTTTGTGTCTGGCTTGTTTTATTCAACTTAATGTCCTCAAGGTTCATGCATGTTTTCATATGAATCACAACTTCATTTCTTCTTATAGCTGAATAAAATCCCATCTTATGCATATAGCACAATTTGTTTATCTGTTCATCTGTTGATGGATACCTGAGTTGTTTCCCTCTTTTAGCAATTGTGAATAATTTTGCTATGAATAACAGTGTGCAATATCTGTTTGAGTGCCTGCTTTCAATTCTTTTGTGTATATAGGTAATAGTGGGATTGCCAAGGCATATAGTATTTCTATACTTAGCTTCCAGAAGAACTGCAAAACAGCATTCCACAGTAGCTGCACAATTCTACATTCCTATCAAAAGTGAATAAGCATTCCTATTTCTCACATCTTCTCTGTGGCAGTTTGAAGCTTTTGTGGACCCCCAAAAGTCATGTCCTTAAGATTAGTACATGCCTTTGTGTTTAAAGCTATTGTAGGTGGGAACTTTTGATTAAATTGCTTCAGTTAAAGGTCTTTTATTAGATTGCATGGCCCAGGGTTAGACTTAACCCTCTTGCTGGACTCCTTCTGGGAAGCCTCCACTGAAAAGATGCTGTGTGAACTGGTCCTTGAAGGGTTGTTTTTTTTTTTTGTTTTGTTTTGGTTTTTTTCTGTCTCTGTAAATTTATTTATACTTTCATATGAATAGAATCATAAAATATATATTAAAAAAAAAAAAAAAAAAAAAAAAAAAAACAACCACAGATAAAGAAAAAAAGCTACAAAGACAGTGAGGAACCCAGATGGTGAAAGAGAAAGCCACATTAGCCAGAAGCTGAAAACAATGAGGCAAGGAGGTGAAGGGAAAGAAGAGCTTATGCCACCTTGTGCCTGATTGCCCACAGCTGCATCTTCTGATGATGCCTTGATTTGGACACTTTCACAGCCTAAGAACTGTAAGCTTTTAATTTAATAATTTACCATTGTAAAAGCCAATCCATTTTTGGTGGTGAGGAAGGAGAGAAGGCTCTGGGAAAAGAGACAAGCCGTTCACTTGATAGTCTACAGCTGGCCTTGTGGAGTGAAGCAAGCCTGAGCCCGGAGAGAGGCAAGCCCCCGGAAGAGAGGAACCCAGGAAGCCTGAACCCTGGCAGACGTTGAAAGCCATCTTGCTCCAACACGTGGCAATAGACTTTGGTGAGGGAAGTAACTTACGCTTTATGGCCTACTAACAGTGGGCTTCTACCCCAAATAAATACCTTTTATAAAAACCAACCAATTTCTGGTATTTTGCATCAGCACCCCTTTGACTGACTATTACAGGTCTCTTACTGGGGTTCATATTCTCTATCTTTAAAATTATTGTAATTTTGGCAATGGTTTTACAGCTATTCAGGGAATGAATTCCTGTTCCCAATTACTTTTTCTTAGTTTTTTTCTTTAGCTGTTCTCACCTATTTGTACTTTGAGGTGAAACTTGGAATAATTTTGTCATATTTTCAAAAAAAAATTTAGAAATTTTTTTGGGGTTTGGGGTAAAACCAATAAATTTAACTAAGGGGAATTTTGTTTATATGTATTATTTTTCTACTTCTCTATTTGCTAAACTCTTCTTTAGTATCTTTTTGTTATGTTCTGCAGTTTTCTTCATAATAATTCCATAAATTTCTTGTTAGTACTATTTTTTGTCCTTGTTCCTCTTCTGTGTAAATATTTGTTACTTATTGTTGTTAAACTTTGATTAGTTATTGGTAATATAAAGGAAAGCCAGTGGCTGTGTTTATCTTATTCTTAATCTTATAATTAATATTAAAAGTTTCAGTTTTCTTGCGCTTAATTAAAAATCCCCATGTGGTTGTAAAGATAATTTATCTCCTCTTTTAAAATTAATAATAATTTTTTATTTCACATATTAATGAGTTTACCAAAATGTCTAAAACTACCTTGAATAATTGCGGTAGGCAACATCTTTCTTGGGTTTCACTTTTAGGCAGAATGTTGACCATTGTTTTAAGAAAAATTTGAAAAGAATATACCTCCCGTTTCCTGATTTTATAATATATATTTTTAAGCATGGAATAGGTGTGTTTTTTTTAAAAAGCCTTCTCTCTGTTTTTAAAATAATGAACTAGTTCTTGAATTTAATTATCATTTCTTATTTTCTAATTATTTCATCTTTATTTTATTCTTCCATCATCTTTAGTTTTTTGTTATTGTTGTTTTTCTAATTTCATGCATTTCATGTTTTAGCTTCCTAACAGCTTTTGGGATCAATGTACCCAGAAATGTGTTGGCTTTTTAAAATTACTAAAACTTTTATTGTTTATAAATATCTCCACTCCCATTTTTACCAATGTGAGTAAAATATCCAAAGTGTTAAAGTGATTGTAGATACTTTATATGTTTTTTGAGTTAATTTTTATTTATAAATAAGCTTTAGATTACATAAATGTTATATCAAAAATATAGGGGATTCCCATATACTCCAACCCCTCTCCCTCCTGCACTGTCCCCCATTAACAATATCTTTCTTTCATTGGTGTGGTACGTTTGTTACAATTGATGAACACGTATTGAAGCTTTGCTGGTAACCATGGACTATAGTTTACATTATAGTTTCCACTTTGCACCACACAATTTTATAGGTTTTGACAAACTGTGTAATGGCTCGTATCTGTCATGAGGCCATGAAGTGTCCAAATCAAAGCATTATCAAATTGCAGCTGTCAGCAATCAGGCATATGGTGTCATCTAAAGATGCTTTCTCTCCTAGCTCAGCTGTGGGTGATCAAAGCACATGGCAGGACACAATGCAAGTCCAATTGTCTCCCCCCACTCCTCCTAGCATGTGGCTTTTCTCTTGCCAGGGCTCCTCAACTTCTGGAGGCCTCTCTACATCTGTTTTTTTTCTGTGTATCTGAAGCTTTTTAGGCCTTGGTTTATGAAGGACTACAATAAGAGGAATAAGACCCACTCTGGGACCTGCAAACTAATCAATGGTACTTAACTGAAGCAATTTAATCAAATGGTCCAATCTACAATGGGTTTACAGTCACAGGAATGGGTTTACTTTAAAAACAGGATATTCTGGTGTCCACAAAAGACTCAAAAAGTAGCACAGTTCATTTATTTTCAGTTTTAGAAAATTAATAGGAAGATGTAAGGCTATGGATTTTACTGCATAGAGTTTTGGTCACAAATATTCACCAATACAAGCAAGTCTATAGCAATTACTCCTTAGAGTGGAGCTCATATTTTAAGTAAGTGAGTAGAGATCACAGCAAGTGAAGTTCATAAAAGCCATCAGTATCTCATTCCAGGTTAGTTTTTAGTGACTGTGTTTGTTTGAAGCTATATATATCACAGAAAAACATGTTATTAAATTTAAACCATCCCAGAGGGTGTGAAGCCATTGTAAGGAGGACCTTTTAATGAGGTTACTTCAGTTAAGAAGGTGTGGCCCACCTCAGTGAGGATAGGTATTACTTCTATTACTGGAGTCCTTTATTAGCAGATTGAAATTCAGACAGACAGAAAGAGAATGCTATGGGAAGCCAGAGACTGGACATCAAAGGAACCCAGAAGAGAAGGGAGAGTCCAGAGTAGGCCACAATATGCCTTGTAAAGTGACAGAGCAGCCAAGGATTGCCAGCATCCAGCCCCAGAATGCCATTCTTCATTGAGAAAGCATTGCCTTGATGATGCTTTGATTTGACCTTTCTTTTAGTAGTAAACAGTAAGTTAATAAATTCCCATTGTTTAAGCCAACCCATTTCGTATTTACTTGAGCAGTCTAGGACACTGCTCAACACTGACATATTATAGCCACTTATGGTTGTTTATCTTTCTTACAAGAAAACAAATTAAATATTTGAAAGTGCTATGGGCCTGAAGATAACCCAACGGCTCTTAATAAATAGTTGAATTTACATGAGAAGCAAATTATGTAGTATTTATAAAACAGTAATAGATGGAATATTAAAAAGGAAGTAAAATATGGGATTATAAAATATACACATGTGAAGGTAAGAATGGGGACAGAACTATGCTCACAATTTTATACCTATGGCAGGTACACGAGAGTTGAATAAGAAGTATTAATTGTTCATTTTAGGTACACTTCAAGTGATTAAATAGAAGAAACAGTTATTGAATATAGTAAAATTTATTATATGGTTGTAGAATTCACACAACTTAAACTTATAGCCTTCAGCACCTATACAATTTTGTGGATTTCACAATACAGATTATCAGTGAGAAAGAATGAAGGCATTGGTGAAAAAGACTTCCTCAAGAAAATTGTCCAAGTAAGTCAAATTTATTACAGAGCACCTAACAGAAACACAGAGATATAATTTCTAAAGATAGAAGAGTTGCACTGAAAGAAAAACAAAACAAAATAAAACTTAAGACATTTTACACACTTTACATAAAAATGTCAAAAACAATTTTAAATGTTTTCAATTTAGAATACGCTCTACCATATGATTGCGAGAAGAGCTTACTTGAAAAATTAACAAAGGATGAAATTTATTGTCAAGATGTCAGCTGACGTATTCATGCTGCTTTTAGAAATCTAAACCATATAAATTCAAAAGAAAAAGTTTCAGTTTTTTTTTTTTTTTTTTTTTTTTTTACAGGGAGGTCCTGGGGATCGAACCCCGGTCTCTCCATATGGTAGACGGACGCCCAACTTCTTGAGCCACATCCGTTTCCCAAAGTTTCAGTTTTAAACAACAATCAATGCCAATTAAACTTAGAATTGACAAGAGATGCAGCGGTTAATAGTTTTCTTTTTTCCTTTTTTTAAAAAAAATATAAGCAATATACTAAATGCATGAGTAAATATCTTGAGTATCCCAAATACTTTAAAGTTGAATTCCTATTCTTAATTATGGCTTGTTACTATGGATATTCTTTTTCTATGGCTTCTCACTCTTGACAGATCTTAGTCTCGACAACAAATTCATTGGGGAAGTGTCTAATCTTCCAGCACTTATCTATGGCACGTTTGTTGAAACCTGTGAGGAAAACACCACAAAAAAAGTGACTTTTGAATTCCTTGTGTAAATAAAAAGATATCTAGTTTTTCCCCCACTTTCTCTCACACTCCATCTCCAGTCTCCTCCCCTGAGCCAATAACATAGGATGAATAATGAAATAAATTGCCTACCCAACAAGAGGTCTCTGCGACGAAGACGGAAGGACTTCCGGTTGTTGCAAAGTTGGTAAATAAAGATGCCAAGATTACTAACATCACGGATCTCCTCCACAGCAACCAAGTCCTCACGAACCACATAAGTGTGAGGCAAGTGTTTGCCACTCTAAAATTTAAAAAAAAATGAAAATGAGAAATTCTTAAGGATGATATTTAAATATTACCTATAGCAGATATACTTTTTTTAATTACTTGAAGTTTTTTTTTTTAGTTAAATAAAATGCTTTGGCCCAAAACTCTCAAAAAAAAAAAAAAAAAAAAAAAAAAAACAAAAAAAGGAAGCAATATCATTTTGAAATGCTTATACCAAATTTGACCTGCAAAGTACATACTGTCAATTTGCCAAAGAGCTCCACTAGATTCTTTGGAGACATAACAATGGAGGCATTGAGCGGCATCAGATAGCAGTTCCCCAGCAGCAAGTCCAGGTAAGCAGTCATACCCTATTGACCAGGGAAAAAAGTAATTAGATATTATATAGAGGGTATTCACACTGTAAATCTTCCAACTACCATTAATGTAAGCAGCTATATCCTTTCAAAATCAACTAATGTGCTTCAATAGCAACAGAAAGATAATGCTCTGTTTCAAAAGATGTACTGTTATAAATGGACTTAATACTTGCCAATGAAATAGACAAAAGAGAAAATTCTTGAATACTTGAAAGAATGAGAAACCCACCTTTTCAAAATCATGAATAACTGCCGCAGGGTCACTGTCAGAGAAACTGGGAACAGGAACATCAATGAGCGCAATGTTGTCATCCTCACGAATGTCAGCCTCTTCGGTCACAGGCTTGAAGTAAGGCTCTCCTCCATGAACATTTGCAGGGTCTTTGGAATCAAAGAAGCACATCTCTCCGTGGTAGATTGTACTCTAAAACACAAAAAGGAAAATGTTAAAACCTTCTAGCACTCACTGTCCTGACATCTGAGTGGTTTCTCACACTCATATCAATCCACAGTACTGTTTGCCAGCTGAGGCTTATTGACTATAGTTATCACCAAGAAGAAAATTCAGTTTTATGAGCTGAAAGGTAATTTGAAAACTTTCCTAAATCTTCATTTCTCTGATGACCACTACAGAATTATTTAAGTTACTACTAAATGTATAGGAATTAGTAACCTGAATAAGAATTGGAATTATTACCTTGGGCATGAAGTACTTGTAAATGCAGGCTCCACCAACAATAAGTCCTGCCAAGATGAATGAAAGGCCTAAGAGAGTAAGCATACATCGCCCAGAGGAGCTCTCTTTTTCCTGGGTGGCAACTCGGAGCTCCTATTTATTAAAAAGCAAAACCAAAATAAAATCAGATTGCATTTTTAGACACATTGTTGTATTTACACACAATTTACCTCCTTTGAAATCCATAACATATTTTTAATGTTATTTTAATCCTAGTTTAAAACTATTTCAAGGCAAATTCTGACGTCTAATTCATGTGAAAATCTCCAATTACATTCACCTTTATTCTGGCATATTCCAATATAGATATGAAGTTATTTCAAAACCCACACTTCTAGAATTAAATGAAAAAAACCATTCATTCATGATATAAATTACACAGTTTAAATAAATGAAAATAATTACATTTTGGACTTATGCAATGATGTAATCATTAGCTCTGTGAAATACAGATAAACTTCATTACCATTTTTTGTAAATCAACTTGTTTGTCAATTTACAGGAGAATTAGTATCCTTTGACAAACTGACTGTCAAAAAGCTATTTTTGAAAATTAGGTTTTAAAGTAATGAGTCCTAAAATGTAGGTAATATGCCATCATCCCCTATTTTAGAAATTAAAATCCCAAGGGCATATTTGTATTACTTAATGTCCTAATTTTAATGAGAAGTAAGAGGCTTCCTAATATTACCCTATGTTCTATAGCTGTGTATTACATGACTGAAATAACGCTTTCCAAGTCTTGGGCAAAACATAGATTTTAAAGTACAGTACTTGTGATAGCTAGGTGAAAAGCTGTCTATTAACAGTGACTATAAACTTCTATTAAATCAATACTTTGCTTATGAATTGGAACAAGAAAGATCCAAGGCAAAAAATTAACTGATTAACTCTGCACCTTTCCCAGGGCAGTAGCTTCCCAATGCCATTCTTGTATGTCACAATATGCCCTAAAGCAGCATTATTAATTTACGGTAGAATAAATGAAGTCAGCAAACCTGAGCCCTGGTAATCAGGGGGCAAATTATTACAAAATAATTTAGTTTTTCCGGTCATTGGCTCTTTACAATGACAGCTACTATAATGTTTATGGTACCTAACTTATTTATTGGTGAAAATAAATGCTTGGATTTGAAGTTAATATAGGAGAAGAAAGGACATGCTTTAGCTATTAGTATTTTTATTTTTTAAAAAATTTATCTTAAAAGTATAAAGAAAGTGAGGATTCATATTTTCATAGCTAAAATTTGAGTTCAAAGCCATCCATTAATGCTCTATGAACCATGAAGATTTTTCTTTGTTCCAATAATTTTCATAAACTTTTCATTATTTTTATTCAAAGATATAGTGTAAGAGTAACACTACAAAAACAGAATTATAAATTATGATTGGGAATCACTGTACTATAGAGATGGAAGTTTAGGCATTATATTTTAGATGATCAAACTGAAACCTACACTATGAGGTGATTTGCCTATAAGTCACATAATGACTTAATTTGAAATTTTCAGAAGAATTCATTACTGTTTTTCTTGCCACTGAAACATAAGAAAAACAATTTACAGTGAAATTTCATCTATCCTCCCTACAATTCAAGGAAATTATTTCTAAGCTAGTCATACGTATCAGACAGTCTCAGTTTCATAAGATAATCCCTACACTTTAGGAATAAAATTTTTTTTTTAAAGATTTTATTTATTTATTCATTTATCTCCCCCTTGCTGCTTGTGCTCGCTGGGTCAGCTAACCACGCCGTGCGGGCGGGCTTGCCTTCACCAGGAGGCCCCGGGAACCGAACCCAGGGCCTCCCATATGGTAAACAGGAGCCCTACTGATTGAGCCACAGCCACTTCCCTAAAATTTTTTTTCATTTAAATTTGCTGGAAGTCAGGGTATTAGGGGACCAACAATTACCATAGCTAATTTCTCTTTAGTCTGTATTTTAAAGTCATTGTACACAACTTCTGACATAAAACACTCTGTTGTGCTCAATCTCTGAAAAACTAATATATCAAAATATAATTAAATCAGTGTCTTAGAGTAGCCAGGTCATGATCCCTTAGGAGCTTCTCTATCACCTAGCAAGGAAATAAAATCATAATGTAATTGATTTTTTTTCTTTGTTCCTCATCACACCCAGTTCTGACAAAAATATTGCTTGCATATTAACTGAACCCAATTACAAGTCACGAAGTTCTTGGTGTGTGTTTTTGGAAGGAAGAATTACTGTACGGTGTATTTAACACTGGCATCTAATTAGACCTCCCCCAAAATATGGCCATGCTTCACTTACAAAATAAGTATAAAGACAACTATATATTTGACCTGCTGTCATTTAATCAAAACCTTAACCATGCCAGGAGGGTTACTTTTGATTCATAAATGTAAACGTATAAAACAAAAGCTAGTTTGATTGCCAGGTTAAATATTGAAGTTTCCATGATAAAAATTCTGCATAAGCATATAAGCATTTCAAACTGTGTTCATAATCAGTTACCATGGGGAATCTCATTTCACTCAAAACTTTTCAAATCTCCACTTCTCCACACAAAAGTTAAAACTATATAGAGAACAAGTCAAAATTGAGCAGATCTGCAAGCCCAAACACTTTGCAGATTTTGGCAAACAAGAACAAAATTCAGATTTTTAAATTGAGATTTTACTGAGGAAAACGAGAAGCATTTCACAAACACTGAAAACTTGGTACGTGTTTAAAAGACAGATTAGGCTGGAAGCGGCTGTGGCTCAATCAGTGGGGCTCCCGTTTACCAAACCCGGGGCCTCCTGGTGAAGGCAAGCCCGCCCCCACGGCGTGGTTAGCTGACCCAGCGAGCACAAGCAGCAAGGGGGAGATAAATGAATAAATAAATAAAATCTTAAAAAAAAAAAAAAAAGACAGATTAGACTAAATAACTAATGTCTAACATTTTTTTAGGAGGGGGCAAACTCCCACAGTCCTGGGAAAGCTAGTAATTTAAATTACAATGTCGAACTTAAATTAGATCTCTATATGGGAAGCGGAAGGGAGCAGGATATTGATCAAAAAGAAATAAATTTAAAGAGAAAAGAAAAATGAATCCCGAAGTTTCTTTTTAAGGAAGAAGGGTGTTTTCTTCGGGAAATGCCACTCCAGAAACAAACAAGGTTTCTGCAGTAATAGGGCATAGTAAACCTCCCAACTCGAATTTAAATCAACCTCAATTTTGACAGTTCCTTTACGGAATGGTTAATGCCGTATGGTTATGACCAAGGAGAAATTAAGAAATACACACACATACGTGCGCACACACACGCTCGCCCAAACCACGCCGCTTCTCGTCAAAGCTTCCCTTAGTCCCCCACATTGGAATTCTAAAAAGACTTAGATTCACAGAATTTCTTCCAGGTCAAAGTAAAGGGAAAAAAAAGAGTTAAATTGCTTTCCCTCTCTCACCCCGCGCGGCCGCTCCGCCCTTGCGGAAGCTGGGGACAGAGCTGAGTGCTGCTCCTTGGTCCCTAGCCCCTAAACCTCCCCCAAGAGAAGTTGACATTAGGACCCAAGAGCTCCCCTCAAACTCCCCCCAATCTCCCTGCGGGGTGCCATGGGCTGGAACCTGTTAAGAAGCACCAAGATACAGAAGGGCGAGAGATGGGACAGAACAGGGACGACCTGCTAAACTCAATTGGGTGAAAGCGCAGAGGTGCCTGCTTAGAAACCCCGGGGTCAGCAGGGAAGCCTCCATTTTGTGCTCTGCCACTTGCCCTTTCTCCTCCCACTCCCCAACTCCCGCAGGCAGCCAGAGGCGGAGTAGGGACCGCTACCTTGCCAGTCAAGATCTGAGCTCCGACTGTGGGATTCACGAGCGCTTCTACGTCTTCCTGCACCTCCTCTTTTTGCACAGCTGTGGGCGTGTTAAAGGCAATTTTCACCATCGTGAAGCTTCCAGCTGCGCGATATGGCGCGTTTGGAATCAGTGTCTGGGGCTGCAGGATGAAAGAGCAGGAAATCCCGCTCGCCCTAGCAGCACATACTTTTTCTGCTGCTTCCCTTACACTGATCCAAACCCAGGTTTAGGGCTAGTTATGATGCAGTCTCAAGCAGGGTGGTAGACGGGGCGGTCCAAGGGCGGAGCCGAGGGAGGTGTGGGAGGGGGCCGAAGTACTTAGGTGGGGTGGAGGAGGAGTTGAAAGCGGGAAAAGACGACGGTAGGTGAAGCCAGAGCCAACTGGAGCTCTATGTACCTCGCCTGCATCCCAGGAGTGCTCTCACCTACCCTCTGTGGCCTCGGATAAGAGCAAGTCAGGAAGGAAGTGAACCAGTTGTCTTTCCGCCTCTGTCCAGGCCACGATAGCCCCTGAGCCTGACTCTGCTTTCCTGAACTTGGGTCTGGTCCTTCACCCGGCCAGGAACTGTAACTTGGCACCAACTCAAGTTTCCTCAGCTTTGGATCTACCCAGGCCCTGAAAGTACAGTTCTATGACTGTTCCACTGTTCTGCTCCTTTATATGAATATCTTCCATTTAAAAAACACCTAGCAGCCCGATTATACTTATTTGGTGCATTCTCTCAACATTTTTTTTTCTTATGTGTTTGTTTTACAATTTTGATTTTTAATCCAAAGTCCCTGGCAATGCTTACAACAGGAAAATGGGACTCCTGTCTCCCTACCTTTCTATTTTGCATATAGTTCATAATAAAACACAGAGAAGGGTTGAAAGCTCATAGTGAGTCTATTAAATAATTCCCATCTTTTCCTTCTCCTAGGTCAGAGAAACTAGAGTAAGTCATCACCCAAAGCCTGATTCCCTGAAGCCAACAACTGTGAAGTTTGCAAGGTGAAAAGCTGGGAAGTGTGTATACCTACATGGTTAAGGAGGTAGAGGTGGGCAGGAAGGATACAAAATTAAGCTAGAACTTAACCCAGAAATATTGGAGAAATAATAAACTCAAAGGAGCTGAGTCAGAAATCATTATTGGAACATTTACATGTACAACTCATGTAACCAAGATATTTCTTCAGTCAGTCCTCTCATATTAATGACACCAATAGATAACTTCATGTGAAACCCAGGCTATGGATGGTTGTGATTGAGGGTGGTGGTGACAGAGTATTTATAAATAGTCTGGTTTTAGAAGACAGTAGGTGGGTCTATTGTGTCAAGACAATAATTCTTACAAAAACAAACAAACAAAATACAGCTTATGCTAGAGAATCCCCCATCTACCCAGCTGCTTACTAAAGCATCTTGAATTTGTTGGATTTTTTCCCACTGAGGTTTCCTTGATTCTGAAGCCTGTTGCCTTTCTCCACTGTGGGAGCTTTGTGAAGACAGCCTTCATTTTCTTGGATAGGCCACAAATGTGAAGGTGGATGGATGGGAACAGTGAGGAGACTATGCCTTATAAAAGGTCAGAGTCTTATAAAGCAAGATGTTTGACTTTGCTTGGAATAATTGGCATTCTATGGTTTTTCACTTATTCTTGCTCAAATCTAGCCATTACAAATTTAATATTTATCAGGTAACTTTTGTGTAGGCTGAAGAAAACTCTAGTTTGTGGCATGTGTCCATTTACAGTTACCTTCTATTTTCCATCACCTTTGTGACAGCTCAGCCCATGGTTGAGCTAGCCCTCCAATACACACCACTCTGATGGCTGAAAACATGGCCCCTCCCATATATTTATTTACTGATTGCAAGTTGCTGAGTAGGATAGTGATATATGGTCTTAGTGTATCTTCCCTGAAATGAAATCAGGCAGGAGGGCCAGAGATTGTTTCCAATATTCAGATGAATAGACACAAATTCTGAGACCAGCCAAGACAGTATATGATCATTTACTGGGTATGTGACATTGAGCAAGTCACCTCATCTCCTCAGGCCTCTGTTCCTTCCTCTGTGGAATATTTCCATCCTGTTGCTGTGAGGAACATGTAGAATAATAGGAGAAGATGCCTTTTAAATTATTATGAATAGGATAGAAGAGGAAAATGTTTACCTTGGGATTCTTGTTTTAATCTGTAACATACCCTCATTTCAAGATTATGTAGGTAGACTAATTTTTCCCTTCAAATATCTTTACTTTTTAGCACTATGTCAGGCTCAGCAGTATCTGAATGTAAGTCTCAGAAAATTGCAGGCTTCAGAGTATAGGCACATAAATTATATCTAACTTATCCTATGAATTTTAAAGAAATTTGGCCATATCTCATATGCTAACACCATGTCCCCCCTTTGGGACGTGCCACCCATATAACTCTGACTGTGTCTTTGCTGCCATTAGACATGTGATACATTAACAGTGTAAAAATAGCTGAAACTTCTACTACCCTCTCCATATAAATAAGTAATACTTGTTTCAGGGTCATAGAATTCCAACAACACCCCACTGTTAGTATCTATTTCAAAAGGGAAAATGGTTCCTGCATATTTTTTTAAACTTCAAAATTTAAACTCCCACTTCCTCATTGGACTGAAATCAGTAGTGAACACATTTCCATCTACTAACATATGGTTCCTATTGGTTAAAATTTTTCTTGTACTCTCTCATTCTCAGCAACAACCACCTCTTGTTTCTAAGAATCATTTTCTCTCATTTTCTTGTCCTTTGAAACTGTGGGGATCTGGCTGCCATGCCAAATCCAGCTCACATTGTCAATCATGTCTGAATGCACACCGTTCACATTTATAAAGGATTTCCCTGTTCCCACATGCCAGATTATGACTAAATTATCACTAGTGCTGAATATAACATGGTATGCAACTGGATGCCGACCAACGATGTCAACTCTCTTTGAATGCCTTTCTGAAATTACCACAGATTCAATCAGGGAAAAAAAATAAGGCTATTAGGGGCATCTTTGACACCATTTCACTCATTAACTCTTTCATTTGTTCATCAAATTCTTACTGAGTGTCTGCTGTGTGTCTTGTACTATGATATGCCCTGGGAATATACTGGTGACCAAAACAGACTCAACTTTGCCCTTATAAAGCATATAATCTCTGCACCAATGATAATGACATATTTGTCATGGGTTCTTCAGTTTTTTTAGAAGGAACACCGGTCCTATGCTTCGGGGTAGGATTTAGGAATTTTACAAACCAGCAGGGAGTTCAACACAGAGCTGTGAGTGCTAGAAAAATTTTAATGCTTTGATTAGCTTCAATGACTTCATACCCTACACTTTGTTTAGGAATATTAATCTGACAGCAGGATTGATTTGGAAACCAGTTGAGAGGTGAGAGGTGGTAGACTACATTGGTGATTGAGATGCTGAAAAGCAAACTTCCTCAAACTTTTAGTAGGCATACTTTGCAAGAGCCACTGCTTGAATAAATAATATGAAGGAGAAAATATGTTCGTGATAACTGTAATAAATATTTGCCAAACAGACCAAATGCCAGATCTCTGTGCTAATCCTTTTAAATTAATTATCTACTTTTATATTTACTACAACCCTGTGAGGTATTATTATATTTCCCATTTCATTGATGAAGAAACCAAATTTCCAAGACCATAGATAAATTGCCCAAGATCTAATTTTAACCCAGGTATTCTGATTCTTGTGTTTACTCTCTTAACTATTATATTGTCTCACTGCCACTAAAATAAATGGAAAAATCAATAGAGGAGCTAGTTTGAAAGTAGGGGAAATAATCAGCATGTGCTCCAGGGCAAAGTAGAATGAATCCCATGCCCATATTGCATACAGAAATTCCTGTTTAGAATTTTGTTCCAGGTTACACGAGAAAACCCTTTTAAAACTTTCCTGATCTAGCAGTGGCTATAGGTTATGCACCCAAAGCATACCTCTGTGAGCAGAGCTGCAGCTACAGGGAAAGCCAGCTAGCAATCTACTTCTGGGTATAATTCCAAGTGTTTAATTTAGATTTTTAAAGATTCAGGGCATTTTCTAGGTCCACTATTTATCTGAACACATAACCAGGCCCTGGGAGCAGAGCTAGGACTTCTCTTAAGAGGTAACAGAGGGCACCTGTTTTCTGAAATAGATTCTTGTTTCTTGACTCCATTTAAGGTTTTCACTGACTGCTACTGAGATATGATAAAAGGAGAATGCAACATTTTCTTAAATATGAGAGTGAATTTCATTATCCATTCTTAATGATATGGACTGTCTTTGAGGTTAAGAGCCAGTTGTGCCCCACTCAAATTCATAAAATGTGAGTGTATAGATGAGAACAAATCATTGGTTTTATTTGTCATTTTGGACAAGAGAAAAGTATAGTCAAAATGTTTGTGTTTTCAATGCACTTTCTTTAAATCACATAAAAATCGTGATTTTTTTATATTTCGGAGGTACCCAGGACCTCATACATGAGAAGCAGGTTTTCAGCCACTGAGCTACATCTGCTTCCCTATAAAAGAGTCTCGAACCAATATTTGAACATGTCTTATCTGATCAAACTCATTTACTCCATTTTTCTTCTAAATTAATTCCATTGTATTTATATCCCCAAACCTTAATTATCAAAAAGTCCAGTTGAATTTGGGAAATATGGAGCCCAGAATGGCATCTACAACAGAAGAATGCTTTAAATTAGATTGTAGCCAGGCCAATGGCACATAATTTACTTGTTCTTGTCAGTCCCCCCAAATTGACAGTAGCCAATTACACAAATACCAATGATCATTTTAAAAAAGGAAAATATTTCCTTCCCCATGGTAATGCTAACTGATTGACCTTTAAGCTTTAAGAAGAATGTGAATGTGAAATGCTTACTTTTTCACTTCTGTAAGCCTTTCATGCATTTGCATGGCAACTAAGGGGTAGCCCATCCTGGTGTGCTCTCACTTAGCCTCACTTTCTTTTTTTTATTTTTTTTTAATTTTTATTTATTTATTTATTTTTTACCGGGAGGTCCCGGGGATCAAACCCAGGTCCCTCCATATGGGAGATGGACGCCCAACCAGTTGAGCCACTTCCAACCCCCTAGCCTCACTTTCAATACCTTTTTTGGAACGAATCTTTTAGTTGAGTGGCATTGGTTTCTTGCATGGTAATTTATTTATGAAGGTATTGAAAATAATGAATTCTCAATTGATGCACAGATAATAAAATATGCTTTATTTAGAAATAACCCAGGAAACCAATTCTCTCTGACAAGAGGTATATTCAATGGAATTGTGAACCTGGAGGAGGCTAGGAAGAGGATATAATGATTTATTAAAAAGAATATCCGACACATACTATTATGAATGTGCTGAGACTGTAGACAGACTATGATTCTGCTACACACATAGCAGTTTACTCCAAAGAGTATATATAAGAAATTCAAAGAAGCCAAATAGTTCTCCCAATAAATTGACTAAGCACACAGCTTGTTGTCTCTCTCTCTCTCTCTCTCTCTCTCTCTCTCTACCTCTCTCTCTCTATTTGTGTGTGTGTTCTTACTTGAGCATCTTCTCTTGAGTCTAGTTTTTCTAAATCACACTCTTAGCATGGGCTTCTAAACAGGCTTTAATTGGAACCCTCCAGGTCACATCTATTACGCTTTGTGTATTGATGGTGTGCAACATATGATTAAAAAGTTCTTTCCATCACACACTGCACTTTAACGTCTATGTCTCTGTTCTTTATTATTAGCATTTTGATATTTTCTATTTCTATGTACAACGGTGTATGTGGAGTCCGTATGCTGACTTGCCTGCCTGATGCAAGAAGGGCAAACCATTTCTAAGAGACAATTTGGGGTACCTATGCTGCTGTGGTGACAGCCCGTGATTCTGGAACTCACTTCTTCCAAGGAAGAATGAGGTAGGTTTATATGTAGATATTATTTTAAATAGCGTCTTTTCCTGTAGTAAATTAAATACATATCTATCTTTTACTCCGGTCAGCCTCTTCCTAACTCACCTTTGAATTCTTTGCAGTGTTTAGCTCATTGCCTGTTACAAAGAGGAGGATCAGTAAAATTTGTTGAATTGAACCAAAACTGAAATTTCTAGACATGCAATCAAGTTGTAAACATCATCCAGCAAAGCAGATGGGACCAGATCAGCCTCTGTATAAACACCTTTCAGGCTTCCCACAGGGACTTTTCTCCTTCACAGCTGGCTTTGAATGATGATCTGTCTTGTGTGATTCCACATGTATGTGTTTTTATAAAAATTGATGAGGCAATATGTGACATATAGTGTACTTTCCTTGGAACCATATAGCTTGCTGAGAAAGTCTTAATCATAACAATCTTCTAGGAGAGGGAATAAGTACACAGCAAAAATCTACTGACTTCCTAAGTCTCACTTCCTCCATGGTACTTCCCTGGAGCACTGTTCCCTTCCAATTCTCTGATCTCCACCAACACTAATTTCTTATAAACCACTTTTCTGCTGTTTTCTGTCATTTTATATGACTATGTTTCATGTCTTTAATATACTATATGTTTCTAAAGAGTAGGGACTGAGTCCTATGTTTCTTACTTCCACAATGTCTAGTGTGAGCATGAACACATACTGAATCAAACCAGACTTACTGATTCCATGAGTTATTGACACTTGATTCTCTTTGGTAAGAACAAGGAAGAAATCAAGTGGAAAATTAAGGGGACCTATAAGCCTCTAATTTTTCATGCTTTCAATCTGCCAATTCACAGATGTACATTAACCTTCTTTTTTGTGCCCAGCTTTGTGCTATGTAGGAAATACAGAAGTAAGTATGAAGCATACTATCTGCCATAAAGAGTTTTAAAGTCTTTTTCAGTAAAATAATAATAGATTCCATCTGCATAGAATTGAATTTGTTTTACGTCCATTATTTCATTTGATCCTATAAAACGTCTATGTTCATCATGGCAGATCTCATCATAACTTTTTGACAGGTGAAGAGCCTAAGGCTCTGAAGGGCTCATAGTCACACAACTAGAAAGTTGCAGTCCTTGGGCTGGAATACAGATATCTTAACTACTAGTTTACTTTTCCATCCATTACACGATGCCTTTCACCACCAGTATCACATATCATTAGGGAGAGTTTGATATATGTGCTTGCCATCTGAGGCCCCTATCTCAACAAAAGATTTCATGTACATCAATTTCAACACCATGAAAAGTTCTAAAGCAGACCATGAATAAGATTTCTAAAAGAAATCTCACATATGATCATGAGGACACTTTGTGTTTCATTACAGCCTGGCTTCTCATAGTCCAAAGGTCAAGACAATGTTCCTTGGTTAGGATAATGGAAGACACTTCAGCCTTGCTGGATTTATCAAGAGAAAACACTATGGCTTTTTGGAGGGAAGATTCACTCAGCACTCTTTATCTCTGTCCTGATCTTTGAGGTTATAAACATAGTCTTTTGAGTATTTCCAAGAGTTTTCTCAGCAGACTTTCCCTGTTGTCTTGTTGGCCATAACTACATTATATGATCATTCTTAAATCAATTATTGGCCAGGGAAATTGAATTCACATGATTGATTAAGCCTATTCAAAACTCACTCTTGGGTCTGAGGAGAGGCACCAGGTTTTGCGCAGTAAAACAAATTAAGTTTCTTGTAATAAGGAAGGAGAAGAATGTCTATTAGGTAGTCAACCAACTATACCCTTATAATTCTTTCCAGCAAAAAAATTAATGATTGCATAAACATTATCTACAATGAAATCCTACGGAGTCTTATCACTAAAGCATTGCAACTTGAGGGCCCTTTAAAGCAGATAAACTACACATAAGTCCTTCTTTAAGTCTTCAGCTTTAGATATTTCCATTTTGTATTTGAACCACTCCCATTGTTATAAGGTTTTTTTTTTTTAATATATATATATTTTAAGAAAAGGTATTTAGATTACATAAATGTTCCATAAAAATATAGGGGATTCCGGAAAAAGTCCTAGTGGTTTCCCGGGAGGGGTGGCAAGCTATTCTCAGTCCATGGGAATTGGCGAGGTAGTTCCTCCGCGGTGGAGAGTCCTGGAATGGCTAAATATCAAGCTGAAGTTCGAAGTTTGAAACTGGATGATGATTCAGTTATAGAAGGAGTAAGTGACCAGGTACTTGTGGCAGTTGTGGTCGGTTTCACTTTGATTGCTACCCTGGTATATGCACTTTTCAGAAATGCATATTAAAACATTCACCCAGAAAACCAAGAGCTAGTAAGGGTGCTTCGGGAACAACTTCAAACAGAACAGGATGTACCTGCTCCTGCTCGACAGCAGTTCTACACTGACATGTACTGTCCAATCTGTTTACATCAGGTCTCCTTCCCTGTTGAAACAAACTGTGGACATCTTTTTTGTGGTACCTGCATTATTGCATATTGGCGATACGGTTCATGGTTTGGGGCAATCAGTTGTCCAATCTGTAAACAAATGGTAACTTTACTACTAACAGTATTTGGTGAAGAAAATCCGTCTCAGGATGTTTTACAATTGCATCAAGATATTAATGATTATAACCGGAGATTCTCAGGGCAGCCCAGATCTATTATGGAAAGAATTATGGATCTACCTACTTTACTGAGGCATGCATTCAGGGAGATGTTTTCTGTTGGAGGTCTTTTCTGGATGTTCCCTATCAGGATAATTCTTTGTTTAATGGGAACTTTTTTCTATCTTATGTCACCTCTAGATTTTGTTCCTGAAGCATTATTTGGAATTCTAGGCTTTCTAGATGATTTCTTTGTCATCTTTTTGTTGCTTATTTACATCTCTGTTATGTACCGAGAAGTGATAACACAGAGGCTAAACAGATGAAAAATAATGGTAGTTACTAGAATATTTGAGCCCATGTAAAATCAGACAGAGGGACCCATGGCATTATAAAGCATTTTAATATTATCTTACAGGCTTAAAACCACTGTATCATAAACATTTGATTATCATTTGACAAATGTCTAGCAATATATAACTGGAAATTTAACATGTTGCAGGTTCTAATATTAAGGTAGAATTATAATGATTTACAATTATGTCTTGATTCTGTGTTGTCTGTAAAGTCTCTGGAAAAAATGTAGAGTTCTATAAAAAGGGATGTTTTGTATTGTTTTCTTTTCCCAAAAATGACTCAGATTAATTGGATGTTTAGTAAGATATTGCTAAATGCATATTTTATCCAATTTATCTTCCTCAGTGGGTACCTATATGATAATATATAACTATTAAACTCATCTAAGTATTTTTGTTACAATAAAATATTGTATAATATTGAGGTAAAAAATATATATAGGGGATTCCCATATGTCCCACTTCATACACCTCCCACATTAACAACATCTTTCATTAGTATAGTACATTCATCACAATTGATGAAAACATTTTAGAGCATTGCCACTAAGCATGGATTGTAGTTTACATTGTAGTTTACACTCTCTCCTGCACAATTTTCAAGACTGGTGAATGAACTATGGACTAAAGTAGACTTACTGGTATTCTACTATAGACTTATTGTGATTCTAGCAATGGAAGAAACTATATCATTCATGTGGAGGCAGTGGCCACTAGATGTTTGAGAGCAGGGAGAGGGAAATACAGGTGAAATATAGGGGCATTTTGGGGACTTGGGAATTTTCCTGAATGACATTACAATGACAGATACTGGCCATTACATATCTTGCCATAACTTACAAAATTGTGCGGGAGAAAGTGTAAACTACAGTGTAAACTATAATCCATGCTTAGTGGCAATACTCTAAAAGGTTTGTCTTAATAGACTTAAAATAGCTTTGGTTCTTCATTTCATAAATCTTCAACATTCTTATTTAAAAGTATAACTATGAGAAATAGAGATTCAGATGGAAGAATGAGGAAATCTAGTTGTGTTTGGCTTTAGAAAAATGCCCCAGTAAGTTTTCAGATTTAGAGTTAAAAAAGTCACAAACTGTTAAGTATTTCACTCTTTCAACAATTTCAGTCATATGAAATCTTCACATTGGATTCTTCAGCAATTCATTTTAAAAGTATTGTTTTCCTAAATCATTTTATGAAAGCTTTTAATCTGAATGTTTGATCAAGATTTCCTTTTTTTTTTTTTTTCCCCTAAAAGAAGATATGGTGCTTCAGTAGTTAGAGACAGAATTAAAAGCACAAAATGCTCACTTTGGCTTATATTTCAGAAGCTCTCAAGTTTATTTTTAAATGAGGCAACATTTCAACTATTGACAGCATTGGTAAGAGCCTTAGCTTGTGTTTAATTTTGTAATTAAGGAAAGAAAATATTACTCTTACTACTGGCTCAAATTAATTTAGTTAATGTAGAATCTTCCTTGCCTCTTAGAGGAGTAAAGTGACAAAACAGGTTGAGTGGCAATGAATAGGTCAGACTAAGCCCTTAAATACAGAATGGTTTTTTGAAGACAGATAACCCAAACAGGAATAAGACCATTTTACCCAAAATGGTTGATGTCAAGACTGAGTCAACCTCTTTGAGCTAGAGATTTAACTACATAAGGATTGAAAAAGATCTTTTCTACAAGTTGATAAAATTAAATTTGGGGAGCACATGGCTGGAGCTGAAAGTGGAAACCAAGATGACACAGAGTGCCCATATTTAAGGGTTTCTTCAGTAAGCAGATACTATCTTTTAGTATTAATTTCATGGCCAATATTCAACTGGTAACCAGAGTAAGAACTGGTGTTATGGGACCAGTAATTGATTACTATTGTGATAACTTACTTATTAATTGGAGAAAGAGTACCTTATAGTATTTTCAGAATCTGCTGTTGGATGGACAAATTTGCTGGAAATTTAGGAAGTAAATTTAGGAAGATTCCTAGTAAAAGTAGGCAGTAATAAGTAAGGACATATAAGTAGAATGCCAGAGGAGTAAAGCAGTAGGAGCTAGAGGTCGGCATTAGAGAATCCTAGGAGCAGTTCATAAAGACTAGTTTCTTGTGTGCCCTGTGTTTGTTCAATCTGAACACTGTGATATTGAATATTGGACCTTGGCACCTTAGTCTTTATGTGTTGCACTTTCATTTATGTCAAGAGTCAGTACGTCCAAATCTGAAGAACTAGAGCTGGGTTCTTAACCATTTTTGTTCCACGGACCCCTTTGCCAGTCAGGTGAAAATCATGCACCCCTTACTAAGTCCACACTATACTGTGTATTATTTAATAGATATACCACACCCAAACCAACACGTCCCCCAAAATAACTTTTTTTAAATTTTCAATTCAAGCTCATGGACCCCCTGAAATCTTTCCACAGACCCTTGGGGGTCCGTGGACCCCTGGTTAAAAACCCCTGAACTAGAGTATTGACAAGGATAAGGGAATGAGGCAGGGAATTCTGGAATGTAACAGAACTGGGAAACAATGTCAGAGCAGGGCCAGGAATAAGGTTACTTGATGCTATTCTACATATTCCAGCTACTAAATTGGACTAAGAAACTTCATAGAATTGACTGGGATCTCTTGGTAGAATATTCTTTAATAGAAGGACCAAGGGACTGAATGTCTTCAGTTCATTAAGTTTTGCCCCATTAAACCTTAACACTGAAGTTTTCCTTTTGACCTTGCAGCCTCCATGACAAATGCAATAACAAACTTACTTCGTTTGCTTTGTGACTCACTTAAAAAAGAAAGCTACTGGCTTTTCCCCTTTATGTATGTCACCGTTAGTCACACCCACTCAACACACACACACCCTCCCTCCACCACCACCCCACACAACCCAGAAAGTCCTGATTACTGACTGACATTCATTATAAAGAAGAAAAATGTCTCTGGGGGAAAAACAGTGGGCCTCAAGATATAATGAAATCCCAGTCTCCTCATGCTCCTCCTCTCTATAGACATATCCCAAGGAAGATTCATCATGTGTCCTTCTTTTCTTTTCAGGCTTTCTTCTCCTTGGCTTTTGCTCCCTCCACACACTGCTTGCTTGGGGAATACATGGAGAAGGCTTTCTTAAAGTGTACACAAGCCTCATTTAAATCACTGTGGGCTGTAACAGAGCACCAGGCCTTGCTTCTAGCCCTTATTTGCATTTTAAGTAGATTTAGCATTTGTGATGAGGACAGTTCCATCAGAATACCAGTCTTCTGTTTGTCCTTCCTTTCACTTGTGTGCCTTATGTTTGAGGTTTGTTCTCTCTGGACATATTCTGGGAAAGTGAATGAGGGGCCTGGACCCTTTAATCTTTATATGTTGTTCTTTCCATTATGACAAGTCAGGAGAACTAAACTTGTTCACAATTTTTATGGTCCTACTATTTGGAAAGAGGGTGTTTGCTTAGCAAAGAAGGTTTTATAGTTTGCCAGTATGTACTTTTTGATCTATTAGAAAATCTAGGAGCAGATTTTTCTGCTTCTCCACTATCTTGTGCTCTTTGTTGTGTACTTGATATTCATCAATCTAATCTTATTTAATTTGGTTTATTGTCGGGATGGAGGAAAGAGATTTGGGTCCAAAAGTCTAAAGGAAGATTTTTCTCAGCAACCAGCTGCACAAGAAACAAATCAAACAAAAGAATCCAAATTGAAGATCCCGATATAACAAAGGAGCATCATGAAGACAATACTGTTGTTGCAAATATACCTGTCCTTTCTCATTGGACCCTTAGGAAAGGCACAACCAAAACAATTATATTTGAATGATTTGTTTTTTAGAAATCAAACAAATAAAAAATGGGATCTCATAAAATCATAAAATGTCATATCTGGAAGGGACTTAAAAATTTAGTCCTGCCTTCTCTCTGGCTGCCTAGAGAAGTGTACCTTGCCCAAAGTTCCCAGCTAGTTAGCAGGAGAAAGGGAATGGTAACCCCTGTTTCCTAAGCTTCACACAGGGCTCCTTCAATGACTACAATTTACCACCTCTTGGGTTTATCATCTCCTTTGACCCAGTTATTACCGGTGATTAAAATTATATGCCTCCTCCAAAAGAACTCTTTTCACAGATAATAAAACAATAATAAATAATAATAATTGCCTTTGTCAATGCTATCTCATTTTCCATTTTCACAACCAGTTCTTCCTAAGAACTTTCTCTTAGTACAGAATTGGTTGTTGCTGTTTTTTTACTTTGTTATTTTACTTTGTTTGGAGTTTTTAATCTAAATGAATTTTTTTTTGTTTTGCTTAATTTTTAAAAATTTATTATTATTTTTTCTCCCCACCCCCTCATTGTTTTTTGCACTTGTTGTGTCTGTTCCTTGTGTACTCATCTTCAGCTTTTAGGAGGCACTGGGAACCAAACCCGGGACCTCCCATGTGGGAGGGAAGCACCTAATCTCTTGAACTACTTCCACTCCCTGCTTTGTTGTGTCTCTCATTGTGTTTCCCTCCTTGTGTCTCTTGTTGTGTCAGCTCACCACATCAGCTTATCTTCTTTAGGAGGCACTGGGAACCAAACCCAGAACCTCCCATGTGGTAGGCAGGAGCTCAACCACTTAAGCCACATTTGCTTCCTTGTTTTCCTTTATTTTTAATAGTGTTTGGTTCAGCATGGCTGATATCCATAACTGGGCAAACAGCAACAACAAAATTTTGCTCAGAGGCTAACTTGTGACAAGAAATAAATAGGCATGAGGGACTGTCATTGGAAGTTGCCGTCTAGTCTTGAGACAGAGCCAGTATCACATTTAATGATTTACTCTGGCTCACAATGAGCACAGGTGCTGCCATCATTATCAAGTGGCCATCTATTATTATATAGTCTGCAGTGGTCTTAAGAAAATTTCAGTTTATTTTTTCTCTTGCCTCATGCTGGTCCTTCCATTCACCCTTCCATACCCTTTTGCACCACTCACCCTCACAGAGACTATTTTCTTCCCTGTCTAGGTCAGGGCATCACTTAGAGTGAAGCCACCTAGGTCTATCTACCTTGGCCTGAGGATTTGTTCCAAAGTTTTGATAAGGAAAAGTCAGGTGGGCATTATGTCCCATTTTCATGACATTAATTGATTAATTATATAAGTTAAGGATAAGAATTCAAAGCTGTGTTTTGAATGTTCAGTCATTGTGTTCCTATATATTACTGAGTTGCAAGTGCAAATTTCACAGAAGTAAACATTCTTGGTTTAAATTTTTTTTGGTTTCCATGCCAGATGCATGAAACAGGTTTATAAATCATTATGTCACCCTATTTAATACCCCAGGTCATATTTTTTTAAAAGGCTCTGTGACAAGGGACCCCAACACATTGATTAGAAAGACTGTAAAAACTTCAGAACACTTGACATAAAACATGATATATTATGTGATAATGTTTCTACTACAAACCAGGACCCTATTTATCATAAAAAAGAAACTCTGGCTAAGTTCCATGCTGTATGGTAAGGAAACTATAATGTTTTAGTCACATTGCAGATTGTCACTACTAATCACAACTGGGCAATGTAAAAACCTTTGGAAGAAAGTACTGCCATTAAAAATGAGTTTTACTTAACAAAGAATCCCAAAGACAAACTCAGGTAATAAACCCTCCAGTCAGTAGGCCTTTCTGGTCCTCAGTTTCCTTCTCTACAAAATGAGATGGACTTGTAAATCTATGTTTCTGTGGTCTAATTTCCTCCCCCCTCCCCACCTCTTCATGCCAAAATCTCTGTAGCTGCTCCATATCCTGAAGTTTAGCTTAAAGTTGACAAACATTATTTAAGGAGCTATGAGTAATAATCTTTTGATTAGAATGGTGACCCTAGTGTGTCTCTATCTTTCTTTTGGTACAGGGCTTCAGAGGGTGTATTGAAGCTCTTGGGAGGAATCCAAAGAAAGTACAAAAATAAATTCAAAATCGCTTGACCTGAAAGCAGGAGACAACAGTATTCAGTACTCATATGGCTCTGTGGGAAAGAGTGTTAGGAAATCAAACAATGCCTCCTTTCTTCCTCTCCCATATCCATTCAGTCAGGACATTCTGCCAAGTATTCTCCGTCAATGTCTCTTGCATCTGTTCCTTTCCATTTGCAGCCCTGCTATCTCACTGTAGCTGCCTATCAGCTCTCCCTTAGTTTACTTTGAAAGCCCCTTGAGTATTCTGTCTGCCTACTCCTGTCCAGCTTTGGCTTTATCATGTCAAACACTGGGAAATGCAGCATGCTTAAGAAAATAAAGAAAAGGAAAAGAAAGAGAAAGAAAGGAAAGGAAAACATCTTCAGTGGCTCTCCATTGCTTCTAGGAATAAGGCAAAGCCACTTTGCCCTAAAATTAAAAGCCTCTTGCACCCTGGCCCCAACTTTCCTTCTCCAGTCTTAATTTTCACTGCTCTTTCACACATACTCTCACCCTTTTACATCTATTTAAATATGATTACTAACCATTTCCTAAAAACAAATTGAAATCTCCACTGATACCACCAAGCTTTAGTTTCAGTCTTTGTATCTCCTTGGGAATGCACAACCCTATTCCTTTCACCTCTGCAAATCCCAGCCATGCTTCCCAGTCCTCTTCAAATCTCATCTTTTTCTTAATGCCTTCACACGTCATTAAGCCTGAAGTGATCACTGTTCTCTGATTAGTAATTCTTCACTTGGTCATGAATTTTCAATTATCTTATTTCATTTTTTTTTTTTTTTTTTTTTGCAAATTCAGATAGATTTTTGAAATTTTTCATTTATATTTTGGTCTTATAAATGATCTTTTTAAAATTCATCTTTCTGCAAGAACATAAAACACAAAAATTTGCCAAGTGTTAGAGACACAAAAATCCTTAGAAAGGTTTTCTGTGTACTCTTCATTAGTGTGAATCTTTGTAAATGTTTCACTCTCACTGTAGATCATGACTCTGTTTCTCCATAATGAAGCTACTCCAAAGTTTTATTGCATTACATTCATTATAAACTATAAATCACACTTCTATCAAAAGGGAAACTGGGTAATACAAAATATGAAATACTGAGGAGCAGGCAATCTGATGAGACTCAGTTTATATTATGTGCTTTGTAGTTTTCTGTCATTACTTCCAAAGAGCATATGGAACGGAAACATAGTAACCATCTCCTTAATTAACCTCTCTAATTTAAAAATTCTTTGTTTGTAAAACCGGACCAATTATCACAAGCTATCTTTTGCATAGTTAACCGCAAGTCTGCTACAAAACATTTTGCTAGTGGTATTAACAAATGAAGGAAGATGGTCATTTTTTTTCCAATGGGATTTTTTTAAGCTTGCCAACTCATTAGATATCATGGGCTGGGCTGCCATTTCAGTTTCTAATTAGTTGTTTAATGCCTCACAGTAAAAAATTGATCAATGGAAGAAATTAAAACTAAATTCTTTTCTAGATGCTGCATTATTTCTTTCGATAAGGTAACAAAAGGAGAGGGGTTTAACTTCTGGGGATTTGGCTGCCTGGATCCCCTCATAGCCTTGGGGAGCAGATAAGCTGGCTTGAAACAGCGCCAGGCTGAAGGGAGAGGCGAATCTGCTGAGGAAACCTGATTTACCCAGCAGCCCGCTGACACTGAGGCTTGGCCCCAGAGGGGGCGGAGTCAGCCAATTTTATCTCTCTGCACAAACAAGCATTAGAGCTTCAGCTCCGCTAGGGAGGCCAGAAAGTGAGAAGGGCTTGATTAGTTTCCACGAGCCTATTTAGGGTCCCCTCGGTGAAGGGGGTGATCTAGCAGAGGACTTCTTTTGGGTCCCTTATATCGCCAAAAAAAGAAGACAGTCATTTAAAAAATGAATTCACTGGGAGAACATACTGAAGAAATTATAAACATATGCAAAAAGATAACTGATATGATGGTGATCAATGGCACAATCCAAGAAATAAAAAAGACACAGGATTCACATAACAGCAGATTTGAACAGGGAGAAGAAAGAATTAGAGATGTGAAAGACAATACATCTGAAATCAAACAGATAGTAGAACAGATAGACAAAAAGAAAAAACCCAGCAGGTACTCAGGGAATTAACTGACAACACAAAATGCACAAATATACGCATTATGGGCAGCCCAGAAGGAGAAGAGAAGGGAAAGGGAACAGGAGTGTTGAAGGAAATAAAGGCTGAAAACTTCTCAACCTTATTGAAGGAGATGGATGTACATATCCAGGAAGCACAATGCACCCCAAACAGTATAAATCCCAACAGGCCTATTCCAAGATGTATACTCGTCAAAATGTCCAATGCTCAAGACAAAGAGAAAATACTCAAGACAACAAGAGAAAAGAGAATCCTTACATACAACAAAAGCTCAATAAGATTAAGTGCTGATTTCTCATTTGAAACCATGAAGGCAAGAAGACAGTGGTATGACATAGTCAAGGTACTCAAAGAAAAAACTTTTAGCCACGAATTCTTTATCCAGTAAAGCTGGTATTCAAAAATGATGCAGAGTTCAATATACTCTCAGATAAACAGAAATTAAGAGAGTATGCCAATAAGAAACCTGCCCTTCAAGAAATGCTAAAAGAAGTTCTACAGGTTGAAAAGAATAAAACAGGAAAGAGAGGGTTGGAGGAGAGTGTAAGAACAGCTAAAAAGACAAAAGGTGAAATAACAACATATAACATACATAAATCAAAAGAAAATATGGCTGATGTAAGAATTTCCTTGAGAGTAATAACACTGAATGTTAATGGAGTAAAATCACCAGTCAAGGGACACAGATTGGCAGAATGGATAAGGAAATATGACCCATCTATAAGTTGTCTACAGGAAACCCACCTTAGACCCAAGGAATCAAGTAGGCTGAAAGTGAATGGCTGGAAAACAATTATACAAGCAAACAATAACCAAAAAAATGTGGGAGTAGCTATACTAATATCGGACAAAATAGACTTAAAACGCAAAATTATTGTGAGAGACAAAGATGGACATTATATATTAGTAAAAGGGGTAATTTTTCAAGATGAAAGAACAACCAGAAATATTTATTCACCTAATGAGGGCACCTCAAAATACATGAGGCAAACACTGGGAAGACTAAGTGGAGACATGAATGCCTCTAAAATTTTAGTGGGGGACTTTAATACACCATTAATCACCATTAGACAGAACATCTAGGCTGAGAATCAATAAAGAAACAAAGATTCTGAATAATACATTAGAGAAGCTGGACCTAATAGACATATACAGAACATTACACCCAAATATAGCAAGATATACATTCTTCTCGAGTGCACATGGATCATAATCCAAGATAGAGAAGATGCTAGGTCACAGAAAAACACTCAATGAATTTGGAAAGATAGAGATTATACAAAGTAACTTCCCTGACCACAATGGAATGAAATTGGAAATCACTAAGGGCCAGAGACCCAGATTAGGCACAAAGATATGGAAGTCAAACAACACACTCTTAGACAAACAGTGGGTCAAGGAGGAAATCTCAGAAGAAATCAGTAACTTCCTTGAAATGAATGTTTAGTAGCTATGTTTCCCTATTTGTATATCAGTTTTAAGATACTACTATCCACATATAAAATGGTATTAATATGTGGTGAGGAAAGGAGAGGAGTTTGGGTATATGAGAGACTCTTTTATTCTGTGTGTGACTTTGCTGTAACCTAAAATTTCTTTGAAAACAAAATGAAAAATAGGGAGACACTGGGGAATGAGAGGGGGAAGGTGTCACGGTACAGACTGGACACCAGATATTGCAGTGATAAAAGACAAAATGTCAAAAAATAATATTTTTAAATTTTTTATATATTTTTCAATGTTTAAATACATCAGTCTTTTAATTTAATTTTAGTTTTAGTTTTCATTTTAAAGTTTTCATGTATTTTATCTCTTACATTTAAACTTATCATTACTATTTCATTTTCTTGTTAATTGTATTTGGCTATTGTATTGGCTTCATCTTTAAAGAAGCTTTGGATCACAGAAGGGTTACAACTGGGGTGGGAGAGATTCGTTGGTGGGGGGTGTCAGCGATGGGGTGTGCATGGGAGGAAGTTCACCTGAACATATGTATAAGGTATATAAAATTGTTCAAATGTTCACGGGGCATTGTCACAGTGAGTGAAGAATCACTCAATAAATGAGAGAATACTGAATTCCCATCCTGGAGAGCTCTGCCACATTCTATAAGGAAGCAGCAACAGTCCCCCACATGCAGGGGCAGTGTCCCGCAAAGGAGAATGATCCACTGTTGGTCCCTTGTTATTGATAACTAGCCTTATGAGTCTTTGCTCTTGAAATTGAAACTTATCCTATTGCTATGGAGTGCCTAAGGGTTGCCTCCTGAGAGCCTCCTTGTTGTTCAAATGTGGTCTCTCTCTAAGCCAAACTCAGCATATGAATGCATTACCTTCCTCCCAGCATGGGACATGACTCTGGGGATGAGCATCCCTGGCACTGAGGGATTACTACCAAGTGCCAACTGGCAATGCAACTGGAAAAATACCTCAAACAAAAGGGGGAAAAGGTAAAGCAAAGGAGTTCATATGGCTAAGAGACTTCAAACTGAGTTGGGAGGTCTTCCCAGAGTTAACGCTTACACACATCTCAGTAGGACCTCATAGACTTCCAAAGTGGATATCACTCCAAATAGTGGGGCTCCTGAGGGCTCTGGAGACACCCAGGTCCTATGTCAGGGCAGATAGCTTTGGAGTTTGGTGCCTTGCCAGTGGGCCCTACTTTGGAATTTGTGCTCCTGAGAGTGACAAAGTTGGACTCAAATACGTCTTCCCTGCACATGGTTCTTCTGTCCCTTGTATTCAAACCTATCCGTGGTGCTAGAGTTTGTAGGTGTACATCCAGAGACTGGAGTCTTTGGGTTGTCCATGTGCCAGCTGGGTCCAGAATCTCATTGGAGCTGCAACTCCTACTCTATAGCTCAATGGACTAACCCAAGTCAGCTGGCAGGGAGATGATGATGAACAATGGCCATCCCAGGGAATGGAGAGAGTCTGCACCTGCAGGTAGGATAATCCCATCCATCTTATCCATGGGATATAATCCCCTTCTTAATTGGAGGTGGAGTGGACATCTTTCAGCCACAGTCATATTTATATACCAGCCATGTTAGTTATTTTCACTATAATGGTTTACCATCAACTGTATCCATTTACACACATTTAAAGTCAAGGTAATTAAAAATGCTACATACATCATGCATCAGTACACCTTCTCAGTCCTCATCTGATATCCTAGTAACCTATAGTCAATATTTTAACTCCCTGTATTTATTCTTTGTATTTAGTTCATATTAGTGAGACCATACAATATTTGTCCTTTTGTGTCTGGCTTATTTCGCTTAGTATAAGGTTCATCCATGTTATTATATTTTAACCAATGTCATTTCTTCTTACAGAAGCATAGCATTCCATTGTATGTACATACTGCATTTTGTTTATCCATTCATTGGTTGATGGACACTTGGGTTGTTTCCATCTTGGCAATTATAAATAGCACTGCTATGAACATTGGTGTGCAAATGTCTGTTCACATTACTGTTTTCAGTTCTTCTAGATATATTCTGAGTAGAGGGAATGCTGGATCATACAGCAGTTCTATTTTTAGCTTCCTGAGGAGCCAACAAGCTGTCTTCCAAAAAGGTTGCACCATTTTACAAACCCACCAGCAGTGAAGGAGTGTTCCTATTTCTCCACAAATTCTCCACCACTTCTTGTTTTCTATTTTTTAATAATAGCATTCTTATGAGGTGTGAGATAATATCTCATTGTGGTTTTGATTTGCATTTCCCTATTGAACACTCTTCACATGCTTTTTCACCATTTGTATTTCCTATTGGGAGAAATGTGTACTTAAATCTTTTATCCAGTTTTTAATTGGATTCCTTGCCCTTTTATCATTGGGGTGTATACTCTTTTTATAAAGCATGGAAATCAAATACTTATCATATATGGGGTTTCCAAATATTTTCTCCCATTGAATGGGTTGCCTTTTCACCTTTTTGGCAAAGTCCTTTGAAACACAAAAGTGTTTAAGTTTGAGGAGGTCCCTTTTATCCTTTTTTTTTCTTTCATTGTTCCTGCTTTCAATGTAAGGTTTAAGAAACCACCACCTCTCACTAGGTCTTGAAAATGTTTTCCTACATTTTCTTCTAGGAGTTTTATGATTTTTGCCTTTGTATTTAGGTACTTGATCAATTTTGAATTAATTTTTGTATGACGTGTGAGATAGGGGTCCTCTTTCATTCTTTTGGCTATGGATATCCAGTTCTCCTAGCACCATTTGAATAGACTGTTACCCCAGCTGGGTGGGTTTGACAGTGTTGTCAAAGATCACTTAACCATAGATTGTGAGAATCTGTTTCTGAACCATCAATTCAGTTCCATTGGTCTATATATCCATCTTTATGCCAGTACCATGTTCTTTTTACCTCCGTAGCTAGTTAATATAATTTAAAATATGGAAGCAAGAGTTCGCCATCTTCAGTCTTCCTTTTTAAGAAGTCTCAGGCTATTCAGGGTCCCGTATCCTTCCAAATAAATTTGATAATTTGGTTTTCGATTTCAATAAAAAGGCTGTTGGAATTTTTATTGGGATTGCATTGAATCTGTATATCAATCTGGGTAGAATTGACATCTTAATGATATTTAGTATTTTCATCTATAATATCAGAATGTTCTTCACATTATTTAGATCTTCTTTGATTTCTTTGATCAATGCATTGTAGTTTTCTGAATCCAAGTGCTTTACATTCTTGTAAAGTTTATTACTAGAAATTCTTTTAGTTGCTGTTATAAATGCAATTTTTCCCTAACTTCCTCCTCAGATTACTCATTACAAGTGTATAGAAACACTACTGATTTTTGCATACTAATCTTGCATCCTGCTATTTTACTGAATTCGTTTATTAACTCTAGTAGCTTTGTTGTATAGTTTTGGGGGTTTTCTAGGTATAGGATAATATCATGGTCAAATAGTGAAATTTTTACTCCTTTCCTTCCAATTTAGATGCATTTAATTTCTTTGTCTTGCCTAATTGGTCTAGCTAGTACCTTTAGCACTATATTGAACAACAGTGGTGACAGTGGGCATCCTTGTCCTGTTCCTGATCTCAATGGGAAAGCTTTCCGTCTTTCACCATTGAGAGCAATGTTAGCTGTGGGTTTTTCATATATGCCCCTTATCGTACTGAGAATGTTTCCTTCAATTCTTATCTTTTGGAGTGTTTTTTTCAAGAAAGGATGCAGTGTTTTGTCAAATCCTTTTTCTGCATCAATCGAGATGATGCGATTTTTCTTCTCTGATTTATTATTGTGGTGTATTATGTTAATTGATTTTCATATGTTGAAACACCCTTGCATGCCTGGGTTGAAACCCACTTGATCATGATGAATTATGCTTTTAATGTGTTGTTTAATTTGATTAGTAAGTATTTTGCTGAGGATCTTGCATTTGTATTTATTAGGGAAATGGGTCTGTAATTTCCCTTTTTTATAATACCTTTATCTGGCTTTGGTATTAGAGTGACTTTGGCATCATATAATGTGCTTAGTAGCCTTTCTTACAGTTCAATTTTTTGGAAGAGTTTCAGTAAGATTGGAATGAAATCTTCTTTGACTGCTTTGTAGAATTCTACTGTGAAGCCATCTGGTTCTGGGCTTTTCATTTTGGGGAGTTGTTTGATGGCTGTTTCCATCTCTTTGCTTGTGATTGATTTGTTAAGGTTTTCTATTTCTTGTAGGGTCAGCGTGAATTGTTCATATGTTCCTAAATTTTTTTCCATTTCATCTAAATGATCTGTTGGCATACAGTTGTTCATAATATCCTCTTATGATCTCTTTTATTTCTGCTGGGTCAGTGGTTATGTCACCTTACTCATTTCCGATTTTATTTATTTACATCTTTTCTTTTTTCTTTGTTAATCTAGCTAAAGCTGTGTCAATTTTGTTCATCTTCTTGAAGAATCAACTTTGAGTTTTGTTGGTTTTCTCTATTATTGTGTGGATTTCCACCCATCATGTAACTTAGAGGCATGTCCCAGATGGACCCCCTCCAATGCACCCCATCATCACTGAAAACCTGCGCCAATGATCTTCCCTTGCCATAGTTGTGACCCTTCTTTGATCCAAAACCTCTCCAAAGATGGAGCCAAGAAAATAAATAACCACCTGAAAATATTAAGAAAATGAACTGATAATGACAGTTTTATAAATAAAATATAAAATACAAAAAAATTTTTAAATGTTAAATATAAAAAAATTAAAAGTTGTGTCTTTTATCACTGTAATATTTATTGTTTTGTATGTACAGTGACACTTTCTTCCTATATTTCCCTAGTGACTTTTTTTTTTCATTTTATCTTCAGGGAAGCTTTAGGTTACAGAAAAAAGTCACATAGCGACTATAGGGGATTCCAATATATCCAATGCCCTCCCACTTCCCCCCTCTCCATTATTAATAATATTTACATGCATATGGTACATATGTTACAACTGATGTACACATATTTAAGCATTGCTACCAACCATGATCAATGGTTTGCATTATGATTTATATTTTGTAACACACATTTTAATAAATTTTGATGAAATTTGAAATGACTTGGTTCCATTATTGTGAGATCATGCAGATCAATTCCAATGCCCCCCAAATGCTCACTGTTCCATCTATTCTACTCTTCCCTTCCCCTCCCCTTGGGACCAATGGTAACCACTAAGTCTCACTTTTTGAAGAATAAGATTCATAGTTACTTGCAATAATACTGAGGTCTTTACAAATTGGTCTGTTTTCTTTTATTAGGCCCTGCTTATGTTCTGGAGAGACTCTTACCCTCTATTTGAGAAAATAGCATGAATCCCCAGGATGGGAGTTCAATATTTTCCTGTTTATTGTGTGGGTCTCCACCCACTGATAAAACACACTATGTCAAGATGAACATATATATCCCATAGAAGCCTGTCCCAGGTGCACCCTGTCCTGTATGCCCCCACATCCAACACCCTACTCCAGTAATCCTCTCTTGACATATTTACCAAAAGAACATCCCTACATTGTAGTTTTAACCAAAGACCTACAAATCCTAAGAGTTCACCTGCTCCTTCACCTGACCATCTTGCCAGTTCCATGGATTAACCAGTCCAGCCCCCTACCCTATCCTGCTCCCAGACCAGCACCACTGAACCCCAAAGCATCACTGCACCACTGACATGCCCATACACTGCACAACTATATCCTTCCACCTTATTGGAGATTTTGCCAATATGGGCATTGGCTCAAAACCCTCTACTCCCTTTGTGTCTCCTGTAAACCTATCTTCCAAACTCTAGCTCTGTGAGTCTGTTCAATTTGCTTGATTCATTTCAGTGAGGACATGTAGTATTTGTCCTTAAGTTCCTGGCTTACTTCACTCAACATAAGTTTTTCAAGATTCATCCATGTTATCCCGTGTGTTAGTAGTGCATTCCTTCTTACAGCTGCATAATATTCCATTGTATGTATATATCAAAATTTGCTTATCCATTCATATGTTGATGGATATTTGGGTTGCTTCCAACTTTTGGCAATAGTGAATAAAGTCACTATGAACATTGGTTTGCATATATCTGTTCGGGACCCTGATTTCAATTCTTATGGATTTATACCCAGCAGTGGGATTGCTGTGTCACATTGTAGTTCTATAGTTGGCTTCCTGAGAAAACGTCAAAATGTCCTCCACAATGGCTGCACCATTCTACATTCCACCTGCAGTGGATAAGTGTTCCCTTTCCTCCACATCCTCTCCAATACTTGCATTCCTCTGTTGTTGTTTTTTAATAGCTGCCAGTCTACTGAGTGTAAAATGATATCTCATTGTAGTTTTGATTTTTATTTCCATAGTAGCTACTGAAGTTGAGCGTCTTTTCATGTGCTTTTTAGCCATTTGTATTTCTTCTTTGGAGAAGTGCCTATTCAAATCACTTGCACATTTTTAAAAATAGGTTGTTTGTCTTTTTATTTTCAAGATGTAGGATTTCTTTATATATGTGGGTATTAGGCACATATCAGATAGATGGTTACCAAATATTTTCTCCAATTATGTTGCTTTACACTTTCTTGAGAAACTCCTTTGAAGTGCAAACACTCTTACTTTTGAGGAGATCCCATTTTTCTATGTTTTCTTCTTTTCTTGCTCATCCTTTGGGTGTAAATTTTATATCTTATAGATGCTTTCCTTCTTTATCTTCCAGGAGATTTATGGTCTTGGCTCTTATATTTAGATCTTTGATCCATCTTGAGTTAATTTTTGTATAGGTTGTGTGATGGTGATCCTATCCCATTATTTTGGCTATGGATATCCAGTTCTCCAAGCACCATTTGTTGAAGAGGCAATTCTCTTCCAGTTGAGTGGGCTTGGTGTTCTTCTCAAATCAGTTGACTATTTATATGAGGATCTATATCAGAACTCTCATTTTGTTTCCATTGGTCAGTATGTCTATCCTTCTGCCAATACCATGCATTTTTTTTTTTGCAAAATGATATATAAATATATATGCATATATGTGCTTTTGCTTACAAAAATGTTATTTATATATATATATTTTTAAGAGGTGCTTAGATTACCCAAAATATTACACGGAACCCACTGGGATTCCCATGTTGCCCACCTCCCACACCTCCCACCACATCCCACACAAACATCTCCCACAAGTGTGGCCCACCACCCTCAATGAGCTTACACATCCTGGAGCCTTGCCACCAACCATAGACCACAGTTCACACCGTAGACCACACTTTCTCCCACACAGTTCTGAGTGGTGTGTGCTGATTTAAAATGACCTACATACATTGCCGCAACGGTACTCAGGACAACCTCCAAATCCCAAAGAAGCTCCTGTATTTCAACTGCCGTCCCCTCCCTGCCCCAAAAGTGTCAAGTGGCCACTGGCTCCACCTCATTGTTATAATTTCTTCCATTGCTAGAATCACCATATGTGAACAACAGAATACCATCAAGTCCACTCTAGTCCATAGTTCTTCCCCTAATCCTGAGGGGACTGGGATGAATACCATGCATTTTTGACCACTGTAGCTTTGTAGTATGTTTTAATGCCAGGTCATGTGATTCTTCTACTTTCATTTTTCTTTTTCAATATGTCTTCGGCTATTCGGGGCCTCTTGTCCTTCCAAATAAATTGCATAGTTAGCTTTTCCAATTCAATAAAAATGTTGTGGTAATTTTTAATGGGATTGCATTAAATCTGTAAATCAGTTTGGGTAGGAAATGCATCTTAATGATGTTTAATCTTCTTATCCATGAACAAGGAATAGTCTTCCATTTATTTAGATCTTCTTTGACTTCCTTTAACAGTGTCATGTAGCTTTCTGCATACAAGTCCTTTACTTCTTCAGTTAAGTTTATTCCTAGGTATTTGATTCTTTTAATTATTATTGTAAATGGTTTTTAAAATTTATTTCCTCCTCAGATTGCTCATTATCATTTTACAGAAATGCTGGTGATTTTTGCACGTTGATCTTATATCCTGCTATTTTATTAAACTCATTTATAGGCTCTATAAGCTTTGTTGTAGATTTCTCAGGTCTTTCTATGTATAGGATCATGTCATCTGCAAATAGTGAAATTTTTCCTTCTTCTTTTCCCATTTGGATGTATTTTATATCTTTTTCATTCCTAAGTGCTTGAGTGAGTTATTCTAACACAAAGTTAAATAAGATCATTGACAGTGAGTATCCTTGTCTTGTTCCAGATTTTAGAGGGAAAGCTTTTAGGATTTCACCATTGAATTTGATGTTAACTCTGGGTTTTTCATATATATCCCTCATCATGTTGAGGTAGTTTCCTTCTTTTCCTATGTTTTGAAGTGTTTTTATCTGGAAAGGGTGCTGTTTTGTCAAATGTTTTTCTTCTGCATCAATAGAGAGAATCATGTGATTTTTTTTTCTTTCAATCTGTTAATGTGTCATATTACATTGATTGATTTCCTTATGTTGAACTGTCTTTGTATACAAGGGATGAAACCCACTTGGTCATATTGTATAATTCTTTTGATGTGTTGTTGAATATGACTAGCAAGTATTTTGTTGAGTATTTTAGCATCTAGTTTAATGAGAAGGATTTGTCCATAATTGTCCTTTCTTGTGGCTTCTTTGTTTGGCTCTGGTATTAGGATGATGTTGGCACCTTAGAATGAGTTGGGCAATGTTCCATACACTTCTGTTTTAGGAAGAGTTTAAGCAGGACTCATTAATTCTTTCTGGAATGTGTGGCAGAATTCACGTGTGATGCCTTCTGGTCCTGGCCTCTTCTTAGTTGGGAGATTTTTTATGACTAATTCTATCTCATTACTTGTAATTGGTCTGTTGATTTCATCAATTTTTTCTTTCATCAATGTAGGCTGCTTGTGTATTTCTAAGAATTTGTCCATCTCATCTAAGTTATCAATCTTGTTGTCATACAGTTTTTCAAAGTATCCTTTTATGATACTCTTTATTTCTGTGTGTCAGTGGTGATAACCCCTTCCTTGTTTCTTATTTTATGTATTTGAATCTTCTCTCTTTTTTTCTTGTGAGTCTAGCTAAGGACTTGGCAATTTTATTAATCTTCTCAAAGAACCAGCTTTTGGCTTTGCTAATTTTTCCAGTGCTTTTTTATTTTCAATTTCATTTAGCTTTGTTCTTATTTCATTCTTTCTACTTGCTTTGGGAGTAGTTTGTTGTTCCTTTTCTAATTCCTCAAGATGTTCAGTTAGACCTTTGATTTTACCTTTTTCTTCTTTTTTAATATAGGCTTTTATGGCCATAAGTTTTCCTCTCAGCAGTGCTTTTGCTGAATCCCATATTTTTTGATATGTTGTGTTATCATTTTCATTCATTTCACGGTAGTTACCTATTTCTTTTGCCTTTTCCTTCTGACACACTGATGATCTAAGGGTGTTTTGTTTAACTTCCATATCTTTGTGCCTAATCTGGTTCTTTGCCCCTTACTGATTTCCCCCTTTATTCCATTGTTAGAGAAACTACTTTGTATAATTTCAGTCTTTCTGAATTTGTTGAAAATTGTTCTGTGTCCCAATATGTGGTCTATCCTGGAAAATGTTCCATGTGTGCTCAAGAAGAATGTAAATCCCACTGTATTTGGGTATAATGTTCTGTATATGTCTATCAGGTCTAGATCCTCTTACATGCTATTCAAGGTCTCTCTTTATTGATCTTCTTCTGTTAAGATATTCTGTCTAATGGTGATAATTGTGTATTAAAGTCCTCCTCTATACGTGCAGAGGCATCTAGTTATCCACTTATTTTTTCCAATGTTGCCTCATGTATTTTGAGGCACCCTGGATATGTGCATAAATGTTTGTGATTGTTCTTTCTTCTTTATAGATTACACCTTTTATTAATACATAGTATCCTTCTTTGTCTCTCACAATAGCTTTGCTTTTAAAGTCTATTTTGTCTGGTATTAGTATAGCTACTCCTGCTATTTTTCTGGTTATTTTTTGCATGTAAAATTATTTTCCAGCCATTCACTTTCAACTTCCTTGCATCCCTGGGTCTAAGGTGAGTTTCTTGTAGACAACATATAGAGGAGTCATACTTCCTTATACATTCTGCCATTCTGCACCTCTTGATTGGAGAGTTTAATCCATTAACAGTCAAGGTTATTATTGTCAAGGAAGTACTTAAATAAACCATATTTTCTTTAGGTTTATGTATGCCATTTGTTGCTTTTATTTCTCTTTTTAACTTTTTAGTTTTTCTTACCAATAATCTTCTTTCTGACACTCTTCTTTAACACATACTCTCCTGTTTATTCTTTTCAATGTGCAGAACTTCCTGTAATATTTCTTGAAGTGCAGGTTTCTTGTTGCAAACCCTCTTGATTTCTGTTTATCTGTGAATATTTTGAACTCATTTTCATTTTTGAAAGTCAGCTTTGCTGAATAGGTAATTCTTGGTTGGAAGTTTTTTTTTTTTTTCTTTTAGGACCTTAAATATATCATATCACTGCTTCCTTGTGTCCATATTTTCATAAGATAAATCAGCACTTAATAATATACAACTTCCCTTGTATGCAATGACTCTCTTTTCTCTTGCTGTTTTCAGTCTTCTCTCTTTGTCTTAAGTATTGGGCAATTTCACAAGTACGTGTCCTGGGATAGGCTTATTAGAATTTATACTGTTTGGTGTGCACTGTGCTTCCTGGATATGTATGTCTATGTCCCTCAAAACAGTTGGGAAATTTTCAGCCATTATTTCCTCAAACACTCCTTCTGCCCCTTTACTCTTCTTTTCTCCCCCTGGGATACCTATAATGCATGTATTTATGCAGTCCATGGTGTCACTCAAATCCCTAAGTCCCTTATTTTTTCTATCTTTTTATCTATCTCTTCTACTATCTGTTTGATTTCAGATGTACTGTATTCAACATCACTAATTCTTTCCTCTGCCTGTTCAAATCTGTTATGTGCTTCCAATGTCATTTTTAAAAGATTTATTTTTATTTATTTATTTCTCTCCCCTCCTTGTTTACTCTCACTGTCTGCTCTCTGTGTTTGTTTTTTGTGTGTTCACCTTCTTTTTAGGAGGCCTTAGCAACCAAACCTGGGACCTCCCATGTGGAATGGAGGTGCTGAATGGCTTAAGCCTCCTCCACTCCTGCTTGTTGTGTCTTTCAGGTTTCCTCATGGTGTCTCTTCATTATGTCATCTCACTGCCAAGATACAACTCATCTTGTTGTATCAGCTTGACATGCCAGCTCATCTCATCAGCGCAGTATCTTGCTCATCTTCTTTGGGAGACACCTGGAACTGAACCCAGGACTTCCTATGTGTTAGGTGGGCACCCAACTGCTTGAGCCACAGCCACTTCCCTCCAGTGTATTTTTGATTCCTTGCATTGTGCCATTCATCACCAACATGTCCATTAAATTTTCATGTATGTTTACAATTTCTTCAGCATGTTCCCCAGTGTTGCCTTAATATCCTTTATTTCTTCCTTCCCTTGATTGTGTTGAATCATGATGTTTGCTTGGACACTCCTGATTAGTTTTTCCACATTCTGCATCTCCTCCTGTTTTTTAGTTTGTTCATTACAGTGTGCAATGTCTTCCTGTTTTTTAGTATGGCTTGTAATTTTTTGTTGCTGTGTAGGCATCTGTTTGCCTTGAAGGGCTTATTCAGTTGGTTAGCTCCTCTTTCTACTCTAGGGTTTATTTTGTTCTTTTTTGTGTGTGTTTTTGTGTGTGTGTGTGGTAAGATTCCTTTTCGACACTTGGTTCCTCTTATTCTATATCCTTGCAATTGCCTGCCTTTTTTTGAAAAACAATATTAAGACCAGTGAAAAGGAAAGAGAATGAAAAATAGTAATAGTAATAATAAAGGTAGAAGTAAAACCATACAAGAGCTATGAAAATAAATAAATAATACATGTAAAAAGTCCAAAAAAGTGCAAAGGAATAAGAATGAAAAATGTGGAATAGAAACAATGAAACAAGGAGCAAAATAGAGAAAAAATAGAATGAACTAAAAGGCCAGAATGATTAGAGGAGAGGAAAAGAGAAAGAGAGAGAGAGAGAGATAAAAAATTAAGGCCAAACAAAATGAGGGTGCGTGTGAAAGAAAAACAACAGAAAACAGAATATAGAAAAATGAAGGCAATAAAAGAAATAAAATTGGTAGAAAATATAAGTTTAAAAAAAGGAAACAAAGAAAGGGAAAAGACAAAAGATACAAAACAAAAACAACAGAACAAACATACAAACAAAAAACCCAGTTATAACAGCCTTCCCTCTTAATCTTCTAAGGAGCTTCTCAGGTTGCTGGTGGTCATCAATCAATCATCCTTCAGCCTACCCTCCACAGGTTATGCACCAGGTTTTAGTGAATAAAAGAGAAAAAAAAAAAAGAAACAAAGTGAAAAAAAAAAACCCATAAAACATAAAAAAACAACAGTCCCATGAAAACCTAAAAAAAATCTATCTATATGTTCCCTATCATAAGGTACCAGCTAGTTGACTGATAAACCGGTGGGTCACTCTTCTGAGAAAACTAGGGAATTGAATCAGGGACCTCTTATTTACAAAGCAGGAATTCCTCCACTGAGCTACACTGGCTGTATAACTTAAATAAGCTTCTGAAAGCTTATCTGAGTCTTCCTGCCTTTGTTCCCTTGGGCGAGTTAGACTTCTAGCAGTTTGCCAAATCTGGCTTTTTAGGTGCCTGACTCCACCTGCCCTCTACCTTAGTTGCTCTCCTCCCAGGTCGGATGGGTGTGATAACCTTCTTGATCAGATCCCCCCTCCCTTCTCTCCATGGCCTCCTTAGAGCCAGTCAGGGCCCCCTCCCAGAATTCAAAGGGGACTCTACTGGCCAAACTCACCAAATAAAAAAACACTCTCCACCCTCTGCCAGACCACTCTTCCTCCCAGGTAATGCTCCTTCCCACTCAATTGGTTGCAGTGAGTCAGGGTCTTTACCTAGGCTATTTGCTTTGAGGGCGGAGTATATGTGCTGTTTCCAGCCACTGGGGTGAGACACTCATGGTTTTCCTTTGGCCTCTTTATCTGTTTAGTTCCCTCGTGGATGATGCCTAGCGCTTTCTGATTCTATATATCTCCAAAGCAACTCCCCCTGATAGTTTTTTGCCCTTTCTCCTTTCTTTTTTGTTTGAGAGTTGGGCTCTGCCTACCTAATTTGACAAGGTTTTGCTAGAAGTCTGCATCAATTTTATACAAACACAAATTTAGTGCACTATTGCCTATATTTAAAGTTTATATAATATTCAAAATAGTATCTCTTTGTGTTTTTCCCTATTACTTTGAACATAGTAGTAACAAGTTTGAACATTTTTCTAATGTTGATTTACTAGTATTTCTTCTTTTATGACTTGTTCAGGTTCTTTACCCATTTATTAACATCTTAATATCTTTGTATCCACTTTTATGAGTTATTTATATCAACTACAAATATTAGTATTTTGTCTGTCATATTTGCTACCACATTTTCTTGGTCCATTATTTAATTTTTATTTTTTTAGTTATTTTTTAATATACAGGAATTTGGCATTTCTGTGTAGCTCAATCTGTCAATATTTTCCTTTGTATTTGCTTTTATTAATTCTCAGTCTTCAATTATATTTTTCAATCTGCTGCCTTTGACAGTTACTCTATAGTTATGTTACAATATTATTTTAATATATTGTTATTTATCTATTCCTTATCTATATCGTAAAACTCCCTAAATTCAGGGATCCTATCTTATGTTAAAGGCAGAGTCAAATTTTTTGGATTTGAGTCAGTTACTATCTTTGGGTTTCTATAAAATAGAGATACCCCTTGCTTTTAAACATATATAATTTATTTTAAAAAATAGTTATGTTTACAGAAAAAAAAATTGCCAAAAATTTCCCTTTAAATGCATTTAAGATTCCTCTATGTCTTTTTATGGTCTAATAGTTTATTTCTTATCATTGAGTAATACTCCATTGCATGGATGTACCACCATTTTAGAACAACATCTTGTTTTCTTCCAATTTTTGGCAATTATGAATAAAGTTGGTAAAAACATTTGTGTGCAGATTTTTGTTTGAGCATATGTTTTCAACTAAGTTGGATGAAAACCTCGGAGTTTTTATGCTGCACATATTTGCCAGGATTTGGTGCTATTAGTTTCAGAAGTTATTAGGAGAATCAGGTGTGGTAATGTACATATGAAAGTTAATGTAACTGGTATGTACCATTAAAAAGTCAGATGTACTTTTTCATATATGCCTCTGTGTCTTGATAAGAGGCACTCAATAAAATTGCTTTGTTTGAGTTTAATTGGGTAATCATAGATTAAAAAAAATAATAAAAGAGAGAAGTCACTGTGATAGATGTTCAAAGCCAAGATTACTGTCCATACATTCTATATTTTTTAGTACAAAATGGATTTCAAATGTTTGAACTAATTGTAAGATCTTGTGTTTTGGTTTGATTTGGGAAATGTGGTGTCCTTGGCTATGACCCTCACCTTAATGACTTTTTTTTTTTTTTTTTTTTTT